>LDEE01000006.1:0-345211 GCA_001021365.1 Stachybotrys chartarum
CAACAATACTTGCAGCACAGAAGCTTCACATGGAGGGAGAAACAGAAAAGGAAGAAGAAGAAGAAGAAGAAGCGGGGGGGGGGGGATCAGTCACAAAACACACAACACTTGTCGAGGCTTCACTATGATTTGACTTGATGCGTGTGACGAGAGAAATGCTCCTGATCCTTTAGTGCTACAAACAATGACGCCGATGGTATCTTCTTTCAACCCAACGCCAAACCTCTTCCAATGTGATCGAGAACTATAGGGTAGCGTATCCCTCTGAGTAACTATGTGTAGATAGACTGGGTCGACGAATCGTCTATCCAAGACAAGCCCCCATCCCCTGATCGCCAACAACCCCCTCAAACTTTCATCAAGGTGTGAGCCCCCACCTCAATAAACCGTTGCTCGGCGCATTCCTTTCTGTGCCATATGCAACTCTAGCAGCCCCTATCCACGTTGTATCCGGATCATCCTAAACCGCAATGTCGTAGAGCAAGACCCATCGATAGAAGAATTTGGAGAGCGAGGAGAGAAACCTTCGACATTTCCTTTTGGTACAGCGAGGGGTATGCCCGATATCTCGAACGCATTGTCTCAGCAGGCACGACCGCGGCGTCTGAGGCGAAGTTTACCATATGCATTAGCCAGCCACTTTCGGAAGCCTTCGAGCATGCCTGAACGCTTTGTGGTGGACCTGGTGGACCTTTCAACCAAGAGGTCAGCCGGTGGTAATTCTCCTTCCGAGTCGCTGTCACTCTCCTGGTGGTTCCCAACGCGCCCTGATGCCTTTAGTTCGAAAGAAAAACTCAGGCTCGAAGAAACGTGGATTGCATCCAATTGCTCAGCAATTTCTCTGCCGCAGCTCTGGACGTCGTCCTCTCTAGAGATTATCTCTTCCACATCGGAGAACAGGGTGGAGGTAGGTGAATATCTAGTCTCAGGGAGACCGCCGGCGGCGTCCATGACCGGATGTGGCAGCATGCTCAGGCTCATAGGGTCGAGTGGCGATATCACAGGTAGGTTGACGTCAAAATACGGCGACATCGTCGATGGCTCAACAAGAGGAGCGCCGTTGACATAGCGCACAAGAGGATCGGGCGATATCTTGCTCCCCCCGTAGCGATCGTGCGCACCGGTCTCAAAGCAGCGGCGCGAAGTTGACGAAATGTCGAAGTCGGAGAGAACCTATTGGTAAATGATGATTTAGCCAATAGTTTTGACCATGAAAATTTGCAACATCATTAAGTAGTGCGGATGGAATTACTTACTTCTGGAGCCACCGATACCCCAGCAAAGTTGATTCGGAGATGGTCGCGAGCGGTAATTCGGGCGGAGAGCAACGCATCGTGATTGTAGTGACGTCGTGAAACGGCACAAAAGTCTCTGTGACCAGTTTGCCACGTGGACCCGGCTCTGAACTTTGCCTCGTCGCGCAGCTCGATATGCGACCCCGAGGTGACAAGGCCCTTCTTGGCATTGGCTGGAAAGCAGAAGTGTCAGTATAAGCTGTGGATGTTCTCAAAGCACGTAGCAGGCTTGGCTTACCCTGAAGTCGACGGCTAATCGAGCCAAAGGAGGTGTACGACTCACCCAGTGCACGTCCTAGTCGGCCATGATCGTCGTAGTAGGAAGGGGGCGTAAAGTCAGACGCAACACCACGGTAAATGTATATCCGCTCAGGAAGATTCGAACGGGCTGGTGATGCCGTGGTGAACGAAATGGAGTCGGACCTTGAAGCCGGTGACCCCAACTCGTCATCGTCGCTCGCAGTGCAGTCCGAATAAACTTCCCAATTGCAACTGCGCTTGCCGACATGTTTACGAAAACCAGTTTCAGCCCCCTTTGGAAAATGTTAGCAGAGCGTATTATTTTGGACATGGGGGTTAATGTTTCTACTTACTTCTTCGGAACCGGCGTCACTGTCCCCATCATCGCTGAAAGAGCCTGTCTTAGACTCCAACGGCTCGTAAACAATGACCGACGAAGGCACCTTAGGGAAAGTAACCCTCTTGGCAGCCTTCTTGGGGATGCTAGCAGTCGTGGTAGCATCAGAGACATGTCGATTTAGAGCTGATTCGTCTCCAGCCAAACGATCCTATTCGTTGGTATGGAGAGAATGTTTCTCGGTCATCGATGCCTCCCCAGCGAGGTCCGATGCGGGGCTGGCATCGTCGCCGCTGCCGTTGGACTTGTCGGAACTATTCCTGCTGCCGCTGGTTGAGCTTTCATCTGTACGATGACGTCTCAGGTTAGATGTTGCTAACGAAATAATGGGATATGTATGTGATGATGTATTAAGATAACATAAGGACTTACTAGAAGACTGCTGCACCATCGACCCGGGCAAATCGACCCAGTCGACCTCTACTGGGCGCGTCGACTTCAGGATCGATTTGATCGTCACGACTGTTTCCGTAGCCATTTTTAGAACAGCTGAACGTGACCTTTTCGACCAAGTCTCAGATTGTTGATGTGGTTGCTGTGCTTAGCAGGGCTAAGAAAACGTCAAGGCAGTATAGCAGAAAGAGGACGAAAAGCTTTATGTGCTGATGAGGGATAGAAGAAAAGGCTGGAAAGAGGAAAGAAGAGAAGAAGATGGTGGGAGGAGAGAAGAGAAGAAGAGACGGAGGTGCGGCGAGGCAAAATTTAAAAAGGTAGCGCTGCATCCCGGGGAAAGGTCGAAGTGAGAGTGAAGTGAGAGGAAGAGGGGCTGGGGGCTGGGAATGAATAGGCCTCGTGACCGCTACCGACGCGAAAAATCCGTAAACAATAGCACACAGCAACACCAATTCACCGCGTCCCGCGTCGAATCCGTTGATTCACACTGAATGAATAGGGGTTGGCAGCTTCGAGCTAGCAGTCCCTCCGGCAACGCGACGTGGCCATCAAGCAAAACCCAGTAGAGGCTCCCGAGCCAACACCCAAGGTCATGGGGGCCGCCTGTCTCTATATAAACAATAGACGTCATCTGGCGGTGTGGTTGTTCTGGTGCCCTCAGCTTTGATTGGGAATGTTCCATTTGGTCAGCTATTCAGCAACAACAAAGTGAATATGCTAGAAGATTGTAAACTGTGATACATATGAACACACTCGAGTAAGTCAACAATGTTTCCTTTCTTCCATCACTGCTCTGAAAGAATGCCAGAAAGTGAATCTCCTCTGGTTTTCGTTACCGCTGTAACACCGCCGCCCTCCCAACCCTTGTACTTCGATATTTGTCCCTTCTATCAACACCTTTATTCTTCTGCGTGGCAGTTTAGTCCGCCTTATTGCTCTTCTTGGACGTAGGATTCTCATCCCATGCCACGAGAATTTCCTCTCGCACCAGCCAGCCCAGCAAGAGCGTGTTTCCGACACCTAACAGGGCAAAGATCAACCCTGCAGATGCAACTAATTGAATCCATCCGATCGTGCACTTTCCTGCGGCTTTCAGATCCCAGAAAGAATACCCCAGCCAAAGCAAAGCTGCTCCAAAGCTGCAGAGCCAGTCGTACTGCAGAATCGTCCGCAAGGCTGTCGCCGAGTCCTGGGGGACCTCGAACAAATGCTTGGCGATGAAGAGGTCCCGTAACGACATGCCTGAGTTTGCGACAGTGTACCAATATACACTAGCATTGATTATCACAAGACTCAGAACCGTGATCCTGACCGGCTCAAGATGGCGGGCAGGCTTTGCGATTGATTGCCAGGCCTTGCCGAGTCCGATAAGTACAGGAGAGGTCCATATCGGGTATATCTGCCAAACCCAGCACCACCAATGCCTAGATTCGAGACTCGGATGGAAATAGGAGAACAAAAGAGGCACCAAGTAACCAACAAAAATGCTGGGAAGCACGGCTGCAGCATACGCCGCGTCGATAGAACGGCCCTTTGCCGAGGCGAACTTCCCCCCAGAACAGAAGATGTAGAGCGTATAAAAGTACAGGGAGCCACAAAGACCAACGGTCACAATTTGGGCAGCGAGTGCAATGATAATGGGGCTGAGTCGGCGTTAAGCATGAACTCGACATCGCTGGACAAAGTGATTACTCACAACTCGTAGAAAGTCTTCTTATTCGCACCTCTGCAGGATTCAAACATCCATATCGCATACATTGCCGAAAAATCTGTAAGAAAACAAAGCGACTGCCAGTACGACCCAGGGTCCGCAAAGGATATCAACTGGACAAAGGCCAGCGAAATGGTGGAAAAGATCTCGTCCAGGATGGTGATGCCAAAGAACTCTCTGATAACGGGAACGCTAACGCCGTTGAGCTCGAATAGCGACTTTTTCGCTGCGTTGTCCAAAAAGGGCGCGATCGGCTCGTTCATGCGGGCAGCGGGTAGCATCAGCAGTGTCAAGACGAAGATGGGCAATGCCGCGAATGCGCGTTGCAACCGGCTGTCCCGGCTGGAAACGGTATTTGCGATATCAGCCATGTCGCCTTGGATGTTTTGGTAGGTTGTTATTTTAACTGTGTTGGAATTGATATCATGCAAGGAAAAAAGCAGAATTTTTGAATGCAATTTCGGTCGAGGTTGAGTATACCCCTGTTGCCGATCCTTCAGAATCCCACCAGACTTGAGCGGAAAACGTCTCGGCCAGGAACCTTGCTCGCATTAAGCTTACAAATTCCCAGTACATGGGCTCGGGCTCGGGGCTGGACTTCATACGAGAACGTGGATTCAATTCCTGCGAAAACCATATACTTAACAATCTAACCCTCGAACCTCTCCAACAAAATCATAGGCGGACATGAAACGAGACCAACTACTCCCAGGAATGCCGGCAAACAGTAAACCCCTTCCACGAAATATCCAATTGCGACCATAGACGAGTGTAGAACCTTGAGCGAACGTCGTTGCACAATATGCGCCTCTACCACAAAGACAATCCCAAAAGAAACAAACACCAACACAATGGCGGATGACGATGCTGATGTGAAAACATCGGCAACAATCCTTTGACTCTATTCCTTAAAACACCAAAGACAAGGCCGCAGCAGCAGCGCACAGGGCGAGTACAGATGAGCCAAATATGCGTGTACCAGCGGAAGCGGGGACGTGCGCGGGTTCCGACGGGTTGGGCGGCACGCCGTCGGTGTGCGGGACCGGGCTCGCGTGCGGGTGGCTGGGCGCTCCGCGCGAGAGGCAGCCTGGGCAGTCCGGCTGCCCGGATGGGCTTGAGGTTTCGAAGACGTTGGTGACGTGGGAGTAGGGGGATTTGTCTTCGGGAACGGCGGTGCCATTGGCTGTCTTGTTTGGGTGCGAGTCGTTGAGAGGGTTGTCGTTGGATCCATCGGTTTTGTCGGAGTGGGCGTCCTTGGCAGAGCTGCCGTCGGTGGCGCCGGTCTCGTCTGAATGCGCGCCCTGGTGACTGCTGCTGTTGGAAGCATCCGATGTGTGAGCGTCTTTGGCAGGGCTGCTACCAGCATCAGCTGTTTTGTCTGATTGAGCATCCTTGTGAGGACTGCTGTCGGTGTCGTGCGAGCCACTGTTGTTGTTGGTACCGTCGGATGTGTCGAAATGACTGCCCTCGGCAGCTTTATCGTGTCCGCCCTCGAAAGACCCATGGGTGTCTTGGCCAGGGGAAGAGGCTGAAGAAGAAGCGAAACCGGCGGTATTTTGGGAGCCGTCGCCTCCGTGAGGGCTGGCATTGGGGTTGTTGATGCCAGCAGAGCCGGAGTGCTGGGTGGAATCGCTGTCTGCGAAAGCACCAGCATCCGAGTCTGGGCATGGACCGTCGCCATCTTTGCCGCAAGATTGCCCACCAGGAGCTGAAGGATTGGGGACCTTGATATTGGGGGTACCATGGGCGGCAGCTTTGCAAGTGGCACACTCGTGGCCGTTGCTGCCGTTGCCGCTGTCTTGCTCGTTGCTGACACTCTTGTCGTTGGTGTAGCCGTTGTTGACATGGTCGCTGTTCGTGTGGTCAATGGCATGTTTGTCGCCAGAATAGTCATGAGTATTATTGTTCTGGTCGTAGCCAGAATTTTCGTGACTCGCTGAAGCACTGTCGCCGTTTTCGTGGCCATTGCTGCCATGTTCGTTGTTCGCATTATCATCATGGCCTGCGTCACCCTTGTTCTTGGCTTGATCGCCATTGTTTGCATGACTGCTACCGTCGGCATGATCACCGTGGCCATGATCACTGCTGGTTTCGTCGTTGTCATGATATTTTTCCGCGTGGCCATCTTGGGCATGATTATCAGCACCATGACCGCTGCTGCCCTGAACATTGTTCCCGTGATCACCGTGGTTATGGTCATCAATGCTATGAATGTTGCTGCCGTGATTGCTGTTGTCATGGCCTTTGTCTCCATGACTGTTACTTCCATCATCATTGTTGCTGTGATCAACATTTTGATAACCAATGATATGACCGTCGTTTTCATGGTCGTTGTTCTCATGACCGTTGTTGGCATGGACGTTGCTGCCATGATCACCGTGGGCATGGGTAGGAACAGGAGTGGGATGAGGGAGCGTGAGAGTGGCAGTGATTGGCGCTTTGCCACAGTTGTTGCAGACAGTGACGGTGGTATAAAAGTCCTTGGGGATACCACTACGGCACGGGCAATCGGGCTGTGGGGGACAATACTCGGTGAGGGTGTAAGTGTGCATGCGCAGGCCGGTGGAGCAGAACTCCTCATATTCCGTCGTGTAGACTGTCGTCGTTCGGTGGCCTTCAGTGATGGGCTGACCTGTCCATACGGTCGTGGTGCCCAGAGTGGTGAGGCTGGCAGTGGGCAGAGTCCGCGTGCGGGTTGAGGTTAAGCAAGGGGGTTCATGGGCAGAGACTGTGAGGCCACTACTGAGGAGTAGAGGCAAAACGAGCGTGATTAGTTTGTGCATTTCGGAAAATGAATGTATGTAGTTAGTTCAAACGAGCGTAGGTGATGTAAAAGGAGTGACTGGTGGAGGTACCAAAAAAAGAACAGAATAACGATGAATGAATGAACGACTGAAAGGTCAGCCTGAAATGATTGTGGCGAGGCGAATCTCCATTGCGACGCTATTCACGATGGATTTATATACATAGTGTGAGAGGCATTCCGCGTCCACGATGTTTGCATTGTTCTGGCATCCTGCACGTCGTGTTTGGTTTTCGCGATTCGTCCACAGCACACGATGGGAACTCGAACATCACACAAGAACGCGAGTCTTGCATACCAGAGCAAGCAAACACCAGATGGCTCCGCCGCTGTTTGGATCGCAGAAATGGAGCTTCTCCCAGTGCCAACGGGAGAGGATGGCCCCGCTCGCCGCGGCGCCTGAGGCTCTTCGGTTCGACCCAGTGCCGTAGATTATGAATTCTTCAAGGTCCTGTCAGGCATTCCTGTCGACGCGCAGATCGCGCCTCGCACGTGGAATGAAGTCAAATAAGAGTGCACGTGACTCTGTGCCACTTGCCCTGGGGTGCGTCAAGCGGGCCGCTGTGCGAGCCGAAAGCCGTTTAGATCCCTTTGTCGCACCTTCCAATGTTATATTTCCATACCATCCCTTCGCCAAGCATGCCTCCTCCCTACATGCCTCATCCCTGGACAATATGCGTCCCCTCTCTAGCCGCCGACCGTTTCAGCATGTGGCTAGAAGGGCTAGAAGGCCGGGGTTGTCGGACCCTTGATAGAGCGGCCTCGATCATCCCGCCCTAGGATCGCGAGACACTCCGGGATGACCAATCTCAACGTCCAGGAAATTTTGAAGCAAGATGAGACACATGCGGAAAACAATGTTTTGGTATGTAGAGTATTGAAGCTTCGTCCCTAATATAACAACAGTCAAAAGAACCCTCGTGTCCCTTTTCCACATCATGACGGAATCGTGATTCGTCTTCGAATGTTTTTGCATCGACAGCGTCCATCGCCAGCATAGACCCATCTCGTGGCATCAGTGGCTTTGAGATCGATTCAGACTAAAGCTTGCACACTCAGCACAGGGCCGTGTGTTGGAAGAGAGCTTGTGGCATCGTTATCTTGTAGCACATCATGTGGCTCCCACGGGCCTCGACGGCAACGGCGGCCGTCCTGGCTCTAGCAGGCATTGCAAATGCCCTACCGGGCCGTTTGCGCCAGCGTGGCTTGGACTTCTGCCCAAACCCCTTCTTTGTCGACCTGCAACCGATCGAATATGAGTACCAGAATCCGATTTTCGTGAGCACGTACGTGCCCAAGAACACCGACCTGGTCATCAACTCAGATCTCATCATTCACATCACCGACGCGCCTCGAACGGTCAGCACCATCCTGATCGACACATCTGTAACGGTTATCACGTTGACAAGGTTCGTAACGCCAGATGCGTGTCAGACGGCCCGCGCGAAGCTAACCCGGCGTTACTGTAGTATCGCTGGCATTCACACCCACGAGGGTCCTTTCACCACCATCGAGATCACCGACGGTAGTATTGACAAGCATGTTACGCGAACTTTCCCGCCGAAGCGCCCCGGTGATCCGGCAACCGTAGTTGTAGAATGCCCGCCTTCTTCGGCTCTGTTCGAGACCATCAGCCGCACCCGCCATGACCTGAACGGTCCTGTGACACGAACCGAGGGCCCTGCACGGCCCGGTGCTACTGGAACCATCATAATCGAGGTGCCTCGCGGGTTCTCAGATTCCTACGACATAATCACGAGAACCAAAGACGGTATTACGAGTCCACGCACCGAGACACATCCGCCAACAACTATGGGTGGCAAGGGAACCGTCATCATTAATGTGCCAACTGGCTATTTGGCAGATCTATATTCAACGACTACTCGATTCGTGGATGATTTGGATGGTCCTGGGACTCGCACGATTCATCCTTCCAGCCCTGGCGAGACCGGTCTTGTTGTGATTGAAGTGCCGCATGCACATGACACTCATGAGCCACCACGTACTCATAAGCCACCACGTACTCATGAACAGCACGATCATGAATCGCATGCTCATGAACAGCACGATCATGAATCGCATGCTCATGAACAGCACGATCATAAACAGCACGCTCATGAACAGCATGCTCATGAACAGCACGATCATAAACAGCATGCTCATAAACAGCACGATCATAAACAACACGATCATGAACAGCATGCTCATGAACAGCACGATCATGAACCGGACGCTCACAAACCGCATCGTCATGAACCGGACGCTCACAAACCGCATCGTCATAAATCGGACACCCATGAGCCGCATCGTCATGAACCGTCACATCACGAGCCGCATCATCATGAATCGCATTCTCATGAACATCACGCTCATGAAACGCACGCCCATGAGCCGCATCCTCATGACCTGCCCGGATATTTTACAACTATCACAAATACCATTGGCGGGATTGCACGCCCCAACACTCGAACTCTCTTGGCACCGAAGCCTGGTGGCACCGGCACAGTCATTATTGAAGTGCCTCCTCAATTCACTGCAGCTCCTTTCATCACTATTACCCAAACTCGGAGCGGACTTGCCTTTCCGAACACTCGGACTCTTTTGCCAGGAGCTGGAGGAGGTTCAGGCACCGTGATTATCAATGTGCCACCTGTCTACACAAACTGCGCTTCACTCACTGTCGTAGACAGGGGTGCTTCAAGCGGTAGTTTAGTTACCTATCCTCCCTTGTCGGCTGATGGAACCTGTACGGTGGTGGCAATTGTTTCCCCGACTGCAGGTCTGGGGACAGTTACCAGCACGTCCTGGAACGGGCCGTTCGTTACTCTTACTATCACTAGAGGCCCTGCTACGGCGGTTACCACCAAGTCTTACCCGCCCACCGGACCAGACCAACCAGGAACTGTCATCGTTGAAGTCCCACCCACGGTCAATACTGGCAGCACCGCCGTCACGACGAGCTTCACCTTTACCGGACCGTTTGCCACAGTTACGCTCACGAACAGTCTCATTACGACTACGAGGACAAATTCATTCCCACCTGCGGAGGGCGGCGAGATGGGTACCGTTATTGTTGAAGTTCCTCTTGCATCAAGCACTGGATCTTCCACCGGGCTTACCACAAGCACGACCTTTACGGGACCCTTTGCTACATTCACAGTTACGGACAGTGGCGCTACCATCACGAGGACCAACTCTTTGCCTCCTTCTGGAAATGATCAGATTGGCACTATCATAGTCGAGGTTCCACCATCGCCAAGCATAGAATCCTCGACAAGCCTGCTCACCAGCACTCATTTCAGTGGACCTTTCATGACCTACACCATCTCAGAGTCTGGTCTAGCAAGCACTCGAACTGTTTTCTTTCCTCCGTCGGCACCCGATGGGACTGGAACTGCAATCCTCGCGGTGCCTGCAAGCTCAGCGCTGACCAATTCGGCTGGAACCGCTACGCCGTTTACTGGACCGTATACTACCTTTACAGTCACCAATGGCGACGTCTCAGAAGCTCAGAGTAACACCATACCTCCTGCTTCTCCTGGTGGCACTGGAACAGTCATCGTGGCTGTACCGCCTAGCTCTGGGTCAACGGTGCCCCCGTACACTGGTCCATACATTACTTACACCCTTACTAATACTGGCCTGTCTCAACCCAATACCGCTACGTTCGCTCCCGCGAACCCTGCTGATTTGGGGACCGTCATTGTAGCTGTGCCCGGGGCGGAAGCCACCTCCACCCTAGTGCCAAGTGCGAGTACAACGACCACATCTCTATCCGTGGGGACGTATGTCACCATCACTGAGACCGACTATGCAGCAACAGCCACTAGCACTGTGACAGGAGGACCTTCTAGCAATGGTGGAACTGCCACCGTAATCATCGTTGTGCCGCCTGTACAGCCTACGGAAATTCCGCCGACAGATGCCTCGTATGTGACCTCTACAGTCACAAACACTGGTCTTGTTGGTCCTATCACTATAACTTACCCTCCCGCTACTTCAGGAGGCTTCGGGACCGTCATTGTGGCTGTGCCGCCGACAGTGTCGCCTATCACTTCTACAGCTGCCTCTACAAGCTTCTCGGAAGCTACCTCGGACACGACCGTGTACGTTACCTCGACAATCTCAATCACTGGGATTGTTGGGCCTACCACAATCACTAGGTTGCCCAGCACGTCTGGAGGATCGGTGGAAGTCATTGTTGGTGTTCCTGCTTCACCAGCTACACAGACCGTGTCTGGCTCAGCTGCATACACAACATCCACAGTCACTAGCACCGGGCTTCTTGAACCGGTCACAATCACCTATCCGCCAACAATCCCAGGTGGGACTGGTGTTGTTATTATTGGTTTCCCAGCAAGTGCTATCACGAGCATTCCTGCTTCGCTAACATATTTCACATCCACGGTGACAGGAAGTGTAGGCCTTATGAGTCCTACCACGATCACGTACCCTCCTGCAAATACAGGAGAACCAGGGACAGTCATCGTTGCATTGCCTCCAGCTCCTTCCACCAGCACCCCCGTTTCCGCGGCGAGCTACACCACGTCTACCATCACAGACATTGGGCTTCTCCAGCCGACCACTATTACATATCCGCCAAGTCTGCCAGGAGGTGTTGGTACTGTCGTGATTGGCCTGCCACCGACTGCCGCCACTAGTGCCTCTGTTGAAGCAGCAAGCTATACGACATCTACCGTAACTCAGTCAGGGTTGATCGGTCCTACCACAATCACCTACTACCCTAGCACTCCAGGAGGCGTTGGCACTGTTATAGTCGGTGTGCCAGCAGCCCCGGCTACCAGCACAGCTGCAGAAGCAGTCAGTTATACCACGTCTACGATCACTGAATCCGGATTGGTTGGTCCTGTCACTATGACATATCCTCCCGATACACCTGGAGAAATCGGGACCGTGGTTATTGTCGTGCCACCATCCCAGGTTACCGACACATCTATGGAGACGGCGACTGGGACAGTGTCTTCTGGGACACTCACAGAAGCGGCGAGCTACACAACGTCTACTATCACTCAACCTGGCTTGATAGGCCCTATCACAAGGACCTATCCTCCAAGCAGTCCCGGGGGAGTAGGTACTGTCGTGGTTGCTGTGCCATCCGGCCTGACCACCAGTGCAGGCGAGGTCACAACCAGCTACATTACTTCCACAGTGAGTAGCATCGGCCTTGTCGGCCCAGTCACTACGACCTTTCCACCAAGCGTGCCTGGTGGCGTCGGCACAGTGGTGATCGCTGTACCTTTGATTCCTGATACCAGCACACCCGTTTCGGCCACACGCTATACTACATCAACAGTCACAAGCACAGGCCTTGCGGCTCCCACCACGATAACATACCCGCCTGACATGCCTGGAGGTGTAGGAACAGTTGTGGTTGGTTTCCCTGCTGTTACAACAACCACAGGCCCTCTCCCTACGGAGTCTACCACGACATCAGTCTCAGCCGCAAGTTACATCACTTCAACAGTAACCGACATGAGTTTTGTTGGGCCAGTCACAATGACATATCCCCCGGACGTGCCCGGAGGTGTTGGTACAGTCGTAATCGGCGTGCCTCCAACCCCATTGACTTCGGTCACAGCGGTTAGCTACACGACGTCGACGGTCACTAGCACTGGACTAGTCGGAGCGACTACCATCACATATCCACCAGAAACTGCCGGAGGTGTCGGTACAGTCATAGTCGGCGAACCTGCAGCTCCAGAAACATCGGTTGCTCCTACGAACTACATCACGTCAACGATCACGAGCACTGGACTAGTTGCACCTACCACGATTACATATCCCCCAAGCACACCGGGCGGTGCTGGGACAGTTGTGATCGCTCTCCCTCCCGTTCCAGGCACGAGCACCCCGAACTCAGCCAACTATGTTACTTCTACTGTGACTGATATTGGGCTTTTGTATCCCACAACCATTACATACCCTCCCAGCACGCCAGGTGGTACTGGCACCGTCGTTGTGGGTGTTCCGCCGCAACCGACCACGACTAGCACAGTCAGCACTGGGTCGCCGGCGAGCTATGTTACTATCACTACCACGGAGTCCAATGCAATTTATCCCACCACGGTCACGTCCAACCTTCCCGTCTCAGGCAACCCTGGAACAATCATTGTCGTGGTGCCGCCTTCGCCCACTGCGCCACCGCCAACGGACGCAGCTTACAACACCCTTACGACGACTGATGTGGGCATCTTATCGCCGACCACCATCACCTATCCGCCGGCCAGCTCAGGCGCAACCGGGACTGTTGTCGTCGCTGTTCCGCCTGCCTTGCCCACGACACCACCACCTGTAGATGCCATCTACACGACCATCACTCTAACTGATGCTGGTGCCCCAAGTACCACCACAATCACCTACCCGCCCGCGTCGACTGGGGCGACAGGAACAGTGGTTGTGGTCGTCCCGCCGGTCTTGCCCACAAGTGCAGCTCCATCAGATGCAACTTACACAACCATCATCAGAACTGATGTTGGAGCAGTCGATTCGACAACCGTTACTTACCCCCCCGTGACCTCTGGCGGGACTGGAACAGTGGTCATTATCGTGCCGTCTGTTACGCCATCGATACTCCCTCCTACAGATTCTGTCTACAGTACTCTGACACGGACGGACGTTGGTGTTCTGTTTCCAACAACTATAACATATCCCGCGGTGTCATTAGGAGCCACAGGCACAGTTGTTGTCGTTGTCCCACCCATCACCCCGACGAATCCACCTCCTACCGAAGCTGTCTATGGCACTGTAACAAGGACTGACGCCGGTATCCTGTCCTCTACTACCGTCACGTATCCTCCTGGGTCGTCAGGTGGACCGGGTACGGTTGTCATCTTTGTGCCTCCCACTCAGCCAACCAGTCCACCTCCGACGGATGCGGCCTATAGCACAATTACGAGGACTGATGCCGGAATCCTATCATCCGTCACAATCACATATCCTCCAGTATCCTTGGGAGGCGCAGGAACGGTCGTTATTTTCGTACCTCCAGCGATTCCTACAACGCCCGCCCCGTCAGATGCGTCCTACACCACCATCACGAGAACGGACGGAGAAATCGTGTCAACCACAACGGTCACCTATCCTGCTGCGTCTTCCGGTGGAGTTGGAACCGTCGTAATTGTCTTGCCATTACTGTCGTCAAGCATGACGTCTTCTCTCATGCCGTCAGATAGCCTTTCAACGCCTGCAAGTGGCAGCATCACAACCTCGGGAGCCACGACGATGCCAACTGGCATCAGCTCATCTTTCACAGGCCCTTACACGACAATCGTCAGCGGCTATGATGGAACGTCTCTGGCCACATTTACACTCATGCCCAGCGGCACAGGAACAATTGGCACTGTCATCATACAATCTCCTTCCAACACTTTCACTGGACCTTATGTGACAACCACGGAGTATTATGATGGAACAACCACAGAATCCTTCACACTTCCCCCCAACCCCGGCGACCCCTCGGGCACAGTCATCATACGGCAACCGAGCGGCGGAGTATTTAGTGGTCCATTCACAACTCTGACAGAAACTTACACTGGCACGTCCACTCAGTTCATTACACTCGCTCCAACAGGAACTGCAATTGTTGGAACTGTGATCATTCGAGAACCCCAAACTCGATTTCCAGGACCATTCACAACCGTCACGGAAGGTTACGACGGTACGACCACCCGCTCTGTTACACGTGAACCGGTTTCCGGTACCGTCGGAACGGTGATCATTCAGACACCTCAAGCTATGGAAAGCTCGGTGTCTTCATATACCGGTCCGTACACGACTTTAACAGAGCCATACTATGGCTCGGCGTCTCAAACAATTACGTTGAATCCAGGTCCAGGCGGAACAGTAGGTACCATCATCATCCAGACCCCGAGCAGCATCTTCACCGGACCCTACACAACTATCACCCAGAACTATGATGGTACGACTGTTGGTACACTCACCCTCGCACCTGTCGGCACCGACACAATCGGGACCGTCATTATTCAGTCCCCTAGTGGCTCTTTCGCGGGCCCTTACACCACGATCACTGAACCATATCCCGGTACCATCGTCGAAACAGTCACATTAGCTCCCAACAGTGGTATACAAGGCACTGTGATCATTCGTACTCCAGCCAGTGCCAGCTTTACTGGCTCATACACGACAATCACCGAAGGTGGAGCTGAATATGGAACCAGGACGCTCACGCTCGATCCGATCACCGGCACCGTGGGAACTGTCATTATCCAGACTCCTACTACACAATTCAGTGGCCCGTATACTACCATCACTCAGGCCACGCCGGGAATGGGTACACAGACCATTACCCAGCCTCCTGTCGATGGCACCGTCGGCACTGTCATCATCCAAACGCCTATCGCCACATTCACAGGGCCATACACAACTGTCACAGAGGGATACCCGGGTACAAGCACCCAGACATACACTCTGGCCCCTATCAGTGGCACTCTTGGTACTGTCATTGTACAAACGCCATCCACCATTTTTACCGGCCCTTATACAACAGTCACTCGAGAAGCCGCTGGTACAGAAGTCGAGACCATCACATTGCCACCTGGTCCAGGGGGAAGCATTGGGACGGTGATTGTGCAAACACCACAAACACAGTTTACTGGCCCTTATACCACGATCACGGAGGCCTATTCGGGCACAGTTCCAACGACCATATCCCTTGCACCAGGCTACGGTGCGTCTACTGGGACAGTCGTTATTCAAACGCCTGGAGTCGTGTTCACTGGTCCCTATACCACGATCACAGAAGGATACTATGGTCCCGTGGCTACCACAGTAACACTGGGCCCTGGTATGGGCGGTACCATCGGCACCGTGATTGTTCAAACGCCAAACTCGGATGTATTCACAGGGCCCTTCGTCACTGTCACCACGGACTATACAGGATCCGTTGCCTCAACCATCACAATCCCCCCGGCAGCCGGTGATTCTATCGGTACTGTTATAATCCAAACGCCCAACACGAACACTCAATTCACAGGTCCGTACACTACAGTAACAACGAGTGGCTACACTGGATCGACCACGCGGACTTTTACATTGGCGCCGGGACCTGGAGAGTCTACTGGTACCGTCATAATTGAGACACCTCCAGGTTCTTTTGTGTTCACAGGTCCATACACTACAATCACCGACAGCTATACGGGATCTGTGGCGACAACCGTGACCATGCCTCCTGGTCCCAGCGGCACGATTGGCACCGTCATTGTGCAGAATCCGAATCTTCAGTCAGGATTCACCGGTCCGTACACGACGCTCACTGAAGCCTATGCTGGAACCGCAATCATCACAGTCACCCTGCCCCCCAGCTCAGGAGACTACACGGGGACCGTCATCGTCCAGACCCCAACAACATTCACTGGTCCCTACGTTACGTCTACCGAAGCTTATGAAGGAACAGCTCTGTCCACTGTTACCTTACCGCCTCAATCTGGCGATAGTACAGGAACAGTTATAATCCAAACACCGAGAGTACCATCCGACGTTCCCCTCACAACTACTACCCGTGGTTACAGTGGTACAATCACAACTACCTACACGCTGGCTCCTGGGACCGACGGTGTCGCGACTATTATTGTGGAGACGCCAACAGCTGCGTCTGCATCACTCGTTACCATTACCGAGGCAGGGACAGGATTCACGACGGAGACCTTGCCGCCAGGCTCCGATGGTGTCGTTACCGTCATCGTAGAAATCCCCACAAGTGTCTACTCGGGTCTACTGACCACGATAACACAACCATACGACGGTTCGGTTACAGAGACCATTACTGTTCCCCCTGGTTCGGGTGCCTCTGTGGGCACGGTCATCATACAGACGCCTAGGGAGAGTACCTTGGTTGAGACAGGCTCCTTGGTGACAGTCACCAGCGGCTATGGTGGGCCGATTCCCACAACCGCAACTCTGCCCCGCGGTTCGAATGGCGTGGTGACGGTCATTGTGCAAACCCCTACAGTGACTGAAGCCTCGTATGTGACTGTCACGGAAGCTGGCACTGCATCAACATTCTCTACGCTTACCCTGCCCCCCGGTTCGAACGGCGTGATCACTGTTGTTATTCAGACACCTGCAGAGGCATTCACAGGTCCATACGAAACAGTTACTCGGTATTACAGCGGTTCTGTCACAGAGACGGTCACTGTTCCACCTGCAGCCAGCGGGACCGTGGGCACAGTCATTGTCCAGGTCCCCACGACCGCACCAACCGTGACAGGTCGTCTCACAACTATCACAAACGCCTATGACGGAGCTTCCACCTCCACAGTTACGCTGGCTCCAGGCTCTGACGGAGTCGTCACTGTCATTGTGCAGACCCCCACTGCGACGATGACAGGGCCCACCGTAACTATAACAGAGGCTTACGATGGCCCGGCAACCCAGACTGTGACGCTTCCTCCTGGCATCGATGGTATAGTTACGGTCATTGTACAAACCCCAACGATAACTGCGACCGGAGTCGTTGTTACCATCACCCGCGACCAGCCCATCTCGACAACACGGACAATCACTCTGCCTGCGGGCTCTGATGGTGTGATTACTGTCGTTGTTGAAACGCCAGCCACATCTGCCTTGCCTACCATAACCAATCCCATCGTCACGGTGACCAATGGCTACACTGGTTCCGTGACTCGCACAATTACCCTTCCTGCCGGTCCTGATGGCACAGTCTCTGTCATAGTCGAGACTCCTGCAAGCTATACTACGATGATGTCTGTTGCCGAAGTAACAGTCACTCAAGGATACTCTGGATCGGTCACAAGAACCGTCACGTTCCCTCCCGGTCCTGATGGTACAGCAACTGTCATTGTGGAAACACCAAGCACGGGCCCACCAATAACGTCCCCTCCCATGACTCCCACGTCTTCAGTTACTGTCACGAACCCATACGCTGGGGCGACAACGAACGTCATCACGCTTGCACCCGGACCCGACGGTGTAGTGACGGTAATTGTTCAAACACCAGTAGCATCGGTCCCTTACACCGGCCCATACGTCACAATTACCAGAGGCAATACTGAGTCGTTCATATCTACCTTCACGCTTCCTCCTGGTAGCGATGGTGTTGCCACCGTGGTCATCGAGACTCCTAGTTCCGCGGGCTTCACTGGCCCATATGTTACGGTGACTCAAGAGTATACTGGTTCGTCGACCCAGACGCTGACTCTGAGTCCTGGGGACGGCGACTATGTGGGCACTGTCGTTGTTCAGCTACCGCAGCAGACGCCTGCAGAGTCTACTTTCACAGGGCCTTACACCACGATCTTTGAAGGCGTGACGGGAACAGGAACGGCGATCGAAACTGCCACTCTTGATCCTGGTCCTGGAGACTCTATTGGCACGGTCATCATCCGAACTCCAGAACCAATGGACTTTACAGGCCCATACAGCACTGTCACCTTGGGATACACGGGAACCGTCACCTCAATCGTCACCTTGCCACCTGCCGACGGGGACCCGACAGGCACCGTCATCGTGCAGGTTCCTCAGCCCGCTGAGTTCACTGGACCGTATACTACAGTTTATGCCCCTTATACTGGTACAGAGGCCACGACGCAAACTGTTGCTCCAGCCAGTGGAGACTCAATTGGAACAGTAATAATCCAGACACCGCAAGCAACATCTCAGCCTTCACAGCCTGCCTTTACGGGCCCGTACACAACAATCTCCGCGCCGTATGACGGTACGGTGGCAACCACCATGACTTTCGCCCCGTCCAGTGGTGATTATCTCGGGACTGTCGTCATTCAGACGCCTCGGCCAACTTCTTCGGTCACTGAGCCAGTCTTCACCGGTCCTTACACCACGATCAGTGCTGGTTACGACGGAACCATCATCAGCACGGTCACTTTACAGCCAGCCAGTGGCGACACGCAAGGCACAGTGATTATTCAAACACCAACGCCCGCTTCATTCACAGGCCCCTACACAACAGTGACTGCTGGGTATGACGGAACAATCGCCACAACCGAGACTCTCTTGCCTGCAAGTGGTGACCTGACAGGAACCGTTATTATCCAAACACCTCAGGGCTTCACTGGCCCATACACAACCATCACTGCAGCCGGCCCTTCGTCGCGAACAGTTACGCTGCCGCCTGGCAGCGGAGGACTTACTGGCACCATCGTCATTGAAACGCCTTCAGATTCGTCCAGGCCCTACACTACAGCCACGGTTCAAGGAACGGGAAGTACCACAAACACGATCACACTCCAACCGGGCAGCAGCGACGTGACAGGAACAGTCATCATCGAGACTCCTCCCCCTGGAGTTTTCACTGGCCCTTATGTTACGCGTACTATTACCTACGATGGTACTTCAACCTCAACAGAAACCATTGCACCTGCCCCTTCGGACCCGACGCCAACCGGCACGGTCATTGTTAACGTGCCTTCATCCCCTGCTTTCACGGGACCTTACACGACGGTCACTCGAGTATCTAACGGTACCATGGCCACAACTATGACCCTCGGCCCAATGGGTACTGATACTGTCGGGACTGTCATCATTGACACGCCCCAAACCTATACCGGGCCTTACATCACTGTCACTTCTCCATACAGTGGTGCATCGACATCCACTGTCACACTTGCCCCTGACAGCAGCGGCGGTGTGGGCACTGTCGTTATCCAGACCCCTGAAGGGTTCACTGGGCCATATACCACCATCACTAGATCTTATACTGGCGCCTCGACAACAACCTACACTCTAAGCCCCGCCAGCGGTGATGTTACTGGCACGGTCTTTATCGAGACTCCAGGACAGTTCACAGGGCCTTACACAACCATCACACAGCCCTGGTCTGAAACAACAATCTCCACGGTGACTCTGCAGCCTGACGGCGGAACTGGTACTGGAACCGTTGTTATCAATACCCCATCAGCTAGCTTCGCTGGCCCATACACCACAATCACTAGAACATGGACCGGCACAGTGACATCGTTGGCTACCATCCAACCTGCTAGTGACAGTGGGACGGGCACAGTCTTCGTCGATGTCCCGGTATTCACCGGACCGTATACAACAGTGACCCGCCAAGGAGCCGGATCCGCAACAACCCAATTTACTCTGGAACCGGCCAGCGGGGACATTACAGGTACAGTCATTGTAGAAACACCAGGCTCCTCATCCTTCACGGGTCCATATACTACAATTACACGCCCGTACACCGGAACAACGACAGGTGTCTTCACACTCTATCCTGAAAGTGGAGGAACCTTCGGCACGGTAATCGTGGAAACACCGACCCAGCAATTCACTGGACCTTATACAACAGTCACTCAGGGCTATGGTGGTGCTTCGCCTACAACGTATACTCTGGATCCCTCTGGCACCGACACGATCGGAACGGTCATCGTGGAAACACCCCAGGGATTCACTGGTCCCTACACCACAGTGACAAGGCCTTGGACAGGAACATCAATTGAGTCGATTACCATGGCGCCCACTGGCACTGATGTCATCGGCACAGTCATTATACAGACTCCTGAGGCCTTTACTGGTCCTTACACCACGATCACTCGCCCTTGGACGGGTATTTCTACCTCATATACGACGATCGACCCCGCCACTCCAGGTGGGACGGGTACAGTTATCATCAACACACCTCCATTCACTGGGGAATATACGACCATCACGCGTACTTACAGCGACATCACCACGTCGATTGAGACCCTGGCTCCCGTTAGTGGCGGCACGGGTACTATCATCATCAACATACCACCGTTTACTGGTCCTTATACCACTATCACCAACACATACAGTGACACGACAACGTCAATCATCACCGTTGAACCCGTCAGCGGTGGTGAAACGGGTACAGTCATCATCAACATACCGCCATACACAGGGCCTTATACTACTGTTACGAGGCCTTATAATGGATCTACAACATTGGTGGAAACCCTTGATCCTATCAGCGGTGGTACCGGCACTGTCATCGTGAATATCCCCGTCTTCACACGCCCATACACGACATTGACACAGCCATGGACTGGTACAGAGACCTCCTTAACAACCCTCGAGCCTGCAAGCGGAGACGGCACAGGCACAGTCGTCGTGAACTTGCCGCCTTTCACTGGTCCTTATACAACAGTAACACAGGCATACACGGGTTCCACCACTTCTATTGAGACTTTAAGCCCTATCAGCGGCGATATTGGCACTGTGATCGTGAACACCCCTTCTTTCACGGGGCCATACACAACGACTACGCAGCAATGGACTGGTGCAACAACGTCATTGACCACACTCTCACCAACAAATGGCGAAGGCACAGCCACGGTCATTGTCAATGTGCCTCCATTCACTGGACCATACATAACGGTCACGC
The DNA here is from genome assembly GCA_001021365.1 of Stachybotrys chartarum. NCBI lineage: Eukaryota > Fungi > Ascomycota > Sordariomycetes > Hypocreales > Stachybotryaceae > Stachybotrys > Stachybotrys chartarum. The sequence continues at coordinate 21,202 of LDEE01000006.1, forward strand.
AGCCATGGACCGGCACGACGACGTCGTTTTCAACCGTCGACCCTACAAATCCTGGCGGCACCGGAACAATCATTGTCAACATGCCTCCATTCACAGGGCCCTATACTACAATCACAAACCCTTATGACGGACCTCTATCAACGGTTACCCTGGAGCCAGGAAGCGGTGATTCTACAGGCACTGTCGTGATCAATTCTCCTGCAGCAACGACTTTCACTGGGCCTTTTGTCACCGAAACCCAGACATGGACTGGGACTACATCGTCCACGCTCACGCTGAATCCGGCAGGTGGAACCGGTACGGGCACTGTTCTTGTCTACAGGCCACCGTTTACTGGGCCGTATATCACAATCACTGAGGATTATACCGGAAGTGTTGCCACAACCTCCACGTTGGAGCCCACGGGTACCGATGAGGTCGGTACCGTCATCATTAGGACCCCAACGCCAACGCCCTTTACCGGACCTTATACCACAATCACGAGTCTTTATAGCGGTTCAACGCCTACCACCATTACTTCAAGCCCTGCAAGTGGGGACTACACTGGCACGGTGATCGTCAACAGCCCATCGCCCTCTGTCTTTACCGGCCCGTATACAACCATCACCACCATCGGTTCTGACTTCCCACTTACTACCGTGACTGTCCCTCCTGCAAGCGGAGACATCACCGGTACTGTTATTGTCAGCAGTCCTCTGTTCACCTTCACTGGCCCATACACGACCATCACCACAGTCGGCTCTGGCTTCCCTCTAGCTACTGTCGCCTTGCCCCCCGTCAGTGGCGGCGAGACGGGCACTGTCATCGTCAGCAGTCCTCTTTCCGTCTTTACTGGACCATACACGACCACAACGAGGACAGGAATCGAATCTACAACGCAAACGCTCACCTCGGGCCCGAGCGGTACAGATACAGTTGGCACGGTTATCGTGGAGCTGCCACCGTTTACCGGCCCATTCACCGTCATCACGTCTACTGGGACTGATTCCACTACTAGGACGATCACTTCGGAGCCTACAGGTACCGACACGATTGGCACTGTCATCATTGAGGTTCCTTCCAACCCGATCGGGTATACAACTGTTACTTCAACCGTGGCAGCTTCTACGTATGCGACGATCACCTTGCAGCCTACTGGTACCGACAGCGTAGGCACAGTTATTGTAGAGGTGCCGTCGACGCCGATCGATTACACAACTGTCACTTCGACAGTATCCGCATCGACACCTAGGACAATCACGCAACAACCTACCGGCACCGGCGCTGTGGGGACAGTCATTGTAGAGATACCATCTGACTTGATCATCTACACAACTGTTACATCGACTGTGTCTGCCTCGACTCCTGCAACAATCACATTGCAGCCTACTGGTACTGATACTGTCGGGACCGTCGTTGTAGAGGTGCCGTCTAGCCTGATTGGATATACCACGGTCACCTCAACTGTTGCCATTACAGGAACATCAACCTTGACGCTTCAGCCTACTGGCACCGAGACCATTGGAACTGTTGTTGTCCAGGTTCCCTCCATCGCAATCCCATACGTCACGGTAACGGCCACTGGCGGTGTTTCCAGCCTCACGACAACTACGCTCCAGCCTAGCGGCACAGACGCAACGGGAACCATCATTATCCAAGTTCCTGAAGTCACAGTCCCTTACACGACTGTCACGACAACTGGAGGTGTTTCAAGTTTGACAACAACTACGGTGCTACCGACTGGTACTGAAGGCAGTGGAACCGTCATTATTCAGGTCCCATCTCCCATTATTCCCTACATCACCATCACTTCCATACTAGACATACCCTTCATCACAACAACCACAATACAGCCTAGCGGAACAGAAATCACAGGGACCATTATTGTTCAGGTCCCTTTGACGCCAGTGCCGTACACTACGGTCACCTCTACCGGTGGAGTGCCGTATCTTACAACAACCACGATACAGCCCACTGGCACAGCACTCACAGGAACCGTTCTCGTTCAAGTTCCTTCAGTTCCTATCCTGTACACTACAGTAACTTCAACCGGTGGTGTCTCCAGTCTCACAACAGCTACGTTACAGCCGAGTGGCACAGATACCATCGGCACTGTTATCATTCAGGTCCCACCTACTCCTATGATGTATACTACCGTGACCTCTACCGAAGATGTCCCCAGTCTTACCACAATCACCCTGCAGCCTAGCGGCAGTGACACCATTGGGACCGTTGTGGTACAGGTGCCAGCCACCCCAACAATCACCTCGATTGAGCTCACTTCCACCCCGATATTTTATACAACTATCACCTCGTCCTTGGCCATCTCTGACCCTGCAACCATTACTCTACCACCTGATTCTACTGGGACGATTGGAACAGTTATCGTCCAGGTCCCCTTCGTCTCGTACATCACTGTCACCTCTTCCGGGGCTGTCTCTGCAACGATTACGCAACAGCCTGATACTGGGTATCTTGGGACGGTTATTGTGCAGGTCCCTGTGACATATACCACCATCACTTCCACAGGAACCGCCCCCACTCCTACAACAATTACGCAGCAGCCAAACAGTGGCTATCTGGGCACAGTCGTCGTCGAACTCCCGTCCGTCATATACACCACCATCACGTCCACGGCAGCTGTCTCGGCGCCGGAGACGGTGACGCAAGAACCCAGTACAGGATATCTCGGCACGGTTATTGTTCAAGTCCCCTCAATCGTATATACCACCATCACATCTACAGCAGTCGTCTCGGCGCCTGAGACAGTTACCCAACAGCCCAATACAGGCTATCTTGGAACTGTCATTGTCCAGGTTCCGTCAATCACCTACACGACCATCACGGCTACAGCGGCTGTTCCCGAACCAACAACCGTCACGCAGCGGCCAGATACTGGCTATCTCGGCACAGTTGTTGTCCAGGTCCCGCCAATCGCCTACATCACTATCACGTTGACAGGCGCAATCCCTGACCTAACAACCATCACACAGCCGCCAGCAACTGGCTATGTTGGCACTGTTATTGTTTCAGTTCCCTTTATATCCTACACAACAGTGACTTCGACTGGTGCTATTCCGGAGCTGACAACAATTACCCAGCAACCCGTCTCTGGATACCTTGGAACAGTTGTCGTTTCTGTGCCACTAGTATCTTACACAACAGTGACTTCAACTGGCGCTATACCAGCGCCTACGACAATCACACAAGAGCCTGTCAGTGGCTATCTAGGAACCGTTGTAGTATCAGTTCCCTCCATTTCCTATACTACGATCACACAAACCGGGATGATTCCCGCGCCCACAACAGTCACACAAGAGCCAGTCGACGGCTACCAAGGGACTGTCATTGTCTCGATTCCCTCCATTTCCTATATTACAATAACCACAACTGGGACGATCCTCACACCCGTGACAGCGACACTGCAGCCTATCAGCGGATACGAAGGCACCGTTATTGTGTCTGTCCCTTCGATTTCATACATCACAGTAACGTCAACCGGTGTCATTCCTTACCCGACGACGATGACATTGGCCCCTATCAGCGGTTACGAGGGAACTGTCATTGTTTCGGTCCCAATTATCTCCTATATCACCGTTACTTCAACCGGGGCAGTTCCTATGCCCACGACAATCACTTTGGCGCCTGTTGGCACAGGCTACCAGGGGACAGTCATTGTCTCGGTTCCTACTATATCGTACATCACAGTTACCTCCACCGGGGCAGTTCCTGTACCCACGACGGTCACCCTAGAACCTATCGGCACCGGCTACCAGGGAACGGTTATTGTTTCAGTTCCTACTATATCTTATATCACAGTCACCTCAACCGGTGCCATTCCTATGCCCACCACGGTCACTTTAGACCCCGTCGGCACTGGTTACCAGGGAACGGTTATTGTTTCTGTTCCTACGATATCGTACATCACAGTCACCTCAACCGGGGCAGTTCCCGTACCCACAACGGTCACCCTAGAACCTGTCGGCACCGGCTACCAGGGAACGGTCATTATCTCAGTTCCTACAATATCGTACATCACTGTTACCTCAACCGGTGCAGTTCCCGCGCCCACAACGGTGACCCTGCAACCCATCGGCACGGGTTACCAGGGAACGGTCATTGTTTCGGTCCCTACTATATCGTATACCACTGTTACTTCCACCGGGGCAATTCCTGCGCCTACAACAATCACTTTGCCGCCCATTGGTACTGGCTACCTTGGCACCGTTGTGGTCTCGGTTCCAATCGTCACCCTGGTCCCGACAACTGTCACACCGACGTCGACCACGAGCGTAAGTCCCACAAGCTGCGTGGCAGTCGCAACAGCCCGGCCAACAGGATGCGGTGGCGCCAATACCTTGCCTTCGGCATGTCTTGCCTTGGAAAGCTACAACGGTTTGAGTCTTCTCACACACATTACAACTTGTAACTTGGCCCTCGGCAGTATCTCTTCCCTCCTGGGTCTCAGCACTTGTCTAGTCACGTCTGTCATTAACATCTTCACGAGGGGCAGTGACATCGTCAGTTGCTTGACCAACAGAATGAATACTCAGTGCGTCGCGCAACTCCCCAATGCCTGCTTGAACTTGGCTACTTTGAACGGCAATGCTCTTGCCATTGGTACCAACACTGTCTCGCTCGCCGGGTGTATCACTGCCTTGGGTCCGCTTGCCCTCGGCTCTGTTCTGAGCTGCTTGACAAGCACAATCACAAGTCTCACCACTGGCTTGGGTATTGTTTCTTGTCTACAAAGGCAGCTTGGCCTCAATGTACCCGTGCCAACGGGGAGCCAATGTGGATCAGCCCTGCCAACTTCCGCCTGCTCTTCCACCCTCCCATCAGCCTGTACGGCTCTGAGTTCGCTGACATCGATCGCCGCCATTACCCAAGCGCCCCTCTGCGCTGCTTCCCTGGGAGTCTACAACGTCGGCAACGTTGCCAACTGTTTTGTCAACCTGCTTTCCAACGTTTTGGGGTCGTCCATCCTGAATTGTGTACAGCTCAATCTGGGTGCCGTCTGCATCAACCAGCTCCCCCAGCAGTGTCTCAACTTAGCGGTAGACACCACGGTGGCAAGTCTCGAGGTCAGCCTGCCGCTCTGTACCATTGCCCTTGGCCCGCTCGCTTCCGGAACCGTCCTCGAATGCTTGTCAACCAGCCTCGGCACTGGCGCAGCCGTCATCAACTGTCTGACCAACAGACTCTTTGGTTAGCAACTCACCTGACCACACTGGTCTCGTCCTTTCTTTTGTGTATATATAGTTATTTGGAGGAGACGAAGATGTAATCCACTGGACTGCTCATCTCATTCGAACACTGTACGAGTATTACTTTAATCTTTTTTATTAATCTTCCGCAGTGGAGAATATAACCTTAGTTATCAAACCGTCTCCGACACGCGTGCCCTAACCGTGTATATCTTGCCTATTTCCAACTGCGTTATTCATGATCTCCTATAGATCGCGGTAGGTAGGTGTTGCTTGCCGTGAGCATCGTTTGGGAAAGCCATGGTCTGTTTCTAATACCATGCCCCTACTCGGTCGCGCATAGATTGTGCTACAACGCTTCTCACACCATGAGAAAATTTAGTTCGGGGTCCTTGAGCATCTGCACCCAGCTACTGGACGTCTCCCTATCGTCATTAAGTCCCCACACAATCGGTAACACTTCCATCGCCGTGTAAATGAACCCCCATGGAACCGATACGACGACTCGGTGAAGCCGGTCCATGACCCACGCCCGCCTCTCCAGATTCTCTGTGCCAGCGCCGGCGATGAAGGTTGGCCACGCGGTGGCTTTGAAGTTGGGGTCCTCCTCCGGTATGCAAGAGAGATGCTCAAACAGGGCATCGCTGAGTCGGTCTCCAAAGCCAGGCTCCATCAAAGATTCGACAGCGGGCACAGCGTGGAGAATGTACAGGCACGCGGCAAGGCGGTGTGCTGAGCCGGCGTGTATACGGCTCTGGATAAGAGCGCAGGGGAAATCGGGCGTTTCGTTGAAGCTGTTTGCCCACTCCACTATTTCGAATGCCTGGGCTGTTTGGATCAATTCCGCTGCCGCGAGTGGGACTTGCTCTGCTGACGCGAAATCTTCCGTGGTCAGGTTGGACAATTGTGATGCAGCTCGAAGTACTTCCAGGATCTCGGGCGGACAGCATAGATAACTGTTGGAGGCTGCTCTGCGTAGCACGCTGGGGTCGACTGGTAACCAGGACTCTGCAATTGCCGCGCCTGTTTTCGCAGGCGAAAAGGCAGAAGCCAGGATAGAGTAGCTAGAAGGCATCAGGCGTGAAACCTCATAAGAGTCATAAATAGCGACTCACCAGAAGAAATCCGAGAGGAGATAGTCTAGTAGATCGTTACTCGAAACCTTGGTCAGCTGCAAGAGTGACATGATCCTGCCCGCTCCCTCCAAATGTGCCCTCCACCCATGCTTCCCTGATTCAATCAATTCCAGATTCACAAAGAACAAAGCAGCAGCGAGCAAGACTTCGCCAGGCACGGAGTTGATATCCTGAAGCGCGATGGACATCAGGTTAAGCGCCTTGTGCTTGGCGACCATGGAATCTCTGACTGCGGCGCGGGATGGTTCGAGATTGAGGGGGCATATGATTTGACCGGATGTCTGGGATGGTGGCAGGGAGGGCGATATGAGGTTGGACAGGTGGACAGCGGACGCGGCTATGATGATCTGCTGGAGGAGGGGGTTTTCTCTGGTGAGGGGGATGAGGAGGCGGAAGGGGTTGCGGTTGGGGAGGTCGTAGGAGACCAGGTCTTTACACAGGCGGTTCGTGACTACGGGCAGAATATTAGTCTTTGCGTTGTGTAGGAGCAGCAAGACAAGTTTTCATGTGAGGCATACAGTAATTGAGGTAGTGGCGGGAGGAATAGTTCATGTCTTGATACAGGGGATCGGTTAGGACCCAGGGACTACTAAGTTCAGCCTCGACATCATCGTCGTCGCCGCCGCCGCCGTCGCCGTCATCAGAAGCCAGCCGCGCCACGAGCTGCATGCGCGCATCATACGAGAAGGCCGCGTCCTCCGACCAGGGGGCCGCAGCCGGCAAGGCAACAGCCAGCGCGCTCGTCTGGCCCGAGTACGTCCACTCGGCAACAGGGCTCGACCTGGCGGGGGGCCGCGGAGGCTGTCCGGCGCCGGGGAGCGTAGCGGGGGCCGGCGCAAAGGACGTCTGGCCGGCCAGCCTGCCGCGGCTAGCGACGGCGCCGGTCCACCGCAGCAGATTGCCGTAGCCGAGACATTGGCGGCCGGCCGTGGAGCACTTGACGCACTGCGGGACGGAGCGGTCGCAGCGCAGCCGTTTGCGGCGGCAGTTGTGGCATGCTTTGTTGGCAAGACTCATGTGGGCCGTCTTACATCTCCGCCTCATCCGGCTGGCGTCCCGGGGGCCTTGGTAGGGGGAGGCTGTGAGCACAGGCTTGATGGGTTGGTTGCTGCGCAGGCTTTGGAGTTTGCTGTCGTCCGAGGAAGCATCGCCCATTCAATTACATAATCTCGGCCGGATGCCCGGCCCGAGCCCCACCAGCTACATTCACGTGATATTTAGGTCGCTTCATTTCCATGACTCTTCTTCATGATGTTCAGGATCAAGACCTCAATTTTCAAGGTGCAAGATCACTTCCAACGCTGACACGAGCATGACTCTTAGACCTATTTTCAGTTGCGTGTGATATTTTGTGTCAGCATATCAGTCTTATAAGACCAGCTTGTCCCCGTGCACAACCATCTCATCGCATCTTGTACTGTCGACGGCGAGCATTGACTGTTTTAGGATGCTCGGTTAAAGTGCACCGGTGCTCACGTGGTATATATCCACACTCGATAGGAATTGGTACATCAATAGCGAAGAGGTGAATCATGCCCTTCCACTGTTTGAATGCGAGCGTCCGTGGTCACTTAGGCGAGCCTCATGACACGTAAATGTCATTCTGCCCATCGTTAACGAGCAGTGCGAGGCACCGCGGCTACTTTTAGCTTACCACTATCAGCTACAACTGGTAACGTCTGCACCACGTACAGGCCGAGTAAAAGATCCGTCTTGCTCCTTGTTTTCCGTGGAGGGAGGAGGAGGATTTCGAGGTACGACGTCACAATGAGATGGTGCACTCCTCTCGATCGACACTGTGATTCGCACCACAAATCACAACTCGAAACCACAGCGACAATAGCATGGGAACCGAGTAGGGGTCTCCTCGAAGACGCCCGTGCTATGACGAAAAGATCAGCCAAAATCGTTTCTGTTCGTCCAAGCGTGGGTTTTTGCAACGACCGTTGACGCTCCTCCGGACGTCATATCCCAGCAGATTGTGAATCGCACATGGAACCCTTCAAGGCTCCCCGGCTATAATAGCGGCAGGCATGCCATAAGACAGGGAAACGCACCGCCGAATAAGCCTTTACCGCTCATCGTAGCTTTCCGGCAATCATGCACTCCTCATACCCCCATTAGATTCGGCGGGGAACCGATCCGTGGGCCACGAAAACATACCAGCGGAGAGAAAGAAGACCAGCAGCAAACTCTTACAAGGTGGGGAAATACAAGGCACCACCAAAATCCATCTCCATCAAAGGACCCGAAGAGGCAGCAAGAGTCTCGCGGTGGGGCTGGCAGAGCCCCAGAGCCTCTAAAACGAGAACTCTATATTAATCCCCTCATTTGATCGGCCCCAAGTTGCCGTCATGATCTACGCCCAGGCCCCGGCCACCGAGGGCAGTCGGTCGTCGGTGCTATGGACTGGAACTTTGGCCCTGAAACAGGTGCGTCTATGACGCCCGCCAGCCCCCAGGTGCAACTGATCGTCTATTCTAGGAGGATTGCTGCTGCTGCTGTCAGGGCACCCGACGACCAATTTTGCCATGTTTCCAGAGCCGTTGACCGTTAGCCAGGATTCCTCCCCCTCCCCNCCCCCCCAAACAACAGGTGGCTGCCAGTCCCAGTGCGGGAACTCTGGGCTCGTGAGCCGATCGGCCCAGCCGTTGTGACTGTTAGACCTTGTGCGAACAACATTTGAGCTTGGCGAACCCGGTCAAGTCTCTCCTAGTCTGACAGGGGGTGGCTTTCGGTGTTCGTGTCGCCAACACTGCCCACGGCACATCGGCGTTCTGAGCTTGCTGGGCCAAGGGTCTAAAAAGCACGGCCACACACCAAGGTCAAAAGGCGAGGACAAGGCCCTCATGCCCTTCCAGTTCCACCAACTTCCCCGTCCCCGTGCAGTAGGAATCCTGCGTTGTCAATGACCTGCAGCAAATCCACAATCCCCCACTGCCCGACCGACCGCCAGGCTCGCTTCCAGGTAAAGGTGTCTTTTTGGTCCATCCGCCCGTCGGCACCTGTCGTCGATCAGTTAGGCAGTTGGGTAGGAGTCCCGTGAGCCAAGCTCATCTGCGCATGCGCCGGGACGCCTGTGGTTATCAGAATCTGCATCCCTCGATCCTTCCTTCTGCTATTCCTGCCACCCTACTCTCTGAGGTCAAAGGAGTCACGCTTATCTTGTTTGCTCACCCCTCTTGCCACCAACGTTGTACTGTAGAATATTACTCCGAAAGCGCTCTCGCTTCTGGTTCTTTTGCTTCACCCTTCAACGTCGTACGCGGACAGCCCTAAGCGAGCTTTGGGTTTCCGGAATTGGGCATCCCGCGTATTTGGACCGCGCACGAGCCTCTCCCACGTCTGTTGCAAGCCAAGCCCACCCCTGTAAGGCTAGGATAAAGCTTTCTGGGATGGCTTGAAGCACCAGATCTTCAAGCTTGGGACGAAAGGCCCTTGCTCTGTTCGAGGGCAAGGACCAGCCAGTGCAGAGGCACCTGAATCCGAGAGATGGTCATGGACGGTTATGTGCGTGCGCTATTCCTCGGCTCAACCATATGCGGCCTTCCACGGTACGCAGCCAAAAGAGGACTGGCAGCTGAGACTTAGCGTCGGTGGAAGGGAAAAGGCAAAGACTGCGTACTCAGGACTTTGGTAAAAGCGTGACTTCCAAGAGACAAGCGAACCAGGCCAGAAAGCGCCGACTGCGAATGTACTGTTCATCTATAGACGTGTCAACTCGTACGATTGCGGCACGGCTAGGCAGGGTACACACAGAGTGACATTTGCACATCTCGGCGCGCGCTTCCAGTGAGATCACCTACAATACCAAGGCCCCCCCNGGTGCCCATCAGTCTGAGCTGGGTGTGGCGCAAGGCCTGTCACGGCCAATGCTGTGCCGCCACATCCCTACCGGAAGGGAGGGCACATCATGATCCTCGTACCCGTTCGGCTAGGATGAGGATCGTGCCAGTGCCTCAGGGTGTAGAGCGCGACTGTGTGATTGAGTACACTCCACAACACAACACATCAAACCGATTGGCAGCAGCCGACGGATCGGGCAAGGGAGGGCGGCTACCTTTGCTGGCGTCCGTTCTTGATGCTGTACCGAAATCCAGATCAGTGCATCGAGTAGGTGAGCCGGCCACGGCGTCATGTGCCTTGCATTCAACCAACAGTGTCATCGGCGTGATCCTACAGATCCTCCACCACTGATTGGTCTGGCCAGATTGGCAATGGCACCAGCTGAGGTCCGGCTACAGGATGCACTGCCAGAAGTCCCATGTCGACAGTCTCAGAAACGCCCGCCAGTCGGGACGGAAAAGCAATACCGTCAGGTGAACAACACAGTCCAGACCGACACCCGAACCAGCTCATGCATGTTCAGGAAGCCAACTGCATCCCAACTTCCCAACTTCCGCACCATGCAGGTGAAATGTCTCCTCCCCATTCACACCCACACCTAGCCACTACCACGCTTTGAATGGGGAGCTACACGCGCACACACTACCGTTGGCAGGCAGCCCGTACTATAATGGGGTGTATGTTTTTGCAGTTGACTCCACCTTCGATCAATGCACACACGCCCCTCCTTCATCCAGTATATTGGTCTGGCCGGAATGTTGGTTCGCGACACTAGGAACCTTCACAACATCGCCATTGCTAACATTGAGCCTGGGTGTAGTTGAATTGAAAGTGGTCTCACGCTGGGAAGTTGCAGAGCAGAGCCAAAGCTGTTCTTCAGCTGACCTCCACAGGACAGCCGCATCCATGTTGGGCAGCTTTTGTAATCATCATTCAACAGAGTCGAAGATGCAACACCGGATTTTGCGGTCGTGAAATCTTATGCAAATCTTGCGGATCTCATGTTGTCGAAAAAGAAAACGAGGGGATTTGAACCACATAGCCCATAGCATCTGCCTTCGGATTGTACCATTGCCCTTGATGCAACAGTGAGCTACTCATTTGCAGCCCGGTGATGCCACGGTTGCATGAGCATTTCAAGATTTTGAGTCTGTGTCGATGACTCATGTGCAGCCGTAATAGTATAGTATCCGTGACGAGGAGCCTCGATGTCTACTTTGCTAGATTGAGTCGGTGTCGAAATGGCTTCATAGGGAATAATGGAGCGGTTGGTTTTTCGTGGGTTGAGTTGATGTTCAAGTGAAAACTGCGGGATTGCCCGGGTCATTTCCATGGATAGGAAGAGTAAAATCTGAGTTACGTCTTGTTTGTTTGAAAGATTCCCCTCTCTCGCCGGCCCGTGCTGGAATCCACGTCAGTCGATGCAGCTGCTGGATTCTTCTTTATGATTTGAATTTCAGGGGTGTTCAGGAGCTTTTTACAGACTGTCGACATGAGCAATGTAAGAATCGGTTAATTCCTCAGTGATGAGGACATAAACTCGGCCATATCAGGAGGTCTTGCCATGTTCTTGGAGCAGCCAAGGATAGCCGTATTGATATCCGGATTCGTGGTGGCTTCCTGGATACGACCTGACCTATGTCGAATTTTGAAATGCCATGGCCGATATAATAGCCTGAAACTAAACATGGTTAGCTGCCTCTTAACACAGCCAGCAGCCATGACCCAGACTTTGCTGACTTTGCGTTCCGCGAACAGTGAGTGTGGATATTCTGTGGTTACTATCAATGAGTGGCCAAGCACGCTGCTATTGTGGCCCCTCGTCACTGGACCACGATAGGATGCGTAGATGATCAACACGCGGATCTGCAGGGTTCGACTTTCGAAATCCCTGTCGTTCGCTGACTGGGCGGAAAACAAATGAGGGGCCCCGAAAGGGTTGCATTGGGCCTCACCCTTGCACAAACGGAGATACTTGGAAGAAGCTTATGTGTTGCCCTTGAGATGATGTTATGTCATGTGTCCTCGGAGAACGGCCTCCCCACCCTAAAGATTGACTCGTACTTCCGTAACTCTAGGTTTTGCCGGTCAGGCGGGTACACAAGGACATGGTGAATTACATTGGAGCAAGCCCGAGCCGTCGTTTGAGCTACAGCACATACAGCATCGGAAGGTATCCACGAGACGACACTGACAATGACAAGAAAGTGTGTCGAGCCAAGTCACGGGCTTCGCTGCATGTACTGTTGGTCACGGAACTTCTTATTGGTGTTCTTGTCGGTATCGCACAGCATTCCGCAGCAGCCCGAGAGCCGGCCACTGTAATTTGAGTCCGAACAAGGGAAGAATTGCCGAATAATCAATGCCCACTGTTCACACAAGGATGCTGTGTGCAAACACTAAAGTCGTGACGGACATCGTCCATGGTTAAGCCAGTGTTGCCACTGTCGTCGCAAGGTCTCAGGTAGGCCGAAGGGATTTAAGCTTGCTGAAAGTCCAATCTGACGAGCAGTATGGCAGTATAAGCATGCCATATGCTTGTACTGCTCCGTGCACCGTCCCATCTCTGGTCGTTCTCCGTTCTACCGAGCAGGCATGTGGATCGACGCATGGTCGATCTTCCAGGATCTGGCGTCTTGACCTTTGAGTGCAGAGCGTGCAGAGCGGACTGGTGGAACGACCTGCTATGTAGCATCAATTGAGGCTAGGCCCGCTTTTGGGCAGGGACATTCGGGCGTTCGTTCCTAGAATGTACACTTATAGCGAGCCACGGTTTACTAGGATATGCGGCGATCGACCTCAAGTATGAGCAAGGTCGTAGAGAGACCAGCGCTCTGGCACATTTTACTCTTCACTCGCAGTGCCGACATGAGTGGCTGCAAGCTGTACGTAGTAGATTGATGGCGTCCGAGGCGAAGCAGCTCTAGCCCCCATTGTGCGAGCCGTAGGGACCTGCCAGGCAAGATACGCGTACTGCCAAGCCAGTTACGTTCGGACACAGCACAAAGCAGTACTCAGCGCCAGTGAGTGAGAGTTCGGGGTCTGGAGGCGCTGGGGGCGGAGGGATCCGAAAATGGTAATCTCCTCGTGTTAGTGGAGGAACGGAATCCGGTATTGGTGGACATTTGGCGGAGACGGCACCACGATGCTGCGTACCCCGGCACACGGCTTGCAAGGGGCTGACACCTCGTTATGGCCAAGCGCGGGTCGAGAGACCAGCCGATAGTCTAACAGGCTCTAGCGGGAGCCAAGGACTGAGAGAAGCAGCGCTCCTTATTCGCTTCCATCCGTACCGAGGTCGTGGTGGCTTGACGGCGTGGCTCCTTGGACCAGATAACCTAGCAAGCCAAGTGCCAAGTTAGCCGACAAGCGCCACGGGGTGACAGAGGTGGGCGGTGTGCGTTAGGTGCGAACGTGAACCGTGGCCGGGTGCCTTACTAAAATTAAGGGTTGGCCCACTACGACACCATGACAAGACGAGACGTTGGGATCCCGCACTCGCGTGGCCAACCTCGCTGCTAGGCAGGGGATCCCGGGCGGATCGCCACGGACGGAAGTGGGGTATCGTACCACTCTGCCCTCGAGGTCAAGGACGAGGACAGGGCTCTACACTCAAGAAGATAGATGGCTCGTGGATGGCATCCCGCGAGATGCACCATGTCGCTGTGTGAGCAGTTCTTGCGCCATCCGAAATGTTCAGAATTGCACATAAAAGCATCATCAGTCGGGGTTGGCTGGGATGTGGTTCCCGAGTGGCGTCGCTACGGCTGACGGCTGGTTTGTCTTCCAGTCGAGATGGCTCGGTTTGCTGGGTAAGGGGCTCAAGTAGCCCAAGAAACGTTCACGATGTCGATGCCGGCTGATGGCTCGCCCTGAACTTGCAGCCAGCAAGGCGGCGGGGGGAGGCGGCGGCGGCATGAGTGATAATGTCTGTGCAATTACAAGCAAATTAGCCCATTGTAAATACATGTTGCGACGGAACTTTCCAGCGGCACCTTCTAGCCCTGATCCTCCGATCGCTTACACAATACACTCGAGTTAGCGTGGCCCGGCGGAGCCTTCCTCAGGTATGCAAGGTGAGACACTGTGTGCTGTCGCCAGGTGAGCAAGGCTCGCTCCAGGGAGTTGCCAGCAACGCGCCGGTGGGGGGTGGTGATCCTGGCTTGCCTGGCTCCTGGCTTGGACCTTGGACCTTGGACCTTGGACTTGGAGGAATAAAGAGATTCAGTTCATTTTACCAAACTAGGAAGATCCTGCGAAGGACGAAATGGATATTAGCCAGTGACGGACGTCTAAAAAGCCCTTGGCCTGCTCTTTCCTCTGTCGATTATCTATGTCGTCAGAGGGAAATCAAAGGCAGGTTGAGGAAGGTGCCAGGCGCAAGGCACCCGTCACGTGCGACAACGTTGAGCAGACACACTGCACAGGGTTGCCTACGGTGCCTAGACAGTTACACGAGGACTACTGTCGCAGCCCACGGTCTCGGGATCGGCTGCCCGCCAATGCCACACCCCGTTGCCTTACGACGCCCGCCCTGTCCAGGGTTGCACGATGCCGAAATAGCTTGCTCCATCCCATCTATGATTTGCCCCGCCCCCTGTGGTGATCGACGCATCCTGTGCGGTGCGCGAGTCTACTGACGGTTCTGGAAGGCTGTCCCGGCGCTACTGCGCCCAAAGCAGAGAGGCAAGCCAATCGCGGCATTGGATCAGCCCAGAATGGCGGGTTCTCGGTACGTCTACCGCCCGTGGGCTGTCATCCTTGCGTCTGCCTCGCTTCGGACCAAGTCTCTGAGTCTGGCCTATCTGAGTAATGGCTTGAAATAAGATCATCCCGACAACAACAAGGTCTGCATGGCTCAGCCAAGATCTGCGGGCGCTGATGTGCTTCAGCCCTTGAAAGAACCACCGGCCACTTCATTGCTGCTACATGGCTGACCGTCAGAGTATTGATGCAGGGCGCCATGAGGCAGCCGATCCTTCTCTGCACCACCACCTGTACGTATTCCAGCCTCGCCTGCGCGTACGTGGATGGTGGTAGATGCGTTAGCCACCAGGGACACTAGTCTCCATCACACACGGCTGGCTTCCGCGACATCCGCACGAACAATGACGAAGATGTTGGTGTTGAAGATGTTTGTTGCGGTGGGCTCAACCGCCGGGCTACTGGCACTGGATCCCTGAACCAGCACGCCGACCGCTGCGTGCGCAAGGGAGGGGGGGCTGTTGGGGTCAGTACAGCGATCATCCACGGATGCTTACCCAGCCAGGGGTCTTCCCGAGAAACGGGAGCGATGCAGTCAGCACGCGAACCAACCATCCAGATATCGACATACGTCCGAAAATGTGGCAGAAGCCTTTACTGGCGTGCCCCTGGTTGACCCCAGCCTGGCAGGGTGTGACAGAGTGCCGCCGAAGTATCACCGCCCATGTTCTAGGCAGGGATTCCCCCCCGAGTTCGAGGTCCATCCACGCTGTCATCTGTTGTCTGTTCTGTCAGTCAGTATCATCCAGGTTGCACAGATCCCACGACAGTTCCATCGCGCCGCCTACAAGTGGCTTGGCTGCTGCTCAGCATGCCAACGCCTAAGATGAGTGGGTTTCCAGCTTGAGCATTAATGAACAACGATGGTCACATAATATACGTATCGCGTTACACTGCATAGTAGCCTGGTCGAAATGACCCATCTCATTCTGATTTAGGACTCGCTCTCAAGCTACCAACAGCCGCTAAAGTACGGGATACCTGGCCAGAGAAGCACTGACGGCTTCGACTAAGGAAAGCAGCCACAGTGACGCGCACTACTAAGCGAAGATCGGGGTGTGATGCCAGCGCGAAGCCCCTGTCGACTTGGCGAGTACGACCTACAGTTACACTACCAACAAGCTGGGCCAGTACAGATCAAGCCTTAGCGTGACGGGAACGCTGGCCGACTGGTACCGCGCTACCGAGACACGAGAAACCGGCCCAACTACTCAGCGGGCTTAATCATATATACTTTCTCGTCGTGAGCTTTAGAGGACAACCGACTACTGTGAGTCAAGCGCCACAATCAGCCAAGGCTGAGACGCACAATCATTGGCAGAACAAGCAATCTGAGCACGCACACACGCTATTCACACGTGCCAGCCTCGACTAGCGCAGACGAAGCAGAATGACCAGCCGTCGCCTCGACAGCCGGACGTTCTGGCCGCCCACGCGGCTGGCATGTATCAGTTTGTCTCGACAACGGCGAAGAGCAGGAGCAGCATGTTTTGTGAAGGCAACACTCAGAAACCCCGGCATTTACTCCTTGCCGTGATGCAAACACTTCGATGCCGAGTCAACATCAGGAATGGTACGCTCGCACTAGCATATTTGCAGACCACCAAGCAGAAGGCTTATGTGCTTCATCAAGTTTGGCGAGTAGCCATTGCTTCATGGTCTTCGCCAAGCGCTCAATCGATGGGGTCGCAACACGTACACTACCTCGCGGTCAGGCATGGTGAGACGATTTCACATTGCAAATGCGACGCAACATGTGTTGTTACGGCTAATTTAAAGGCAAACCCATTCTCCTCTAATCTGCAGGAGAACAAGAGAAGATCATGATGGCGTGCGGCGTGGTCAAGCAGACCCCTTGACTCAATGCAGGGAAGTTCAAACTGCAACTGTGTTCTCGCCGCGACTGATCAGCGTCATGTAATCATCTTTGAAGTTTTGGTCCGGGAGTGATGGCTCATCAAGTGCATTTCCAAACGACGTCAAAAGCCAATTGGACCAAGACATGAAGAAGAAGATCGTCAACGGGGGGGACTTTAGCCACAAACCATGGTGCTGTAACATCATTCAGGGTGTGCTGATTACAACAGATGCATGGGATCAGGATGGCCGAGTTGCATAGGGAATTGATGGGCCCTCCTCCGCCTTTCGGGTCGTGATTGTCTCAGCTTCAGCGACGTTGCCCATGAACACCTACTTCATTGTAAACTCACACAGGGGCGTCCACTGTGGATGGTTTGCCCCAATTGCCGATACTGCTATCATCCATGAGACGAAAATGCTTGGGGGGCAAAGCACTGGATTTTCAGTGGAGCAGTTACGGCCGAACGTACGCAATGGCACACCATGCTTCTGAGATCAAAGCGGAGGTTCGACGCCATCATGCTCCAAGGACAGGGACAGACAAAGAAAAAGAAGGGGGAAAAATAACAAAAAAGGACGGTGGTTCTCCGTGGAGACGGGGGAGTGGTGGAGACAGGGGGAGAGCGCGGTAAAGGAGGGGTGCGGGATCCTCGACATCGACGCCCTGCCCTAGCTCCGAAGGCACCTCAGTTATCCACCCGGCCGTTTGATCACGAGAGACCCATGAGGGCAATCCCTGGGCCACACAAGCCACCTAGCCCCCCCAATCTGAAGCCTTGTTGTCGGAGGACAACTGGACGAAGGGGGGGAGCAGGTGTGCGCATAGCAGCAGCTACACAGGCACGCCTCGTCATGACATATGTACGGTTAACACCACTCCCCAGCGAAATGCCAGGGCCCAGCATCGAATGTAATGCAGGCTATGCGACGTAAGGCCAGGCAGGCTTGACCACAACAACCCCGTAAGTGGTCCTAAAGTGCTGTGCTTTTGCTCTTCGTCCCAGGTTTTGAGTTGCCCACACGGCTGCCGTCCATGAGCGGCGGCCCACCCCCCTCTGGACGCCTGGGGTTGGCGGCAAAGCGTCCCAGGGATCTTCATTTGGGATTCACACAGATCTGATATACAGCCCACATCAACCTTCCTGTCATCTCCGTGTCATACCATGCCGGCAGCTCTACTTATTAGATATACATTGTGCCACCCCCGACCACTCTTCTCGACTGGGACGTAACCTCACTTTTGTACATTACTTCCTCTCAGTTAATCACCACCTCTGGCCGCAGCCAGCCTCACCAACCGGAGGCACTCTTCAACAGCAAACCACCATAACCTCTAATTTCTATTGTCAACCTGCAGCTGGCTACGCTTATCTCTGCGATCCAGGTCCGCCTATCCTCCGAACAAACAACCTTCTTCCCATCACTGGCCCACACCTTGGACGCATCGTTCAGTCATGGCAGCAGACTTCCCAACCAGACCGCACAGTGCTCTCCAAGAAGGCCGACGTCAGAATTTCACTCAGGCTCCCCGAGCACCTCCGTCGCCTCCCATGGACGACGCAAGATGCTCCCTGCCCTCGATTTCAAACCTTCTGGGCTTGGCCGATGCCGGCTCGCCGACGAGCGACGCATCACCCACCTCGCTTCACCACTCTCCGAAGCTTGACTGTAAGGATCTCGAGTGCTCCTCCGTTGCCCATTTTCAACACACATGTCGGCGTACTGACTTGTGTTGTTCCCACAGCTCTTACCAATTCAAATCGGCAAGGTCCTTCTTATATGAAAGCAGCCCCCGAGCGCACTAGGAGCTCCAGTCAGCACAGAACACTGCCTCCCTCGCCGCCTATGAGCACAGATGCTTCTTTCGAGAGCAGTTCACCTACCAGCAAGTCGGTAGGCCACTTCTCCAACGCCTCTGGCTCGGGCGGTTACTACTATGAAACAACACCGCCGCTGGAAAGCGACCAGCAACGACAGTCAGCCCCCTCGCTGGGCTTATCACGACCGCTCAACCAGCTGCCGCTCCCACAGCAACAATGCGCGTCGATGCCGTTTCCGGTTCAACCACCTCGGGGAACATACTATCAGCCTGCCCAACCGCCACAGCCACACGTGTCCGGCCTTTACTATCAGCGCCCCCTGCCGCAGAACTTCCCGCCTCCTCTTACGATTCCCGTGGCGATGGCCCCGTCGTCAGGGGCCAACCCCTGGCAGCATCACCATTACATGAACCCGTCTCATGGCGCCGCGTTTCCTCAGAGCCAGGATCGGTACATCTGTGCGATTTGCAACAAGGCGTTTAGCCGACCCAGCAGCCTGCGAATCCACGGTCACTCTCATACCGGCGAGAAGCCCTTCAAGTGTACTCAGGCTGGATGCGGCAAGGCGTTCAGTGTCCGCAGCAACATGAAGCGCCACGAGCGTGGGTGCCACAGCTTTGAGGTCGGCACCGGTGGGGCGTCTCTTTCTTCATGAAACTGCCACGAATTTGGCGCAGCTGTACAAATTTATAACATAGCGACTGGAGTCGGGGAGGTTGTGTTTCAAACCTGACGTGACCATGGTGGGGGGGGGAGGCATTGGTCCGAGGAATCATGACGATTAATACCACAACGGGGTTTCGACTACATTCGACTATGCTATTGCAGACGCGACATCGACCTCGTACTTTTATTTTTACTTTGACAGCCACCTGGGCCCCTTCGGCACAAACATGGCTTTATCAACTGCAAGGCGTTTAGGAAAGGTGTTTTTGGATGGGTTCACACGGCCGACCACGCGACTGTACCAGGGAAAGAACGGGGCTCAGTCTGGCCATGCTTTAGACACTGCGAATGAAAGGGAAGACGGCACAGCAATGCATCACTGGGGCGTTTGTTTAAGAGAGGGGAAGCATTAGGAAATATTGCACCTCCAAAGGCAGAAGAGAAGAGGGAAGGCAGATGAATCAATAAAAGCCTCGCGGCGATTGACCACAATTACTACTACTCCTTTCACTACTTCCCACCTCGCTGTCATGCCTTTTGGATGCGCTGGTGCACGACTGTGCCTGGTTTTTGGGGGTTTATTGGATCAAGAGCTAACGGCGTGCATCTAGAAAGCACTTGTTAGTGCCAGGTGACCTTGGCTTGCATCGCAATCTTCTAGAACAATAACGGCAAATGGGGATGAAGGACGGACGACACGCATCATCTGACCGTGCGCGTGGGCGCGCGTTCTTGAGGCAGGGCCGGTAAGCCGACGCTGTGACGTTCTGGCCTGGAACGGAGATGGCCCTTGATCCTGGCAAATGCGATACCCACGCCGGCAATTCCTGGGACTGATGAATGAGGCTTACCTGTAAATCTCTCTGGCGTCAGAAGACTTGGACCATCTTTGGGGAGATCGCTGGGCGCTGCTCGAGTCATGGGCCGGGCGCAAAAGCTCGGCTAGACTGCGTTGACACTCCGCCGGGGCCGAAATGGGCTGGTAATGGGGTAGATGCCGCATTGATTGCGTAATAAGGGTCTACCCGAGCAGGACAATATCATCTCGTTTGGATGGTTGTTAAAGCATTGCAGGATTTGCAGCCAAGTTGCACAGACACTCTAACAACATTGTCGTTACGACCAAGGATTTTACGGGCAACGCAATAACAACAATGATTTCATCGATCGGTGGAGTTATGGATCGGTGATACAGACATGGACCAGGACTTGAGACGGGACTTTGCGGCCGAGAGCTAGACCCAAAGACGGAGCGCGGAGCGAAGCACGAGGAAAAGATGAGGCTGGCGACGCACCCACATTGCTAACGATCCTGAAGCTGGACACCGCGACTCATCAGAGCTCAGCGTTTCGACAAAATTCGTCCGTATCAGACCTCCATACACTCCCGATGATCGGCGTGCCCGTGTCGCTTGACTCTTGCCGCAGGACTTTATCTCGTCTCTCCAGACGACCGTCGTCATGCGACCGGGCGTCTCGTGCTCCTGCTTGCATGAAGATTGAATTTGAGGGCCACCAACGGCGGCCATACGTTGGAGAAGACGGGGTGCTGGGATCTGTGCGCGCGTATAGTGTGCCAAGGGCTTTGTGACCGGGTTTCTTCGTCTTGCTTCTGCCATTGCACGCGATGCGCACGTTCCTGGATCGTCGGCTGGTTCCTGGGCCGCTCCTGCAGCAAGCCGCGGGCGTATTTGCTATTTCGTTCGAAAAGGGTAGATCCCGGTATATCGGGATGATGCTTGTTCGACAAGCCAACGACGGACGGATGATGACTGCTTTTTTTTTTGCCCGTGGCTGCCCAACCTGACTAACCAGTCCTCGCCAAGCATCCGCAGCGCTACCACTGCTGGGCCTTGAGCCAGAGCACGTTTCGGAGGGCCGTAACGGGACGTTGGAGACCATCTAGCAACGACCAGACGGGTTTCGGGTCGGTTGGCAACACGTCTGCACCTGTTGGCTGGCGCGTCTCGTCCATGACTCTCACACACACCCGCGGTTCGTGACCTGGTGGACATGGATCATCGCTGTATAGGAGGACGCTTGAGCCAATGCAGTCGACCGCTATAGTCATCAATTTCGTTTTTAGCATTACGCAGGGCGTTGGATGCGGGCGCATGGACTCGTCAGAGCAGTGAAGTAATTGTCATTGATGCGAGTTGATACACCCATTTACTACTGCTTACCCTACAGCCAGCATGATGTAAACTTCACATCTGCAACCCACACACAGCAAGCCCATTCCCGGACGGACCAGACGGCAGGGATCACGCCCGTGACTTTTACGGGACTTGCAATATGTGTTACAGTATTGTTTATTGAGCCGGACAGGCTAGTTTGCAAACCTGCTATTGTTCACCACCAGCAATAACCCACGACATCAATCTTCCTCATTCGGCCGGGCGGCAGGGCCGAGGAACCCCCCGCCCCCTTTGTCATGGTCATCTATAGGTGCCCCTGTACGGACTATAGTTCAGTTGACGGGGGCGTGACGGATATTTCTACCAAAGAACAAAGATCCATGCTTGGCGGACGGTGGACTGGGCTGCTTCTGCCTCCTCGCCGCTCGTGGACAACAAGCAAGATGCCTGCCTGAGCTATAGCCAACCGTGCCTCTGGACCTCTCCTGCCCATTCTTCCCCACAGTACAAGTGTTGGGAGCACATGTTCCTCGACAATGCGTCCTCAGAAACACGCAGAGAATCCCTGAGGGGCACCACTCTCCCGGACTGGGAGAGGCCCTGCGCAGTTGGAGCAGCGGCAATTTGCATGCCAACAGAAACCCGTCGATCACTGCATGCCATGCAGGTCGAAATGTGGTTCGCGGAATCCACCACGTTTTCGTTGTTTGCCCGTCGCCTTCCGCGGTCCCGCCAGGTCGGTGAGGGTGTCCAGCATGGGCTCCTTGCCTCCCTTTGCGGTGGACTCCATTCACTTGCCCCTGGCCAGTGTGTTCGAGAGCACAACTTGCACCGGGTTTCGAGCAAGGTGCCCCAGGAGCCTGTTGCTTCCAACAAGGGAGAGCAAGTGCCGCGCGTGATCTCCCAGTGCCCCATGCAAGACGGGTTCAGTAGCCACAGCATCCGACTTCGGCTCTCCTTGAGCAACTGGTACACATGGCGGCGATGATGGGTTCCCCTGCTTAGCAGTGCTGTTGGCCTCGAACACATTTGCCTGATGTACGCAGTACAGTAGTTGGTTCTTTCTCGCCGAGTTCAACGCTCTCCCCCATACGAGGATGTTAGGTGTCTCTCTCGAAGCTCCGTTAACATCTATACGGGTATATGGGTTAGTACATGCCAGGGGATATTGCATCCAGTATGTTTCATAAAAGCGATTGCCCCTATCAAGCATTCCCACCATCGAAACACGTCGATACCCACACCATTATATTGCACCTTCGGGCGTTTTCCGTCGAGGATTTCCTCCTTTGAAGTCAGTCGACATTCAATATTGCCTTTCTTCTCCCCCAACATCCCAGCGATCTGCCATGGCATGTGGCTGCCCCCCCACGACCCTATAGGGGCCTGTCATATCGTCAGCATGGACCAACCCAACGACCTCCGTACAGGGCATCCCCCTGAAGAACTTTTCACCAAGCATCCATTTCGGTCTGCCAGTAACGGCTCAGTAACCAAATCAGGCAACCTGCTCAGCGTACCTTCACATTTCATGACGCA
The DNA here is from genome assembly GCA_001021365.1 of Stachybotrys chartarum. Lineage (NCBI taxonomy): Eukaryota > Fungi > Ascomycota > Sordariomycetes > Hypocreales > Stachybotryaceae > Stachybotrys > Stachybotrys chartarum. Next base: position 44,157 of record LDEE01000006.1, read on the forward strand.
CAGCCCATCCGGGTGTCTTGGGAACCTGGTTCCTCGTTGCAAACCCTCACCGCACCCCCACCCCTNGCCGACAGACGCCTGGACTGATCCTCATCATCCCTGGATCCTGGGCACTCCGCCCCACCGCTTCTCGCACGTTCATCCGAACACCAAGACTTGGCTTCATGAGAGGAGAGGGGTGGAGAAGAAGTGCGAGAGGCAGGGTTGGCACTAGACGCTCCCTGTATATGCCGCTACTTCCTTCGACAAGCGACACCTCTGATGCATCCATGATCCGAAGCGCAGCATCTATAGTAGGAAAGACGCTCCCCCCGGGGAACATAGGCGAGCGTTGCCCCCCTGTGCGATGGCGCCTCCGAGCAGCTGGTTTCTACTCCATTGATCGCCCTTTCATAACCGCATTCCCTCCATTTCCGAATGCCACGCGGCGCGTTCTTTGCCATGTGTTCCATCAACCTGAAGCAACGCCGATACGTGCCGTCCCATGTCCTGTAGACCTCGCGACCACTTGGCACGGCGGAACCTTGTTAGCTGTGAATGATGAATTAGACGAACCCGCTCATTTGACGCGTCCCTCTCTCGTTCTTGACATCTCAACTCACGCCTCCGCGTCGCACTCCTCAGCAGCATCACAACCCTAAACTCGTTTCAGGCGTCGATCCAGGGGAGGGCGTGCGATGCCTGCCCCGATCGCCCTCCCTGGAGCTTGTATAGTGATGTACGGCAACAACCTTTACAGATGAAGCCTGATCCAGACTTTGCGGGGACTTGACGACGCTGTGGCCCTTTTCGGTGCGACCTTGCGAGAAATGGCGTCCTTACCAGCCGTCAAGTTCCACTAGAGACGCATCTCGTATCCATAGCCGCCTCTCTATCGGTAGTTCGTTGTCAATTTGATGATTGCTTCTTATGAGCTCCTCAACCTTCCTCGCAACTGGAGCCTATGGACCCCTCCCTCCACCCCTGCTTCGTGGGAGCAACGCTTTGTACTTGACAGCTCCACCACGGAACTGGACCGAGTTGTACTGTAGAGATGGCCACTCAAGAAACGAAGGTCTTCAAACTAGTATCCTGTCATGCTGGCCAGTCATCATCCCAAACGTCTCTTGGAAGAAATCATCCCACAGTATTGCTGCATGTAGCAGCTTGGTCTGGACCTTAACCAGACCCATCGATCAAAGAGATGCTATGAGAATACCTAGATCATGATGTCAATACCTGCATTGTCAGTTGATACTCTTCTAGTTTGACTGTCATCGCAAGCCCCTGGGCCTGCATCAGACTAAGATGGTCGCTGCTGCTGCAGACTGACTCACGGCGGGAAACGCCAAACCCCCATCTTGTCCTGGCGTGACTGAAACATGTTCGGCATGCTACCGTAAAACAAGAATCCGAGACCATTTTCGGGGTCACAATAGTCCGTGACAATGAATGATGTGCACTGGGTCAAGGTCAGTCCCATGCATCGTTGGTTGCATATGCCAGTTTGTTCGTGAGAAGGCCACACATTCGTGCGAAATCCGTCTCTATTTGCATGGGGCTGCTTTTAAATTGTCAACCTCATTTAACTGAAGGATATACGAGAGAAATGACTGGTTGATCCTCGGTCGGATCCCCCGTTGCTCCTGATGTAAAAACGGACCATTCTCCTGCTCGCTTGTGACGTTCGTAAGTCGGGGCACAACAACAAGGCACACAGCCTCACAAGAGGCCGAAATTGCCCAAAGCTGGAATCTGTCGCTTTCCTTTGGGGTTCTGGTTGCTATGTCCTTTTTCGTGAAAATAGACAACTACTCACTCGGGTCCGGAGTGATGTTTTGGCCACGAGAGAACTTTGGACGAAGATGTATGACAATGACTGGAGCGGGACGATGATCAGGAGTTTCCGCATGCCAAAATTTTGTTCCTAATATGCGTATGCCCTGAGTTTTGCTCGAAGAATATTCCCAAAATACCCAAGCAGCATCGTACGTTGGTCGACCACCAATAGTGAGTCTCCGTTTGCTTCCTCAAAAGGATGGGTAGTCTGATGCCATATCAGATCAGGTCTCGCCACTGGTAGAGCGTTAGCAGATTCTTAACGCAAGGAAAATAGCTGCTATACTTGGTATGAAAGGGCAATGCGGTCTCCGGAGAGACTTCGCTGGATCCTCTTTCTTTGCATTCCGCGTAAGCCTGCACTGTTGATCGGCTTGTTTCCAGACCATCGTATCCTTGCACATCTTGCATGTATCATCAGACTCGAATCACTCATTATCTGTATTTGAAAGAGGGAAAGTTTCGCGGGTTGCGTAGCGTTTGCTGCAGAAGTGACTCGAACTGGTGGGGGATGCTCTTCAAGCGCCAGTCAGCGGAAGTGCGGATGGCGTCGAGGCTTATGTTGACCGAGTTACATGACTGCGTGTAGCGGATAGAATTTATCCAGCTATATCTCTCGATCGAGATTGCTTCAAGCGTATGGTGACTATCTATAAGACGCAACTCTGTGGATTGAATTAGGGAGCTCTTCTCCTACATTTGACAAGCGGCCCAAACACAATCACATCACTCACTATCTCCTACTGCATTAGTACTAAAATCAAGAACTTGGAAGTCCAAACAGAACCTCACTTCTTACATACTTCGGCGGAACTCTGTGCAGTACCTCTTTCAGGTAGGTTTGTGAGCTTGACATTGATGGCCGCGAGAAAGAACGTGGTCGTGATAAGATGATGCGGCCATGTAAGCAAGACCTGCGTCGTTGGAAGAAAAGTGCGAATGACTCTGAAGATCCTTCAAACCAGCATTAATAACTGATGTTATGTCCAAACATGGATGCAAAAAGACACTGCCTCAGAGGCCAGGTGCTCGTACAGAAAACCCCGTATTGACCTCTCCGGCAACAGCGTTGATCTGATCTAAACACTCTCCGTGCTATCAAGGTCACAACAGACTTACTTCACGAGCTCCCGCTCAATGTATCGATCTTGGAGAGCATCGCAGAGAGGGAGCTGTCGGTAGTGATGTATTCAGCATAGTCGACAGGGTCTGCTTTGCGTCTGTGTTTCCGAATCTGTCGACTCAGGTGAATTGGTAGTATTGTTCGAGTCATCGGGTTCCATACGAGAAACGTCGGGACTCTGAGCTATTTGGCTGCGGGTTTTCGCAGAGGCATGTAGAAATGTTGCCCGGTCGATAAACAACGACCTCATTGCAGTCGTGATCGAAACCGTTAGCACCACCAGTCAGCTCTCGAAACATATAACAAGCTGCAGAAGAAATGAAGATATCGAGATGCTGTTTGACCACAACAAAGCAAAGCCCTGTGTGAATCTGTTGGATCTCATTCTTATCGAATGTTCGATGTCGGAAGGTATGTCTGTGGTCTGCATTCCGTATCCCTGTGTTTGGCACATCCGAAGCGGCAAACCTGCTCGCGGCGACGCTTAATTATGGTGTCAGCCATTTACTTTGTCCTTTGACTGCCTTGTCCGTCTCGTTCCTGTCCTTTCCCACAGAGATTTTACACAGCAACATGGTATGTGTGTTGATGCCTTGAAGGTTGGATTGTTCTTGTGTTAGTATGCTGCGAGGCTGGATTGCCCTTCTGGTCTCACAGCAAGGGAAGTAATCGTTTCTGTAGCATAGAGCACTATCAGGTAACCGTTCCACGGTGCTTACAATGGCGATACATTGTAGACGGTGAGATGTTGCGGTAGATGCATTTTGTTTGGTGACTCTCGGCTTATGAGAGATTGGGCTCGTCATCAGAGACGATAGACCGAGGGTCTGTTAAGGAGGCGATTCCCTCGTGTCGAGTGGACATATAGGGCGCACCATCGCAAAAAGAGCCCGGATGCTGTATCGCATTTCTCGGTGGGAAACAGCTCATCAGTCTTGGTTCTATAACGCTTCAGTTCAGCTTCATGACGTCAAGTCCTCCCTGTCACCCGACAGACTAACACAAGACGATGTCGTGCACGTTGTTGGCTACGCCTCATGTAAGACATGGAAAGCACAAACGTGCGTCTGCCAAGATATGGACCACCGGGAAAGGACAAGGCATGTCAGGGTCCTTCCCGAAGGCCGACTTTTTGCAATTTTTCTTCCTCGACGTCGACACAAAGATGGACATCTAGGCATGTTGTTGCAGCCAGCTTCTTCGTTGCACAGTAGTAGGACAATGACGTCTTGTTCCATGACGTGGCGAGATGCAACTCGTACCCGGCCATTTAGACACACTGATGGCTGGATGTGGACAACCTTTGCTGATTCATAATGAAAAATCTGGCAACGGGGTTGAATCAACCCAGTTGGTGCGAGGAAGGGATGTGGAAATGGTGACGCTGCAGGGTAGCACGAACCGAACGACCAGGGACAATAATTCTCCACTTCCAGGCAGGGTAGGTACTAGGTGGGTACCTCAGGTAAGTATGTGATGAGTGTGACGCGGAGTACTATAACGACGGGGCAATTCAAGTGTTTCTAGAAACATGATATCTCGGAAAGAAGAAGTATACCCAAAGCCCTCTAGGCGCATGTCTGGAGCTTTCCTGAGATTGCCTCGGATCACGCCAAGTGGCACCAAGTCGGTGAGCATGGGGGCTTGCCGCGAGGTCTTGGCAGGTTTAGGCTGATGGTGCCTTCGACCTGTGGTTGCAAGCGAGCAATGGCTCGGGCAACGAGATAAATTAACGTGATGGTGTCGAGATGACATGGATGGAGGAGGGCCTGTAGTTGGAAGGTGCCATCTCCGCCCCCCACCACACCTGACTTTGCGATCACGACCTCATGCTCACAGAAGGAGGCACTACACGACACTAATAGTCAGGTACTTGGCTTGCGCCGCATTATCTGTTGAAAACATAGGTACCTCAGCTATCAAGCCACTCTTTTCAAAAACAGCCAGGTGCGCAGACTGAAAAGCCTCCAGGGAAGGTACCTTATAAGCAAAGTTACCGTACTTGCCTTGTGGTGTACGTTTGGCGTTGGGAAGCCAATGGATGCCAAGGGGATTGGGTACAATTCTTTCGGGGATTCCAGCAAACCGACCTCCTCCCTTCGATCATACTATCCGCCCAATACATCTCGCAATTTAGTTCTGCGGAACGACGCTGCAAAGTCGGTCATGCACGGCTTCGGGAAGGCCATCAGCCGTGTGCAAATTGCGGAATAAGGAACCCGCGATCGTGTCCCTTACGCTGCGTCTGCTGCGGCACCGCATATTCGATGCTAATTCTATTTCGTCATGTCGGGCCTTTCATCGAGCGTTAATTTAACACACGTCGTGTGCTAGGCGCAATACCATGCTTTCTTATCAGCCTCGCGCATGGGGGGATGCAAGCAAGCGCACGACGAGCCGCTTCCTAGTGTGGTTTTATGCACGATGATGAGGAGAGTGCCTGGCTCCCGGTATCCTATCACACAGGCTACGTCCCTCCCCCAAGCCCCCATCTCGGCCATCACCTGTTGATCGACAGTAGCAGGTGACCCGAAGACAAGCTCGTGAGATGTTGCAAAAGAACCACCACTGAAGAAAGGAACGGGCTAGCCTACCTTGTGGTTGTGGCACACTGTTTCATCAACCACTGCGATAAGAGGAGCAAAACATGGACACACACTCAACTTTAAGCGCCCGAAGACGCTCGCATTACCGCCCGAATCCATCTGACCAGAAAGCATCCTGCAGAGGAACCGTGATTGACCAAGGCTAGGGGTCAGGGTTCATAAAATTTTTAATTTTTTACAAATTTTTTTCAGAACCCCTTAGACAACAAACACGAACCAGCCTGCTCTGGTAGGACCGCGGAATCGCAAGATTGGCCGCGATGGCTAGCAGCACCGAGGAAAGGGCACCGCGTGGGTCGTGAAGGTTAGCACACACCGGGTCAGCACTAGCACCCACGGCAACCCGAACACTATGACCAAGCCGCCAGGGTCTTGGCCGGAAGAATCCATGCGAATCCAGGGCAATGGCAGGGTGGAGGGAGAATGGAAACCATCCGCCTTCCATGGAGAATATGAAGAGTGGTTATGCGATAGCACTTATCTCGTACTGTATGTCTTTAAGAGCCAGAAGATACGCTGATGGAGGATCATCGGATCGAGCAACGACTACACCAATGCATCCCATTGTTGGGCAGTCGTGTCTCTTGGACCGACCTCACTACGCCTTACTGTACTGACAGACGGTCCGATGCATGTGCGCCGCATATGTATGTAAGGACATTTTGCAGCACCTACCTACCTACGTTACTTATGTACTGGAATTACCTACCACTGCACCGTAAAAGGATTGGGCTCCACAGGGGCCCTGGGCTTCCTCACACCACGAGCACGACCACCACGACGGCTGGCCCCTCGATTCTCCAATCACGACCGCTGCGGCATCCCCAGAAACGCACCTCCCAAACCTGACCCCGGACCGTCGATTCCCAGCCCGTTTGCGCCTAAAAGCACTTGTTCCAGTTTGCAGCATCTCACCTACCTCCCGTCGCCTTGCCTTCGCCATTTCCTGACCGTTCCTGGCTGCCAGACCCTACATACCTCACCTTTCCTGACTTGGGATAGGTATGCTCGTTTTCGTCATTGTTCTGTCGCCCATCTCCCTGGTCACAGTCCCGAGACCATGACATTCTGCGCACGACGACGATCCCCACGCTTCTCGCACCTGCCGCGCCCAACTTCATGTTGCCCGACGACACGCGAATCCTCCAGCGCCTTTTCTTCCGGCACAACGCTCAATCGAACCCTGAGACACCACTTTCCGCTGCTGCGCTAGGCTATCGTAGGCGCACGAGCGCCGTGCGCGCGCAAGTCCGTGGTTTCCGCCGTCATGACCGCCAACGCCGTGCCGGACACACAATTAGGGCTCTCTTCAGAGGAGATACAGCTACTACGACAAGGCCAGGCTGCTCTTGGTGGCGCCGGATCGAGCAGCTCACGTGCTGCCAGCCGAGCGAGCAGTCAAGGCCTTCTACTGCTCGACAGCTCTTCCCTTGCCGCCCTCAGCCGTTACTTCGACCGTCTCATGGCCAACATCGAGCAGAATATACAATACCTGAGCGAGCAGGCTCAAATGTTCACCCAGGTTCAGTACGACCGCGCAGGTAACATCATCGACGGAGCCGACGCCGAGATTGCTCGCTACACCGAGATACTTCGTCAGCTCGATGAGCTCGAGGTCGACTTTGACAGGATCGCGCACATCAAGGAGATTGTCAAGGGTTACCGGTCTAGGGTGGAAGACCTCGAGCGGGAAATTGAGGCCAGTGGAGCCTCAAGCCGACATGGACACTCTTCGTCTCACAGACACCATTCTTCGTCACATCGTCACGGACACCACCACAGTTCTTCCCACCGACACCGGCGTTGAAGCCGTGCCACAATCTGCCACGCGTGGAGCAAATCACTCGACAAAATAAAAAATAAAACACGGAGAAATCAAACCCATGGGCCAGGGGCGATTCTACAGGACGGCCTTTCTCGTCATCACGACTCGAAATACTACGGAATCTCACTGGCCAAAAGCTCCGTCTAATTTTCCCATCCCTCCAGGATGGCAACAACAAATATGAAGAAGATGAAAGGGAAATTAGCTCTAATCAAACTTGGTACGGTGGGGGGTTGATGCGATGCAGGAATACGACAGGACTGCGACACCAGGAACGACGGATACGATTTGTTGAGTCTTGAGAATTACCCGGCACGAAGCCTAGAGGTCCGGGATAGGAAAGTATGATCACGATGTGCTATTCAAGAAGATTTTCGTATAGGTTGGATCACCGGACTCGAGCGAATACTAGCGAGTTATGTACGGTTAGGTGGATGCACTCTTTCTAAGATTACACGCGGCCTCACGGCTTGGCAAGATGGGACAGCCTCACGGCTTTTTGTTTACTCTTTGGCGTTGGAACTTTTTGTGTATATTCCTTGCCTACTCCGTTCTGAAGCGATTACCCTGCATAGGATACGGTCAGAACTGACCTGTTACAAGCAAAATCTTATGCTTCTTTCTTCACTGAAGGGAGCATCGGGTATTCGGCTACCCTTCCCGGTTACTCTGCCCCTTACGTGACATTCGCAGCCAATGATCCAGTGGCCCGTCTGACCAAGACAAACCAATGTCTCGGTAGTTATGACTCGTATGGACTGTGGGCAGTTTGCTACGGGACCGGATCGAACCCGCGAGCCGCAAGCCTGAATAGGAGAACGGAGGCGGGACGGTCCAGCGACTGGAGGGGGCTGCCTTCACGGTTTCCGCATCATCAACCTGTTAGGCACTTCAGCCTCAAGAATTGCGCAGTCTGACGGATGTAAATGTACCCCGGCATGCAGTCGACGTCAGTTCCTCGGGAATTTTCCCCGCAGCGAAGCTGCGGAATTCGGTCAAGACCAGCAGCGTGGTTGGCGGGATCCCCCCGCATGCGCATGCACATGAGAAACACTCACCTATCACATACCTGTTCAAGGCCAAGCCAAAGAAAAGCCCGCAGCGCAATGTTCTCCAGAGGCAGTGGTTTTGATCCGTGGTTCCTCGGGCACCAACCTCTCCCCCGAGCCTCCTACTCCAGGCAGCCCAGAGCTTCATCAGCCGCTGCAGCATGGGAAAGTTTGCTTGAGCTTCCTCTTATGCTCGGTCGGAGTTGGTATATGTGTAATGGGTAATACGGCGTTTGTTGGAGGCCGAGGCTGATACCACGACGTACTACGAAATGCCAAACCATGGGTGTAAGGCGGCTGGACGCATCGTGCTCGTTCGGTCAGCGCCGAGACGCAGTGTAACAAAATTAGATGCCGGCTGGTCCACGAGTAACCGAATGGAAGAAGAAGAAGAAGAAGAAGAAGAAAGGGAGTGGTTTGTGTATGACACACAAAGGAGAGACATCCCTATCCACTGGCACACCCTGCTCTTTGGTCCTGTGTCAGTTGTGGTTCATCAGACAAAAGCGGGCTGGTGACGGACCCCTCATGACTTGAAGGCGCAATTGCCCGAATGGAACGATCCTTGTCGATATGATGATTCTCTTTAGATTATCTAGACTATTAATCCCATACAAGGCAACTCTTGTTAACCCTACTGACTAGGATACTGGGTTGGTGGTCTGATACGTATGATTGGTCGGGTGTGAAACCACAGAAAGGATTCGGGGCCGCATCAGCTGGCTTTTCTTAGATGGTACGCTCCGACGGACGCATCCTCCCGCCATCTTATGCCGGCTCATCACATTTCACGCATGACATGCATCTTCTTACATGTCGGGGGCATCCAATGCCCTGGCCCTGCCGAGGCACAGCCGCAACGCAGCCCGATGGCATGAGGGCTTCTCTTGCTTGAGAAACACAGCACGGCGGTACACGATTTACGAGGAGCATTCATGGTATAGAACGGTTTTGAAGAGAGAGAAAAAAGGAACCTAATCCGGACTGATCCATCCAAGACCGCCAGGGCTCATGCGTACCCAGAACTGAAACCGAAAGCAAAAAGAAGCGCAACTGGCATCAACCCCTTTTCTCGCCCAAAACGCCGCCTACCACAACCCCGTCCCGGAAGCAACCATCCATCACCTCCATGTACGTGTGCATCACGCCCCCTTTGGCGAACCCGTGTTCTTCATCGTCTGCGTCCGTGTCCCCTATACGACTGCCCATAAAGGTCTAGGCGTCCTAGGGCAATCAGGTCATGGCCCGTTCAGCCTGATTATCGGAAAGATGACAAAAGAGAGGGCTTGGTGAACAAAAGAAAAAAGCAGACATCAGCAGTGTATGTCTCGTGCCGGTAAGAGTATGGTCGGCGTGGTATCATTCTCAAAACATCCCCCCCCGGAAACTCCCTGCAAACATGCCCCCTACACCCTGCCCATCCCCATGACCTTGATATTCCTTCATGCCTCAAGTCGTGCCGAGTGGTCTCAGCGGACATGTAGCAAGGTCTTCTAGGCCTTCGCGATCCTTCGATGACGCACGAGGAAGGGGCTTGGCATGTCAATTTCCGTCTCCGGGTCCCAGACTGCCACAGGTTCGTCGCCGCTAGACCGTCGCTCCTTAACCATGCGTTCCTTGAACGTCCTCCTGGGGCTGACGTTCTCGCCACTCATAATGGCACTGAGCGGTCTACCGCCCGCACGTGCCTGGTTCAGCTCAACAAGCGTGCGGCCTTGGATGTTGTTCTTAACAGCCATCTTGTTCAGACCGTCGTTGTTGTCCTTCTTATTCAGCGAAGGCTTGCGCACCAGTCCTCCAATCGAGGGACCCGTCGGTTTGTCCGCCTGAAGGTTGGCAGCCGAAGGGATCTTACTCAACCGCCTGTTTGGGGATCGAGGGCTGGGATCCGGCTGAGCAGCAGCAGCGGCCTTGGAAACGAATCCAGAATTGGATGACTGGGGCCTCAGGCGATTGGCAGGACACGACTTCTGCGATGTGAGAACAGGTCGGCTCTTGGACGTGAAAGGGTTCTTGATAGACCTGATCAAACGTGTGGGCGAAGGCACAAGATCGTCATCGTCCGAATCAACCAGCCTGGGTTCCCTAGGCAGATCCCATCGAGGGTCGCCCGAGTTGGCGTTGGAAGCAAAGATGTTGCCGGGATTGTTCGACGGAGCCTTGGTCGCTCCGTTGCGACGGGGTGAAAGGGACAGGGTCGCAATCGTAACGGGGCTGGGGGACGCCATTACCACATCTCCTGGCGTTCCTACGGCATGCCCAACAAACATTGTCTGTGCGCGAGCAAACGGTGTTCGCATGTTGACCTTCTTGGCCTCTTTGGGGCTGTTTGCTTCTTCGATAGAGTAATCGGTAAGATCGGTCGAAGATGGGAACTCGTCGCCGCTGGCTCCCACCGAAGAGTGAGGATACTCTGAGGAGCATTGCGTCGAAGAATAATGTGTGGAAGAGCCATGGGCTGAAGGTGCCATGTCCAGGGGCCGCTGCTCGACCTCGTTCAGAGCAAAAGACACGTTCTTCTTCTGAAGCTCAACCTCAACTCGCATCTGGACCTCGCTCTCGAATCGTCTGCGTAACTGTTCCATCTCTTCACTGACTAGGCGATCAATCTCCAGACGCGCCTTGACCTCCCACTCTCTTCGCAGGGAGGAATCGAGCTCATCCCTTATCATGTTTCTCTCGCTATCCAACTTGGCAAGCCTGTCCTTAACCTCTTGCTCCTTACGTCGTACAGCATCCTCTCGGGCCAGAAGAGACTTGTTGAGGTCAACGACCTCCTTCTCTTTCCTCATCAGTCTAACAACGGGCAGATCGAGCAGCTGAACTGTGTCTGGACGCTTGTCAGGGTTGACTCGGAGGCAATCTTTGATGACTTGACCCAGCTCGGGGGAGTAAATGTCTGGTAGTGGTGCCGTCTTGCCCTCTTTGATCTTCTGCACTAGCTGAAAGTGCGTTTTGGCGTTGAACGGGGGCTCCCGAGCACAGAGCTCATAGATGATGCAACCCAGAGACCAGATATCCGACTTGAGGGTGTACTTCTCGGCGGCGCAAATCTCTGGCGACATGTAAAAGGGCGTTCCCACGTAGGTGGAAGCAAAGTCGTGGGACTTGATCATCTTGGACAGGCCAAAGTCGCCGAGCTTGACAGAGTTGTCGGTATCCAAGAAGACTTTGGGGGTGAAGAGTTAGCCTGGTACTCAAAGAACTGGACGTGGAGTTGGCATACCGTTCTCCGGCTTCAAGTCTCTGTGCAGAATGGTCATGCTGCCCGTGGGAGCCTTGGGAGCTCCCGCAGCAGCGCCCTGGGGAAGACCCAGCACGTTTGCGCCAACCTCGGGCGGGTTGACACCGTAATGGCAGCGGTAGAGGGCCATTACCAGTTGGCTAAAGATGCTCCACACAAAGCTCTCTTGTGCCCTCTGGCCCTTGAGCTGCAAGTCCTTGATCACGCGACCGAGGTCTCCATTGCCGCAGTATTCCATGTACAGGTGCAAGTCTTGGCTGACCTTGAGGTGCTCGCGGTGGTAGTAGGCGACGATGTTGGGATGTCGAAGGTGCGACAGGATCTGGAACTCGGCGTGAAGCTGCTCGCGCTCCTTCTGGGACATGCGCTGGTAGGAGATTTCTTTGCGGCACATGATGAAACCGTCGGCCTTGCGTCGGACCTTGCGGATGATGCCGAAGGAGCCATGGCCTACGTGACACGAGGCGAGGGTTAACGCACTGTTCGTGAGGATGGGCAGCTGTGCGACGGGGGGAACTGACCGATCTTCTCGAGGGTGTCGTATTCTTCTGAAGCCATGTTGAATATGTATTTCCTAGGCCGCACCGATTCTATTTGAAGTGCCGTAGACCCATACAGCTAGAGACGGACCGTTCAGCGAAAGGGCAGGCGCACGAAGACAGCCGCAGCGACGGGGAGGGACGAAACAAAGCAAGCTGAAGAAGGAAGCGAGCTCGATATGCTAACGGAAGCAAAAGACGATGCTGGACGATACGACGCAACAAGAAAAGAAACAGACAAAGGTAAAGAGGGAAAACCTGCTGTTTGTTAGTAACGAAGCTGTTGTTGTGTGAAGGGTAAAAAGAGAGCACGGCCTTGTGGTGGACGATGGTTGTAGATGGGGCTAGGCAGCTTTGGTGGTTCCCTTCCCACCGTGGTGCTCCCAAGGCGGTACTGCTTGGTAGTGCACTTGGTGCAAAGTGACTGCTGGCTCGGGTATCTGAGGTAACCACGGGATCCAGTGCCATGCCCTGGAATTGTCGTCGCTTGCAGGGGACGGAGCCCAAGTCAACAATGACGGGGCGTCGTCATGACAACAAGCTCGACTAGCCCGAAGTGGGCCGAGGTGCGGCTTATCGATAGTGATGGTCAGCCACGCTGGACGCCACGACACCGTGGGGTAGCTTCTTCCATTCGCCACATACGTATCGTATTGCTAGTAGCCGTGAATGAGGAAGGCGTGTGGGATGCTATTGACTCATTATTGTCACTGATTATCGCATTACTAAAGCGAGTCCTTCAATTTTTTTCCCCTCCCATCACGACCTTTTTGATATTTGTTATTTTGTTTCCTTTCAACAATCCTTGTGCTTCCGGAGCCGTCCTTTCTTTTTCTTGTGATTTAGTTATACATCATAGACGTTACGCAGCATTGCTTAGGCCACACGCGATGGTCCTGCGCAAGGATGAGCTGGAGGGCAAGCTTGGCGAGGAGAGCCGCATGATCAAGAGCGGCGTGCTGCGAGACGAGAACCCCTTGGACACGAGTCCTGAATTCAATGAATTTCTCATGGCTTGTCGACGCGGGGATCTGCGCAAGTGTCAGGAGCTCATCGATGTCGGCGTCAACATCAACGGCAAAGACCGCTTCGATTATACACCACTCATTGTCGTATGAACCTCCGAGCCTGCTGCCTCTGTCCCTTTTACTTCGGTCGCTCACTTCTCTGGTTCTATCATGATAGGCAAGCTTATGCGGTCACTTTGAGCTTGTGCAGCTACTGCTGGAGGCAGGTATGTCGCCTTGGCGCCTTGGGTCATGATAAGCCACACGCAATGTGCTGAAGAGGGATTCCATAGGCGCACTCGCTGAGAGAAACACGTTCCAAGGCGAACGGTGCATCTACAACGCCCTGAATGACCGAATTCGCAAGCTGCTTCTGCAGTATGACTTTTCCAAGAGCTCCGACCCTTACGTTTACTGGTCAACACACATCTCCACCCTTCTCACCCGGACTGAGCCCAAAACTTCGGACATCCAACTCATCGCAGAGCCTCACTCCTTTGACCTTCACAAGTTTCTTCTCGCTGCCAGAACCCCTTACTTCTGCCAGAAGCTCGAGGCGCAGCCTGAGACGTCGACATATAAGCTGGCATCTACTAATCCCGCCGAGGCTCTCCAGGTTGTGCTCCGCTACATCTATCTCGGCGACCTGCCCAAGGATATTGTCCCGGCGGGCAGCCGTTACGCCGAGGAAGATATCATCTGGGCCCTGGGGAAGATCAGCAAGCAGCTGGAGCTCGAGCACATGTGGGAAGCCATTATGGCTGGCAACGACAGGAGGCTCGCAAGGCAACGGCACCAAGATGAAGTCGGCAGGGCCGTCAAGCAGATTTCCGATTTCTTTGAGAAGAACGTAATAGGAAAGAAGATGATTGTGGATACGGATCGTGTCCAGGAGGTGAAATGGAAGCACGATAATTCCATTTTCGCAGATGTTCTCCTGAGGGCAGATGAACCGGTGCTGGATGAAGCAGAAGACGGGCAGCCAAGCCCCGACGAGGCAAAGAACGACCTTGGCATTCCCATTGGTCCCACGGCCACGAGCGGCGAAAAGAAGACGATGCGCAAATCCGTCTTGTACCCAGCGCACAAAGCAATGCTCATCCGGAGTGAGTATTTCGAAAAGATGTTTTCGGGCGCCTTCGTCGAGGCCAAAAAGGCGGAGCACCTGCACATCGTCACCGTCGACTGCTCGCCGCCCGTGCTGGAGCTTGTTCTCGGATACCTGTACACGGAGACGGCCGCGTGCCCGCTCGAATATGCTCTTGACCTGCTGTATGCCGCGGACATGCTGTTCCTCGACGGCCTAAAGAACAAGGCCGCCATCGCCATCAGCACTCTCGGCAGCGGCACCAGCAACGTCCTCGTCGACCGCACGCATACGCACGGCCAGGCGGCCGAGGGCGAGGATGCAGTGGAGGTGGAGATGGAACCCATCAACATATACGACGTCATCCACGCCGCATGGGACCTGCGCGTGCAGCGCCTGGAAGAGTTCTCGGCGCGGTATCTAGCCCAGCGTCTGGAGGACTACATCGACGAGGCCGAGTTCCAGGAGCTCATCAAGGAAAGCGCCGAAAGGCTGCAATCCCGCGAGGAGACGGACACCATCGAATTGCTCGACGACATCCGGTACTACCTCTCCGAGCGGTTCCGGCTACGGTTCGAAGATGCAGGGCTGGACGAGATGATGGATGAAGCCGGGGAGATCAGCGCCGAAGCCGCCGCGGTGATTGCTTCACAAGCACAGCACGCCTCGATCTCAGACGACATACCAGACGTTACGCCGTACGGCTCCGCTCCGTCTCACCCCCACGCGGCCGCTGCAGAATCACCTCCAAAGGTGGAGACGGGCGCGGGAGAGGGCGCGGTGCGCACGCTGGACGGCGAAACAGCAGAAGACGAATTTGCTTCCGATGCCATCAACTACCAGGTCCTCCTGAACAAGATTGATGCCATGCTCGATCGCTTGAAGCTAGATGCATAGAGCAGAAGACGGTCCACCTATTTCCGTCACATCATTTCCCCCCCTACCCCGCGAACGGGTTGGAGGCTGGCTTTTTAGACAGGCTTATAGGGTAGACGTGGTCCGAATCATGAATAACGACCACCATTACAACTGTATACAACTCAAAATGCCCTCGACTTGAATGAATTGGGGACACAACATTGAATTTGTTGATTTGGTACTGTTTTGATATGGGCTGTGTATTCCATCACCTACCTTCTCACCAATGGATAGACCGAAAGTATGAACCGCGCCAAACATTTATGCCATCCGTCCAAGTAGCTACCACACCATGATAAAGACGAAGCCTAGTATTTAACAATCTTGAGCCGCGACTGCAGGCTTTCCGGCAGTTCCTCCAGCTTCACCAAGCCCATCTGGACACAGTCACCCCAGAAAAAGTACGATCGATCCTGCGCGTAGCTCAGGTAGTCGAACTCGTCTTCCTCCTCTTTTGCGTCGTCGGAATCAGCATCGTTGCCCTTGTTGCCTGCGAGCTCGGGAACTTTGGCCTGCACTACGCCCCACGCCACCCACTGGGCACTGTTTGCCGGTCGCCACAGACGGGCCTCATCCAGCAGCTCCTTCACACGAGTATCGACTGCTTCCTCGCGGGCATGGTCGGCTGCGTTCCACCCACCAGACGGTACCCTGGCGTCAAGCATAAAGTCGACAATGGAGCTGCTTGAAGCAACAGGGCCCAGCGAAGGTGTCAACGACGGGTCACTGTCGAGTGGCGTTAGTCGTGGCGTTGAAGCGCCGTGGGGAAACTGGGGCTTATGCTCGATATAAGCCTTGATGAAGCGGCGCTGCTCGTCCAGGGTAGGGTAACCGCGCGGATTGCAAGCGTGAGGGGCGGCCTCGTCGCGATAGTTGTATGACCATTCCGTAAAATGGTTGGCGAATTCTAGACCAGGGAGATTGGCAGCAGCGTATTCAAAGTCAATGACCACGAGTTGCTTGTGTTTGTTAGCCGGCTGCAAAAGTGGTGACTTTTCGTCGTCAGGCCGAATCCGAAGAATGTTGCCATATTGAGTCTGTAGCATTCGGTCAGTCATGGCAAAGACATGATTTTGAGCTCCAAGGTGAACTTACGTCATTGTGTGCAAAGACTAGTCTGTCGTTGATGTTGTTCTCGCTCTTGTAGCCGCGGACAAGATAGTCCCTGTATTTGGCCACCGTGTCCCTGAACAGCTCCCAAGGCGCACCGCACACGTACCCATTGGCCATCCAGGCAGGTTGCTTTGACTTAGGCAGCGTATCTCGACTATTGTCCAAACGGCTGTCCAGGAATGTGAGGATACTGGCAACCTTTTCTTGCCATTGGTCCCAGTTTCTCCACACACCTGGACCGGCGTCCCTCTCATGTTCGAGCACTTCTACACCGTCGTGGAGTTCCCTCATACGCTTCGCAATCTGCCTCGACGTCTCAGGTTCCCGAATGTCATTGGCGGTAAGCGTGATGGCGTTGAAGAACTGCTCGAACCGTCCGTTTTGAAAGGTGCCTAGAAGTCGTGGTCCGATCTTCTTGCGAGCTAAACGCTGGAGCACCTGAAGTTCATTGTCGCGATCGATAAGATGCTCAACTTGTGGACCATAGACTCGAAGCAGTACTTTCTTGGGGACTTTCTTGCTCTCCGACTGGGGTAGTTCCGCTGGAGGCGTAACGACGTAGACGGCATTGGTCATGGCACCGCTCAACCTTTCGACTGAAATTGACTCTCCACTTCCAAGTGGGATGCGCCGCCAACCTTTCAGACGCAGGGTATGAGCAATTCGGAGAATCTCGTTCTTGAAATCGGCCCAAGCCTCGCGTTCCTTGTCCGACTTGCTGGAGAGCAAATCCTCTGATGATGCGCTGCCCCCTTTATAGCTGAGCGTCTTGGTATTGTCCAGTATGGCATCGCAACTGGGCACAATGACGTCGCCCTCAAAGTAATCCGTGTCAGAGGACGCAGTACGTTGCAGGGTCGCCCTTGAGTTCCTCCTCGGAGCTTTGGAAAAGGCAGCGCCAGGGGAGTACCGAGGGATTGAATTAATACCAAAGGAGCTCATGGACTCTGCCAGGATGCGTTCGAGGCGCTCTAGGGACACTTCGCTGGACTCGGAATCCATCGAGTCGGCCCGTGGGCGAGCATTGGACGACCCTTCGTGAGACTCCGGCTGGTCCTGGGGCGGGGAACGTGACTTGCGGCGATGCGATCTTTTCCTAGTGGCCTTGGCAGCCTCCTTCTTTTTCTTCTCACGATCCAACCATTCGCCAACCTGAGCCAGCAACTTCTCGCTGAAGTACTTGTGGTGGTGACCATGGTGACCGTGGCGAGATGAGTGAGCGGAGTCATCAACAGGACGCATGGCGGGCGAGAAGTCACTCAAGGAAGACTTGGACGAGGAGGCAGCATGCTGGAAAGACGACGATTTGCCGCTTAGCCTTCGTGCCGTGCTTGCACGGAACTGCTTGACTGGCGAGACTTCATGATCGACAGGGGACTCCGTAGTACTAGGCTCTGCGATTTGTACAGCTGCGGAGAAAATCATGTGAGCCCAAATCCATACCATATCAAAATTGTGTCTCTGCTGCTCCTTTTCTCGGTTCAAGCAGTACACATGGACACGCGACAAGAGGATGGAAGGCCACAGCAAGCCAAAGGGGGCAGCGTGAGAGGCCAAGGATTCATTTGCTGGGCACGGTCAAGTTACGTCAGGCGGAGTCCGCACACTTCACAGGTTGACACTGGCGAACCCTCTTGTCCCAGCTCCAAGCTCTTCACTTGCCGAGGCTTTTTCTCATCGCATCATCACTTGTCGCGCGCCGGTTGCACGACTGGACTAGAGGGGAATGAGACACTCCACGCGGAGGAATTGGCTGCTTCTGCGCACGTACCTTTGAGAGAGCTGCTGGCTGAGACGGTGCGCTCAGCATCATCCTCCGATTTCAAGGCTGACCGCAGGGGCCTAGCGCTGTGCGGGGGGGTTGAAGAAGACATTGCCGTCCGGTTGGAGTGCACAAGTAGGTCTCGTCGTGTGGAGAAGCCAGTTGAGTGAGACGATGGAAAGCGCTACAGCAGGCGCTGTCTCTCGTGACGGAATGGTGGGCGAGGATGTGAGCGAGGCCAGGGAGATGAAGTGATTGAGGCAGGCTTGCGAGCCCTTGTATTCAGAACGATTCAAAGGCTGCTGTGACGTAGACCGTAGACCGTAGACCGTAAGCTGTCACTCAGAGTGAAGCGTGCCAGATATTGCCTGGGATTGAATATGAAGTGCAAAGTGGTCGTCGTTATCGATGTGATGAGTGAGGGGGGGAGGGCTGACAGCAGGAAATGGTGGCCGGCCTGGTTGTAGTTGGTAGCCGAGGGCAGTGCAGCGACGGGAGGCAAAAAGATGACGCAGTTACCGTCAACACGTGTCGTGGGATCTTATCATGAATGGAATGCAGGCAACAGGAGACCAGGCACAGCAAGAGGAAATGGTGGTGGTGGTGGTGGATAATAAGAGAGAGGGCGGTGGTGCAGAGGATTGGGCAGGAAACCTGCTGCTGACTGCGATAGGCTGGCTATCTGTTAGTTGGCCGCGTGACTCGGCCTCGTTTTTAGTCTTGCCCTCGGCAAGGCTTGGTCCTACATCATCCCTCCCTCCTTGCCTGCACCAATCCCAACTCGTAGCTGCCACGCACAACGACTGGTCGAAGCAAGCTCATCCATCGTGCTGACTAGCAGGGTATGCGCAGCTGCCGTCCCTTCACAAAGCGTTTCGACTTGGGGTCCTTTTGTTCTCTGGTAGGTATCTTTGCAAAAAAGACCCCTTTCTCCCCACCGGGTTAGTGGATTAAAAGGAAACTGGGAGACTTTCTTATGTGCTTTATACAGCATTGCCCTTGGAACACCTGCTCAAAGAGGCATCCTTATCATAAATACAGATACAATCACAAATACGAGGCTGAAGTGTGGCGAGAGGTTTGGTTGTGTTTGTGTTTGTGTGCGACAAATGACGTAACCCTACCTCTAATCTTGGCGTGGATCACATGCCATTTAGGGAAGGAACAGGATGGGTTTCTAGAGTCTCCAACATTTCCAGCATCCTCCACTGTAAATCCGGCTGCCAGACACCCAACTTCATCAACATGCCACAGCCTCCTTGCGCCGACAAGGCCTTCACCGCAACACACACACCCTCGCGTGTTTCTGCCACTGAAAGGCCTGGCCTGGCCCTTCCGTACCCGCACACTCACGCGAGCAACTGCCCCCCCTACCCGGTCCCCTGCCCGCTGAGCTATCCCTAATCCTAATCGTGGAGGGTCCGGCCACGTTCTAGACGAGACTTGGAGCCGATTTATCATTGCAGCTGCATAGAGCTAAGCCTAACCTCGTGGTCTGCGGGGAAATTTGGTCCCGAGGTTCCGAATGTACAATAATAAGCAGCGGCTCCCGGCCGTCATGTGGCATTGGGAGTCGGTGTAACACGCTGCAAGCTGAGCTACCTTGGCACCTAACGGGTCTTTCCTATCCTCGTACCATGGATGCAGCTTCGCGTCGCACGGCAATCACTTATCACTCGGAACCCTGGCAGATGTTCGGGGGGGGGGGGNGGGGGGGGGGGGAAACCGGCGTCTGCCGACTTAATCCGGACACGTCTACTGAGACAATGTCTGGTCTAGGTATACATTGGCTAATGGGCTAGCTACATTCCGCTCTATACTCCAGACCTGTATCAGACCTTGTTACCCAGCACCCACTTCCTGTCGACATCCAGCCCTTCGTTCCTCATTGCCCACACAATTGCATCAACCACGTCGTCCACGATCACAGCGGGCCTATACCGCGGCTCCGTTTCCGCCAGGGTCTGCTGCCAGACGCCCGTCTTCACCAAGATAGACACCCACTCGGTGCCGTCTTCCGCTCGAAACTCGTTCGCTCCCCGTATGTCGCTCTCGGGGTTGTCGCCAATCATGTAGACCCGTCTGAGCGGCTCCTGGACCCGTTCGGCCGTGGTCGCCCCTGTCGCAGCCATCTTGGCCAGGTCGGACTGATAGTGCAGCAGTCGATCGTGAGCATAGTTGTAGGTTAGGCTCGACGGCTTCCCTAGGGCGTTATATTTCAACTCGGCTCCTCCGGTTACTGCTGCCCAAACCCCCTTGAGTGCTTCCACAAAGGCCCCAGTACCGAACCTGTTGACAGGGTACTCTGTCTTCCACACCAGATCCAGATTCGATATCCACAGCTCTGGCTGGTCATCTTGTTGCCAGCCATTATTTGGCAGTGAACGGTTGCCGTTTTTCTCGGAGACTGTGCCGACGTAGCCCCGGTAAGATGTCAGCAGGTCAGTAATGATTTGAATGTCCAGAGCCCAATCCCGAGGATCGTTCCAGACGAGGATCTGGTCAATTTTGAGTAAATCCGCAGGCAATTCTTTGCTGTAGACGTCCTTTATCCTCGGTAGCCCCTTGCCGTCTGGCAGCTTTTCCCAACTAGAGTGTAGACTCTCCTTGAGATTATCAAAAGGGAAGACTTTGTCGTCTGCTGCGATGATGTCTGCTGGAATCACCACCCGCTTGAAACCGTAGCTGTCCCACGTTTAGTTCCTGGTCCAGAAGTTGGGCTGAGCTTAGCGATAGAGTCAAGGACATACTCTTTGGCTATCCTCCTGGCAACATCCGGGTGCGATCCTGTAATGAGCACGGTGCCGCTCTTCTTCTCCTCGCTCCAGCCGCGCTTTGGCGTATGGGAGAGAACGACTCTGTGGCGAATCACATCCTCGTCTAGCCCCATGCCCAGCCGTTTGCTCAACGAATCGACCTTGGTGTCTTCATGATGGCCGCCTCCGTTGGTCAAGAAGAGGTACCGGACGCCCTGGGACCTTAGGTTGCGGAGCATCTCCCTGGCGCCAGGAATTGGGGTCTGGCCCTGGTACAGAACTCCATCAATGCTGTCCTTCCGTAAGAGTCTGCTCTGAATCGCGTAGTGTAAAAGGGGGAGGGGAAGGACAGAGACTCACTCAAAGGCAAAGGCCATCTCGGATAGTGCTTTTCGTGCCGCCGCACTGTTGACGTCGAGCCGGCCCGGGTGGGCCAACGTTGGCGTGCGCAGAGTCTGGCCATCATTTCTGGCTCTCTCGCTCAGCAGGGACGAAGTCCGGAAATGACGCGCTGCTCTGCATCCCATGCATGCTGTCAAGGCTGGCTTGTGAGGCTCAGCGCTGCGCAGGGGACGACACGGGAGGACAGCCCGCGGGCTCATGCCAACGCGACAGCGGCCGAAGAAGGCTGCGCGTGCCATTGCGAGTTATTCGTCCGTGGTATCCGTCCTGGTTTGTGTCACAATCGTGCAGTTATCACACCCATTGGTCTAGCTTCAAGATGTTGATGGAACAAAGTGGTTGAACCCCCGTCTTGTCGGCTGCGTTGGCGGAAGCCGCGCTAATCGTGGGGGTCTCAGCGATGCTGAATCCACAGACCAACTGGCCAGTATGCCGAGGCTGTATCCGTACTGTTACCACATTGAAGGGCGTTCCAATGCACCGTCAAGTATCGCATTCTACTGGTTATTACGAGTACAATTGATTACAAGTACAATTGATTACGAGTGCTTTGTTCCCTGTTCTCTGGTAGGTGTACAATAATAAGCTGGGTGGTGTTGTCCTTTCTTGCCGGTGTATTATACAGAACCCCTCCCATATTTTACAGTGAAATACTACAAACCACCATTCTTCCTTATTCCGTATCACACATCCAAGGCAACATCGTCATCCCCTCACGACCTATGCGTCCGCTTCCAGTCCTTCATGTGATCCAGCACCAGCTTCGCCCCAGCCTGCGGCGAGTGCTGGCGCCCCAGCACCTCCACGAAATCACCATCCGGGTCCATCAGGTAAAAGTAGATGCTGTGGTCGACCAGGTAGTCCTGGCCCGGCTTGACGTTCTCGGGCGTGCTGAAGTACACGCGGAACACCTTGCACATGTTCTTGATCTGGTCGTACGTGCCCGTCAGGCCGAGGAACGACGGGTGGAACTCGGCCAGGTAGCTCTTGAGCGCGGAGCCGTCGTCGCGCGCCGGGTCGCAGGTGACGAAGAGCGGCTTGAGGAAGTCCGCCTGCTCGGCTTCGACGAGGTCGATGATGCTGGCCATTTTGTCAAGCTCCTCGGGGCAAATGTCGGGGCAGCGGGTAAAACCAAAGTATATCTAGAAACAAAGAAAATAAAAAAGTGAGCAATGGGCTCGGCGTGGTGAGTCGCTTTCGTATTGATGGGTGTAAACGTACTAGCGAGAACTTGCCCTTCATCATCTCGTTTGTAAAAGTTTGGCCATTGTGGTCCGTCAGCTGGAAAGGCCCTCCGACTCGTGGCCTGCCGACGCCCTTGTTTGCTTCTGCTATCCGTTTGCGCTGCATCCGCGCTTTCTCGTACTCGAAGTAGAACATGAGCCCGGCGCCCGTGGCCACAAACAGCAGGCCTGCCTTCCAGGAGAATGGCTGTGTCCCCGTTAGCACAACGATTCCGCAACAACTCTAGGCGCAGAGCCCGACCACGCACCCCTAGTGAGTATCGACTCTTGGCCTGTTCCACCGTCTTGTATTTCGTCCGTTTGGCGACCAAGGGCTGGCGGGCTTGTACTGGTATGCGCGGGAGGGTCGGCCGGAGAAGCTGGGGCTGCGCAGGGGAGCTTCCGAAGCATCGCTTGCACTGCCCGATGGCTGCTTTAGAAATGACGCCCCGAAGAGCTCTCTGCGGGTTCATCAGGTGCGCCATGGCGAACGTATGGTCGTTGCGAACTTGCTGGTTCCAGAAAGCCGGTTCGATCATGCGATAGAGCTTCCCTGGAGTAGAAAATCTACGGCGCACGCCCGAGTTTCAGCCGGCCCGCTAGTGCACACAATTGCCGGTTCGAGGCTGACTAGCGTGGCTTAGTCATTCATCTCATGTCGAATCTGCCTCTATATGGCTGGCTCATCTCACATTGTGTAAGGGACAATAGCAGTTCACCGAGATGCGGCAGGCCCCTAAGCCTTTTTCTTAATAGACGCTTGTGAACAATAATAGCCTGCTGTTCGAATGCTCTAGGACGAGCTATTTCTGATCGTACATAACTTTCTACCCTTACAAAGTCGACACACCCTCACATGCTCAACCATGGATCCATCTCAAGAACCAGGGCCGTCCTTCGATGACCAGCCCCAATTCGAGCTCATCAACGAAAAGATCAAGACGGAAAGCATCGTCAACTCGCCAATCCCAGACGCTGCAAATCCATTATATTCAGCTTCGTCCAAGTCACCAATACCCAGCACGGAAACCCCAGACTACCCAACCATGGCCGCCCCAGCACCACCCAAGAAGAAGGGCACCGCGTCCGCGGTCAAGAGGGGCCCGAAGCGCATGAATGGCGCCAGCAAGAACAAGAAATCAAAGACCGAAGACTCCCAACCAGGGGCGTCGCAAGCCTCCGACGAGGAAGACGGGGATGAGTCCGACAACGGACCGTACTGCATCTGTCGCGGGCCCGATGACCACCGTTGGATGATTTGCTGTGAAAAGTGCGAGGACTGGTTCCACGGAGAGTGCATCCACATCAGCAAGGACATTGGGGAGTCGCTCATTGAGAAGTTCATCTGCCCCAACTGCTCCAGCGACAGCCTAAGAACCATCTACAAAAAGACGTGTGGGTTGACGGGGTGTCGGAAAGCGGCGAGGCATGGCAGCGAGAAGAGCGTCTTTTGCTCCGATGATCACGCCCAGATGTGGTGGGAGCGGTTAGTGTCAAAGCTACCAAAACCCAGGGCCAAGGCTGGGCTCAACGATCAGCTGTCCCAACCCGAGTTCATGGCACTTCTCAACGGCGGCTTATCAGGCTTCGACGAGTACGGAAGATGGAGACTGGCACGGAAACCGTTTACCAAGGACGAGTCTGGTTCGGGTGAGTTTCACGTGCCTCGTACTACCTTTGCAAGCTTGCTAACGATACTCATGCAGCCGAGGCATACCGGCTTGGTGACGAAGAGGATAGTCTACTGGAAAGCATGGCCAAGACCCGAACGCAACTCGCAGAAGAGACGGCCTACTGCCACAAAATGCTCAAGCTCATCGAGCTCGCGCAGGAGCGACGGCGCGCCGCCATCTACGCCTTGCGCTTCGGCGAGGACATCTGCGGCTACGACCAGCGCCTGGACACTGTCGGCGCGCGCGACGCCTTCGCGGCCTTTGCCCGGTCGCCCGAGGGGGAGAAGATCTTCCAGACGGCCCAGCTCGGCGACCCGCTCGGCGAGGGGGACCTGGCGCGGGGCATGTGCGAGAGGAAACGGTGCAAGACGCACAGCGGGTGGCAGAAGATACTCGCCCTGGGCATCAAGCACCAGGTGAAGGAGATGGCGAGCCAGGCCGAGGAGGTGGAGGAGGAGGAGCGGTTGCTGAGGCAGGCCGCCGGGGAGAGGAACAAGAGGAAGCTGGCGGAAACGAATTGGGTCGAGGTTCTCGAGTAGTGCCGCCATCCGGCCCTGTTAGAGATGGAGACGAAGTATGATTTTTATGGGAGTTTCGAAGGCACATGGAGATCCAGGCGATGGCATTTCATGTGTATAACAGTCATGGGGATACTCGTGGGGGCGACTGGAGTTGGTCATGGGTTGGGTCATTGGGTTATTCATTCAAAGCTTTACTTTTACCCCATCACATAACACGCTGCGACGTTTCTGCTCACAAGTCGTGTTCAATGTGTCTCCAAGTCCCAACACCATCGATCTGGCGGCATCCCCTTCCTGGTCTTCTCCAAGCGGGGATCCCCTGAAATCACACGCCAATGCTAGTGCAGCGAGAGTCCTCCCCATTCCGCCGCGACATCCGACCACACGATTTGTAGAACAAAGGTTACCAATCGGCAAGCTCCTTTTGCGGTAAGGCTACATAGCGCACCTCGTCTAGACAGACATCCCCACTCCCGCTTTATGATTCCTCCAGTCCCCCCATCTGTCGTGTTTTTGAGTGGTTCTCGGCCGCAAATTAACCATCAGTTCGAGTTTGCCACCCTTTTTGTGTTAGAAAGATTCCGTCGGGAAGGGACGAACGAAGGAGGGTTCGTGTATATGCTACGAAGTCTCGCACGGCTGGCGTTGCAGCTCAAGCAGACTCTGGAAACTTGGCCAATCCTTTTGCAATCGATGCTAGCTTGGGATGATACAAGTATGGCGAAGTCAGGACAGGAGGCTTGACAAAAGAGGGACAGGAACAGCAGCTTGTCAAGGCTTGAAAATCTAGGAGGATCCTCGAGACTCAGTCCGTCCAAGGCCTACGCGTCTCCAGTCTTTTGCGGTCGAGACAACTCACGATGGCCAATGGTTTCGCCGTTTCTTCGATGGTGCAGGCTCCTGATCCCTCCCCGGTATTGGGGACTCCGCTGGGCATGGGCCTACATCTTATTAACGGGCAGGGGCGAGCCGTTAGTCGAGAAGGGTGTCACTAAGTTATTATGATCTGGTCGAATCGCAATTATTGAAAAGCTTGCCTGCTGGGACTTGATCTCGGACTCGGACTCGGACTCGGTCCATTCAAAGCTCTTCAAGCATCCTTGTCGATGTACACCGTACCCGTCAAACTCGTTGATAATATCCTCGACCGCTCCAAGTTGGGATCGGCATATCAATCGAGAGGGATCAGAACTAGGGCGACACCAGAAAGTTAAGGAAGCCTGTTTCCAGATCAATTGGAAAATACAAGGACGGTGGAAAACAATCACGCTTATTTGAGCGTCGCTCGAACAACAAAGAGCACATAGGGCCATACAGGCCTCAGCACTTACACCATGTCGATAACCTCCTTCATAGGACCGTTTCCCACGGACTATTCGCTACCGGCGCAGTGCTCAGGCTACACGAGACGCGACATCATCGCGCTCGACCTCGCCCCGTCATGCCTGCCCGACGACTTCAAGACGGAATCGACAGCCTACTACTCCCCCGGCACGGCCTGCCCGAGCGGCTACACGGCGGTCGAGTCGTGCACGCGGTCCACCGACTCCGTCACGACGACGGTGACGTGCTGCCCGGTGCGCGGCGACATGACCATGTGGTGCGTCGAGGAGGCGGCGAGCCTCTTCAGCGTATGGACGAACATGCTGTGCACGTGGAGCGCGGGCGAGACGGAGAGCGTCATCCTGTACACGTCCGAGTCCGGCGGGAGCACTGTCACGGCGGCCGAGACCTTGAGCGGCGGCGGCGGCGTCAACGCGTACGGGCTGAAGATGGTGTTTGAGGCGTCCGACTTGGCGCGCTCGACCTCGGCACGGCCGTCGCGGACGACAAGCACATCTGCGGAGCCGACGGCAGAAGCGAGTCCGGCCCGGAACACGGAGAATACGTCCGGGCAGGCCCTTGCGCGGAGTTCTTCTGCAGAAGCTTCAGCACAGACTTCGGCGCCGAGCAGGACACTGGTGGCCGATCAATCCGCGGGCACAGAGGCCGGGACCGTACAAGGGAGCAGCAGGGGGGGATCGTCCAGCCTTGGCCCGGGCGCCATCGCAGCCATCGCCGTGGTCGTGCCGCTCGTCCTCATCGCAGCTCTCGCGGGGGCCTGGTTCTGGTACCGGCGGCGCAAGCAGCAGCTCGCGTACGGCACCATGCCCGACGACCCCAAACACCCCCGCCCGAGGCCCTCGGCCGAGCTCACGGGGAGCCACGCGCACCCGCAGGAGCTGCCGTCCAAGCCGGCCGTGGTGGAGCTATCGGGCAGGCCGGTGGTGGTCATGGAGCTGCCGGGCGACATACCCATGGACCGTATGCAGAGCCA
Source organism: Stachybotrys chartarum (assembly GCA_001021365.1). Taxonomy (NCBI): domain Eukaryota; kingdom Fungi; phylum Ascomycota; class Sordariomycetes; order Hypocreales; family Stachybotryaceae; genus Stachybotrys; species Stachybotrys chartarum. The sequence continues at coordinate 71,140 of LDEE01000006.1, forward strand.
GGCACAGGCGGGCGGTTACTGGTCGTCGAGCCAGCATGTCGCGTCTCCGGATGGCCATGTTTCTCCTGTCAGTGGGTACGCGGCCCCCCGGTAGTAGGCGAGCACCATGTTAGGTATTTGTCTCCAGGAGTTGCGGTGTTTTGGCGTTTTGTTTAGGCTGTTGCTGTACGCTGGAGGTGTTTAGAGACAGGTCCTGTCGTGAAATCTGCGAGGCGTCTGGCTCTGGGAACATTGCAGGGTCGTAGCATGTTTCAGCTTGGTGTGCAGAATATCCATTCCAATTATTCATTCAAAGCCAATGCAACGGTTCGTGTAGGCTGCCCTTGAGAGCTTGGAGCCTACAGGCTCAGCTCGACCGTGCAATTTGTGTGTGAGAACAAGGCGACTCGACCCCTCCATGCCCCCGCCAGCTAGGTATGCAGATTTGCGTCAGGACCCCTCCCCCTCCATGCTTATCAAGCACCCAGCCAGAAACTTTTTTTGACAATCATCCATCGCTTTCCACTGATTTCAAAGAAATATAGTACTCAGGAGAGACTGGACAGCTACAAAGAGGCAGTGATCCTGTCGTCGCCCGAGTCCCCTCGACAGCCACCGTCTACTCCGAGAATAACCCTCCCGCTACCTACACACCTACTTACTTACTCTCTCCTGCCAAGGGCGCAAACCATGTCGTCCTCCAAGAAGCAGCCCGACGATGAGCACGAGCTCGACGACGACCTCCTCGATGTCGATGACGCCGCCGAGGAGATCGCCGACGCGGACGGCGACGACATAGCCATGGACTCGGACAACGAGGAGCTGGTTCTGCACAACGACTCCATCGCCTTCTTCGACCACGCCCAGGACTCGCTCTTCGCCATTGCCCAGCACCCGCTGCACCCGTCCCTCGTTGCCGTCGGTGGCTCCGCGGGCGACGCCGACGACGCCCCCGGCGCCGGCTGGCTCTTCGACACCTCGGCCGCCCGCTCCCGCCCCGTCCTGCCCGCTAGCTTCGCGTCGGACCCCTCGGCCGCCGAGCAGCTGCCCCAGAGCACCCAGCTCGATAGCCTCTTTGCGCTCGAGGGCCATACAGACTCCATCAATGCCTTGGCCTGGACCCTGCCTCGGGGAGACGTCCTTGTCAGCGGTGGGCTGGACGGCAGGATACGCGCCTGGAAGACCGACGTGCGTCCCGGCGAGGGCGTCAAGGTCACTCTGTTGGGAGAGGCGCAAGAGGTCCCAGAGGTCAACTGGCTGGCGCCTTGCCCATCCACCACCGTCCCCAACACCGTTGCCCTCGGTGCCTCCGACGGCTCCGTCTGGATCTACACAATCGACCCCTCCGACCCCTCCAACCCGCTCCAGATCGTCCAGTCCTTCTTCATGCACACAATGTCCAGCACCGCCGGAGCCTGGACCCCCGACGGTAAGCTCCTGGCCACCGTCTCCGAGGACGGCAGCCTCTACGTATGGGACGTCTGGGGCGGCTTCAACACCGACAATGGCATGTCCGTCGTTGCCCTGACTGGCGAAGATCAGCGCTTCGAGGTCGAGGGCGGCCTTTACTCCATCGCCGTTGATCCCAAGGGCGATTACGTAGCCGTCGGCGGCGCCGGCGGAGCCATCAAAATCGTCTCCCTTCCCCGCGCAGGCTCGGGCTCGCAGAAGCAGTCCCGCAACCGCGGCGGCGCCTCCGACGGCGGCCAGATCCTCGCCTCGCTGCACACCCAGTCCGACAGCATCGAGACACTCGCCTTCTCCCTGGCCTCCACCACACCGCCCACCACCCTGCTCGCCGCCGGCTCGGTCGACGGCTCCATCTGCGTCTACGACGCCACGCGACGCTTCAACGTACGGCGGTACATGGTCGGCGCCCACGAAGACCACTCCGTCGTCAAGCTCGAGTTCATCAAGAACTCGTGGACGCTGACCAGCTGCGGCATGGACGGTGTTGTGAGGAGGTGGGATCTGCGTGGAGGTGGCAGCACCACGGGACAGGGCTCGGCGACTTCGGGGGCTGATGCTGGATTGGTCAAGGAGTGGAAGGGACATCGTGGCGATGGAGACGGTGGCGGCGTGTTGGGGTTTGTGCAGGGCGAGACGGGTGAGAGGATCGTGACGGCGGGTGACGACGCTGTTGCCTTGGTGTTTGAAGCATAAATACCTGTTGATCAATTCGATGGAGACTCTAACGGCTAGGTTTGGGCCATTTGATGGCAGAAAGCGCCTTAGCATGGGATGGAAATAGAGAAAAGTGTGTGTTTAAGATAGTAGGCGCATCAAAGTGACCGATCGCCCACAAGAAGTGATCGCATTCCGCGACGACACTGTGAGCAGCTCGCCGCAGAAGGCTCATTCGCGATGAAATGGTTGACAATTGTGCTAAATTTTTAACTGTATTTCGCGCCTGATCCCAACGCCAACTTATTCGGCATCAAGGAACAAGCATAGTAAAGATCTAAAAATTCATAACCCCCAACCAAACGCAAACGTTGAGATGCGCAAAAGTGCAAGGGTCCTAGATTCTGTCGCCGTAGCCAGTGCGCCAAGCATGTTGAATATGCATGTCTCCCGTACTCAAAAAGTCGCTAAATACCCCTTAAGAATAGATAGGATATCAAAAGCACAGAACCGCCCGTTACAGTAGGTGCGGCAGTCCAAAAAAAAATATAATGGGATCTATCGAGTGCAAAGGCTTTCCGCCGTCTAATGCCCGAGAATCGTGAGATTGTTGAATGTACATCTTGGGTCGTGATTTGTTGAAATGTTGAAAAAGGCCACAGACAAAACCTGTCCATCTATGCGCCGGGAGTTCGCTCTATCGTCTCTGCGCCAGTGGTATCCTCGACCGGAGGACAGGTGCAAAACAGGTTGGTGTCACCGTACGCTATGCGGCCGTTAGTCACGCCGGTTCCTTGAGCAAGAAACTCATAAAAACTCACTGTCATCCACTCGGCCCACGGAAGGCCAGAACTTCTTCTCCAGTAAGTAGGGCAGGGGGAACGCAGCCTTGTCACGAGAGTAGGCACGATCCCATTTACCCTCGTCACCCAGGATCAAGTCTTTCAGCGGGTGAGGCGACAGCTTCAATACGTTGCGTTCGCGTGGCTGCTTGCCTTCCTCGACCTCACGAATCTCCTCGCGGATGCTAATCATGGCGTCCACGAAACGGTCCAGTTCCTCCTTACTCTCGCTTTCTGTGGGCTCGATCATGAGAGTATTGGCGACCGGCCAGCTCATGGTTGGCGCATGGAATCCGTAGTCCTGAAGCCTCTTGGCAATGTCAATGGCCTCAATACCCGCAGTCTTCTGGAAGGGTCGTGCGTCGATGATAAACTCGTGAGCGCAACGTCCTCCCTCGTTTGTGTACAGAATGGAGTAGTGGCCCTTGAGTCGTGCAAGGAGGTAGTTGGCGTTGAGAAGGGCAACTTGCGTCGCCTTGCGCAGTCCCTCGTCGCCTATTCACAGATATGTTGTCAGTCCTTATTTGAATGGCACAGCAGCTGTAAGCACCTACCCATCGTAGCAATATAGGCCCAGCTAATAGGCAAAATGCTGGCGCTTCCGAATTGTGCGTTGGCGATCTGCAGCTGACCCTCCTTGTGCGGCAGATAGGGGGCAAGATGCTCCTTGACACAGATTGGACCAATACCAGGACCACCACCACCGTGGGGAATGCAGAAAGTCTTGTGCAGGTTCAAGTGGCAAACATCAGCACCAATAGCGCCAGGAGATGTCAATCCGATCTGGGCGTTCATGTTGGCACCATCCATGTAAACCAAGCCACCGTGTGCGTGGACCATCTCACACACCTTGCGGACCTCGGGCTCAAATACACCATAGGTACTAGGATACGTAACCATGATGGCACCGAGCTCATGCTCATGCTTCTTACACTTAGCCTCGAGATCCGCCAGGTCCAAGTTACCAGTGACTGTATCACACTTGATGGGCACCACTCGCATACCAGCCATGGCTGCGGAGGCAGGGTTCGTGCCGTGAGCGGAAACAGGAATGAGGCAGATGTCCCGCTTAGCTCCAGGCTGCTGCTCATGGTACTTGCGGATCACACGTAGACCGGCGAACTCGCCTTGAGCGCCCGAGTTGGGCTGCAAGGACACATCATCCATACCCGTCAATGCGGCAAGTTGGCGAGACGTATCCGCAATGAGCTCCTGGTATCCGGCCGTCTTGTCAGCCGGGGCGAAGGGATGGATGTTGGACGTGAGATCATAAGTGACGAGCTCCATCTGTGTGGTAGCATTGAGCTTCATCGTGCAAGATCCAAGCGGGATCATGGAGTGAACGAGCGATAAATCTTTCGACTGGAGGTGGTGAATGTAACGAAGCATTTCCGTCTCGCTGTGGTGCGTGTTGAAGACGGGGTGTGTGAGAAAGCTGGATTCTCGTCGCACCGATGCAGGGATGCTTTGAATAAGATCGGCAGACGATTGCTCGACGGCAGCCGTCCAGTACTGGGAAGCCACGTCAAGGTAGCGTTCGGAAGAATTGGCCGTCTCTTGGAATGCCTTGACGATGCGAAGGAAGGTGTCAAGCTCGAAGGTGGTAGGAATTGCCAGAACAACTTGGTTAGCAGTGGCGGTCTTGCCGGAGCTGATGCCATTTTGGAGCAGGTTGTTCTCTAGTGCTTCGGATGTCAGGGTGATGGTATCGGACAGCACCTGTGTCTCGGAATCGACCGAAGAAGTAGCAACGTCGATGCCGTAGTGCTGGGCGGCGCGCTGGATCATACGAGCGTATCGGAGGTTGTTCGCTGCCATCTCCCGCAGCTGCGTAGGTCCATGGTAGATGGCATACATGGCCGCCATGTTGGCGAGAAGTGCCTGCGCTGTGCAGACATTGCTAGTAGCCTTCTCTCGTCGGATGTGCTGCTCTCGGGTCTGCAAGGCGAGGCGGAGTGCGCGGCCTCCAAGACGATCCTTGGACACGCCAATCAGACGTCCAGGGAGACGTCGCTTGCTCGCCTCCTTGACGGCCATAAAGGCAGCGTGAGGACCACCAAAGCCAAGAGGAACACCGAAGCGCTGTGAGTTGCCAAAGGCAACATCAGCACCCCATTCGCCGGGGGGTTTCAGCAAAGTCAGGTTCAGAAGATCCGTGGCCGCGCTCAAAAGAGTACCTTGCTTGTGAGCAAGGTCGGCAAGCTCGCTGAAGTCCTTGACACCACCGCTGGTATCAGGGTACTGCACCATGACGCCAACGAGGTCATCGCCGAGGTCTCTGATCTTCTGGTGGGCATCAGAAGCCGACAGGTCCATCACCTCCAGATGGATGCCGAAGCCCTCGGCGCGGCCTTGCATAACCTTGACTGTGGCCCCGTGCATAAGATGAGAGACGACATAGGTCTTGTTCGGTCTCCTCGCGCGCGATGTGGAGAGGTTGTTGAGCGACATGGTCATGGCCTCGGCAGCGGCCGTTCCCTCGTCGAGAAGACTTGCGTTGGCCACTGGGAGGCCCGTAAGATCCGAGACCATGGTCTGGAAGTTGAGGAGAGACTGAAGACGGCCTTGGCTGATCTCGGGCTGATAGGGAGTGTAGCTGGTGTACCAGCCCGGGTTCTCGAAGATGTTGCGCTTGATGACGGGGGGGATGTCAACAGGGTAGTAGCCACCACCGTTCAAGTAAATGGTCTTCTCGTTCATGGCGGCCAGTTGACCGAATCGCTCCTTGATTCCCTCCTCGCTAAAGACCTCGGCCTGGATGGTTTCCTGAGGTGGCAGCATGACATCGGCGGGGATGACCTGGCTAGTGAACTTGTCCAGTGTTTCCGCACCAGGGCCAAGCTCCTTCAGCATCTCCTGTATCTCTGAGTCTCTCGGGCCAATGTGCCGAGAAGTGAAGTCCTTCCATGGCTGGGGAATGCCCGAGCGGGCAGCCTCCATCTTCTGATAAGCCGGGTCATTGACAACATCGTGGCCAGCTGCGGATGCGCTGCTGCGAAGTCGAAGGCCGGTAGTGAAGCTTCGAGCTGTCGACGGCAGGCCAGAACGCGGCAAGAAGCGGCCGGTGAAAACCGGAGAGGGGCGGACGAGGGAAGCTCCCCGAGCGATAACCAGCCTCGACGCCATTGTCCCGCGAGAGAAGGCGGTCAATTGCCTGTCAATGGCTCGTGAAAAGGACAAAGTATGAATGGACGGTGAAGGATGAAGAAGAGAAACAAGCAGCCAAGCTTTCCCGGAGTAAAAGAAAGACCACGACGAATCACTATACCAGGTAGGGCATGTCGCCACTACTATCCGCCTGGTAGTTTTTCCTAGAGAGCACCGGAGGGCTGCCACTAAAAACGTGGGTGTTATCGGTGCCCCTCCAACCGGCAAAAGATCCTTTGGGATGCGTCTTGTCAATGGATCAAGCCCAGGAAATCCGACGGGGGGGGTTGTCGGCGTCGATGTAGTGGCCGTGAAGATCTCTGCCAACAGATAGGAGATCCGGTAGGCTGACAAAAGACGGTCAGTGCAAGTCCGGCCTGGCTCACGAGAGGGTCGTGGCAGGTTCCCTTTATCATGCCTTCCCTTGAATCAGAATCATGGCAGGGGCCGACACCGCTTCAGATCTCGGATGACACCCTTGAACTGGCCAATAACCGAGAGTAGCCGCCGCCATGGGGCAACAGGTATCCTCCAAGTACCCCAAGTACTCGCACGTTCAGTCACCGGTGGGTTTGCGGAACCGTTAGAGGCGGATACAAAGTGCCTGGACCGGCTACCGCACGGTACCCCAACTACCAAAGTCTTTTTTAGCCCGGCTAGCCAAGCTGTGATAACGCCCATCACGCTTATCGGTGGCTCACCGAGCTGGCCTAGCCACTTTCAGACAATTTAGCCTTTGCCTGCCGTCGAGTTTTCTCGACATCATCGTCGCCGTGCATATTCTCGAGCCTCAGTCGATCCTTGATACTACGCGACAAGTCTCAAAACAACCAGCCAAAATGTTCTCAGGATGTATGTTTTGAACTTAGCCCACCCAAACGCGGCAGCCGTCTGACTATGACACAGTTGAGCCGCCCCAGCAGTCTGCCCAGCAGGTCCGCGCCATGGAGGCCGAGGCCAACTTCACCATCCAGCAGGTGCTAGCCGTTGTCGGCGTGCTCTACCTATGTATGTCCTGGCTCTCCGGCTGTTCTTTATGACCATCTTCTATGGGCTACTAACATGTGTCCGTCCTGCTAGCTCCTTTCGCTATCGACATGGCCAGCAAGATCTTCGTCTGAACGATTCACCCAGCTTCTTCGATTCTGTCGACCGACCGCGACAGAGGCTTTACGGCCGATCGAGAACCCTTTATATGAGTGTACGAACATGCCGCCTCCCCATAACGTGCTCTCGCAGAATGGTTGGATAGAAAGGGTGGGAGTTACAGGCCTTGGCGGCATTGTACAGTAGAATTGGTGGTGAAGATGGTTGTACAATACGTCTACATTGAGCAACATTATAAGCTTGCTTCTGGTATACTCAGCGTTCCCAAGATGCTTATGACCACCGGCTTTTCATTTGTCATGATGCCCTTAACCCAGTTGCAGGCCGTCTATGCTCCATATGTGTATTACAAACCCTTCCATCTGCAAACATCATCCATCCCTCATGCCATGAGTACTCTTTTTTCATTACGTTAGCCTTGAGCCAGGATTTCTATCCTTCTCCCATGCTTCATAGTCAGCATTGAGGGCGTCCACCTCCTTCTTGAGATGCTGAATCTGTTTCTCGTAGTCCTCCAGCACCTAGCAACACTCAAGTTAGCGGTTTGTTCGTCATCGAATATGGCAAGGCTTCAAACATACCCTTTTGGCCTTGGCCTCTGTCTCCTCGTCCAAAGTGTCACCATCAGAATTGGTCGGCTTGTCCATCTCCCTGTTGAGCTGATCCGCATAACCTCTCAGCACAATCAGTCTGCTCCACAACTCTTCCTCCCGCGCGCCCACCGCGGGATCCTGCACTTCGCGCTCCAGACTCTCGAGCTTATTCTTGAGGTCGTCCTCGTCGCCGCTCAGAGCGTAGCCCCTGTTCCGCAGCACCTGCACCCTGGCCGCCAGAGCCAGACACCGTTGGCTGATGGTAACTTGCCGTCTGCGGGCCGCGATGGCGCGGACCTCCGTCTCCAGCTCGTGTCGCTGCAATATGGCATCGAGACAGACGTTGATCTGGTGGAGGCGCGTGTTGAACTCGGATACGGCTCGCTTCTGCGTCTTGAGGCGATCGGCGGCGCCGGTGAAGCCCGAGCAGAGGACGGGCATGAACCCTGGGGCGGGCTTGTTCTGCAGCGCTTCTTCCCATTCCCGGGGGTCTTCGTATGGCTGCGGCTTGTAGAAGGGGATGTGCGACTCGTCGACCTTGTTGTAGAAGTAGTGCTTGAATACGCAATTGGGGTTTGCCGGGTCCCATTTCTCCATAACAAGCTTCATCTGCTCCAGTATCGGCTTCTGGTCTGCGTACACGTTGTCAGCAGCTTCTTGGTTGACGTTGATTCAACGGTGGGGATCATACGAGGCGCGTCCTGTCCAGGCTGCCACAACGAGCTCGATAGCTGTGCCTGGGACTGTGAGAGACTGGGCAGCTGTTGCGCCTGTGACTGGTTCATCATGGAGGCTCCTAGCTGGGGCGCTTGTTGATTCGAACTTTGGCCAAACAGGGTGTTGGTCTGCTGATTAGGCTGGGTCTGCTGGCCGAGCTGCGACCCGAAGAGATTTGATGACCCGAAAGACGGCATTTTCCCTGTTGCAGCTATCGACTCGAAAATGGAAAGGTCGAAGAGGTGCGGTAGCCGTCGTGGTAGAACTTCAAGCTCGACGCTGCATCCGTCGGTGCTGTAATTGTCACCAAAGGTATTGACGTGGAATCCTAAGCTCTGCGATCGAATGAATCGTGTGCGGAAACACTGGCAATTGTTTTCGTTATTTCAGTCGTCCGCTTTTACTGCTTGGTGCTTTGTTGTGCTGCCTTCCAAAACACAAGGCAGAGCGGTCGCTGAGCTAACGCGAAAATAGAGCGCCAAAGCTCCGGCCGCCTCGTGCCCAGCTGTTAGCCTTGTCGTTCGACCAACCAATCACAGCGCCCCAATTCCAACCTCGCACCAAATCCAAGCTTCTGCTGCGACTTCATCGCTTCCGACAGTCAATTCACTTCCCACATCGACGAACCAGCCGAGCACTGCCCAGCATGTCGACAAGGCGGCCTCAGTAAGTTCAATCCCATTGAAAGGCCCCCGGCCTTCCGCAGCACGCGCCGGTCGCGGGTAGCTGTGGCTGAGGGATTGACGACTAACCCTTTCGTCCAGGTTCAACGAGCAGGTGCTCATCGACACCACCCCTCTCCCGGCCGATATCCCGGCTGTGAAGGAGGTCGGCGCCAGCTCTGCGCCTCTTCTGTCTGCCGCCTTCTACATCGGCGCGCGGTGCCGCGACTACAACGATGATTACATGCAGTGCAAGACCGAGAATCCCGGTCGGGGAGAATTGGAGTGCTTGAAGGAAGGCCGACGAGTCACCCGATGCGCATCCAGCGTGTACGTCTTCTTCTACTTCCAGCCCGCGTTCAGTGGCCCAAATCCACCGGTTCTGTCCTGCACGGAACATGACTTTGGAGGAAAAGGGCGTCTTGTCGGAGGAATATCTGGCTGATTCGTGAACAGTGTCAAGGACATCAACACCCACTGCCTAACCGAGTTTCGCCAGCACTGGGAGTGCCTGAACGACTGGAACCATCAATTGTGGCAGTGTCGTCCCGCGGAGTGGAAGCTCAATAAGTGTGTGTACGACAACCTGGTATGTGTCCGCTTCGCCCTGATACGAGGCGAATCTGCTAACTCCCGGACAGAAAATCGAGAAGAAGATACCTGACCAGCCGCCCAACGTTGTCCCTGTGGAGCTACGAACAAAGCAGATCTTCGCCGATGTGCGTGTTGGCCCTGGTGACGGCAAGCCGTTTGTCCCGGCCCAGGCGGACGCGAAGCAGTAGGAGGGACATCTGGGTTGCTGTTTCAAGGGCAGTCATGTACATTTGTTATAGGTCCGCTAAAGGTTGAAATATTAGATCGTACTTGTACCAATACCTTTGAGTTAATGCATTGGTGCAACGTACACGCCGAACCTGAGCTACCCTGGACGAACAATGCCGCTCCGCGGCATAGGCTTTCTCCTCTTGTCGCATGGCTTTCGCCACATTTCCATTATGTAACGTTGCGACCTTCGGAGTGATTTTTTTCAGGTTCGGGCAATCCTCTTGCATCTTCCCGAACTACGAAACACGGCGAAGTATGTCAATCCATCGAGTGTCTGCAGTAGTTCGCACTCGACTTACATGTGACATATTGAAGGAGTGCCATGGAAGCTAGCAGCATCGACTATGCCATGTCTGATGCCATTCCACGTTAGACTGCGTGGCCTCGTACTCTCGTCCAAGGAGTTAGACAGGACACGGAAGATCAGTACATGATATCTCCCCTTCTACGGACATGATGTCCCGTCTAGACACCAGAGCAAAGACATGGTATGAGAAGCATGTGGCTTCGAGACGAGCTAGAATGAAACACGCTTAACAGCTGACTCCGTCGTGAACACATCTCCGTCAGCCCCGTCTTGTACTACATCATTACACGCCAGCCATACAGCCCTAACTTTCCGCTAAGGTGTGCCGCATATATCAGCTGGAACCGACGACACGAACCACGACGCTCAAAGTAAATCATTGCTGTGCTTTCATTCAGCTAGTGGGGCTGTCTTCGATTATCCAGATGAAATCTTCTCTGGGAGGTGTCTCATCTAAGGTCGTCTCGCCTCTGGCTGGTATGTGCAAGCGACATGACGGAAGCATCTCCAGCCGACCGTTACGCAAGTCTCTCCTTGGGGTAGTGCGTGGATCTCCTGTTTCAAGGCATGACTGCAGTAGAACGAATAAGAATATGGACCCTCACACAAGCAGCATTATCATGGTCAGACTATGAGTCTCTACCCCGCTTTGTACAACGTCCGAACAAGCTGCGAAAGCAGCTTGCGATTTGAATGTTCGCTAATTGAATGTTCCGAGATGAAGAACCTCGCAGGACTTTGCCATAAGTGGCTTCGTCTTGCGATGGCTGAATGGACGATGAATCCCGCCGCAGAAGTGGCACACGTTCCCGACTTGTTGCCATAAAAGAGCCACGTCAAAGTGTTACTCACGCTTCCCAAGACACCGGTTGTGAACATGGCACTTCTATCAGGTTAAGAGTAGCTTAGCGAGTGCTGAAACACAATCATAAATGCATGATGATGGCACCACCGGCTGCGTCATGGTGAACATAAAGAGTGGAGGGGGTTCGAATGCTTGTTGCTTCTTCGAAGGAAAACAATGCTAGATATTGGCAAGGAGATGCTTGTAGCTGTAACAGTAACGGAATTGGGCAATATGCAGATGAAATGAAGTTGAGACGAGGGTTCATGGGTTGACATGTACTAGTGCCGGGAATGTAAAATGGCTTATTGCAGCCGCCTTGGCTAGGTTGAGGCCATTTGTTTCAAACTGATTGCTGCCGTCTCGATCATCCAAACATTTGCCCAACTAGTAAGATAAAGGTTGTCATCATCAGATGACGGATGGAGATGGGTCCATAGGGAAGCAAGAAACGATAAACAAACATGCGCGGCATCCTCTGGCGAAACCAGCACTAGAGACGGAGATTGGGGTCCCAAAGTGACATCCATTTCCGAAGTCCAGGCAGCAGTAAGATGCGCAAAATATGTGCAACAAAGAATATCCGGTGTCGGGAAAGCGGTTGGTCATCTGCGACTCAGCACCAACTGTTTTGATATCGCAGAACAATCTGGGCAGCTGACAGACGAAGAAGAAACATCGAGTTGGACGAGCACCGACAAAGCATGAACACTTGTCAATACTGGCTTGTATCCAAATATTTACTGCACCACTTGTCCACGTCACTGGGCAAGTCGTCGGGTCAAGCCCGAGGAAGTCGATGTATTGTATGTTTGCACGATTCGATGCGATTCGATTGGATTAGTTCTGCTTCACGGAAAACAGGGATTAGTGAAGGGTTTTCTCCATCTTGCATTACCGGACGAATCCATGTCTGCCATTCGAGAAGTTCGCCCATGCAATGGGCCGATAGAGTCTTGTTTCTCGGGTCTGGGGCCTTCGAGATTCCGAGCAAAGCGGCCTCGTGTTTCCTCCACCTCTATAGCGTTGGCTGCGCTGCTAAGCATGCATGATACATTCCCACGCTGGCTGCCGAGACACATGGCCGGAAGAAGGGAGCGGCTGGTCTGAGATCTTCGCGGCGTTCTCATCCGCCCCAGAGACACCGGCGGCAGCTTTAGCCCCCATCCCATGAGGCAACACCAAGATGTCGACTATGTTTCAGCCACAAGCCAGGGGATCTTTTTTGGCTCGACAGCGAGTCGTCGGTGCTGCATTGGAGTGCACGGATTACATTTTGGCCGCTGCGCTAGTTGCTGTCGGAGGAGATGGCCGAAGGCCAATAGCTCAGGGGTTCTAGAATCGCCGCAACCACAAGACGGCGCTTCGAGCTAGGGGGCGAATAGGAGGCGCCTCATCAGAGGTATCCGATGCTAGGCTGGCTAGCTTATCGGCAGTTAATGCTGGATAGCAAAGGCTTCGGCATGCGCCATAAGGGCTTCGCAGCAAAGGCAATATAGTACAGATATTGACGCAAATACAAAAGCCCAGGCCTTCACGTCGAGGCACTGGGGTAAGCCATCCGCACTTTCCTCTGCAAGCAAGGGGGGTCCTGGTAGCTGTCACCGATGACGCGTGAGCCTAGGCTTGATTGGTTCACAAAGCGAGCGCCTTACTGGGACAAGAAATCCTCAGGAACCCGCTGAGATTAATGGCGGTTTCAGGGACATGCAGTCCCACAGCGGCGTGTAGCTTATTAGGTGGGTCAGCCGGGCGTCATTGGTCGACGCAGGGGTAGTCCACAGGGATCAGGTTGGAGGGATGGATGTATGTATCGTCAGGGGTCATCGGACTGGAATTGACCACATACAGATCCGGGTTTTCGCATTATGCCTTTTAGCAACTGGTCGTCTTGCTCCAATGCTTTCAACCGTCATTAGTCTCAGCAGAGTCGTAAATACTGAATTTAACAACTCACCTAATAAAAGCGGCTGCATGCTACCATACGAGATGTTCCTGACGTATATCCAAGATTCAATGTTAATCGACGCGGCATCCCGACGTAAATCCTGTGGTGTAGAAAGACCGGGGACTGTAAAGATGAATGACTCGTTGTAGGTTAGGGAGAGATCCCTTCAGCGTCTATTGCTGTTTCGGAAAATATTCTTAAGGCAGGGGATAAGGGGAAGTGGGTGGCGATGGAGTCTTGGCGAGGGTTTTACGCAAGGGAGGGATCGTGCCCCCATTGTCGTGGCACGCCGAGTACGTTGGTGTCGTTCGAGAGCCTTTCCCCGCCTTCGTCAACAACATCACAAAGCGAATGTCGGCCCTTCAAAAGTGCCCTTGACACGGGTCAAAGTCCCGGATGAGTTCCAAGCTGACGGAGTCTACAAAGTGCGGGGACGCTGGCATCGCGCCTTTTTGCTCCCCTTCTGGCTTGTCACTACACTGCCGAGAACCACCGAGCATGACACGGGGCCTCCGAGTGTATCAGAACGACGCTGTGCGGTGTGACGAGGTCATGGTCGAGACCTGATCTGTGGATTATTGCTAAATAGCGCGAGTAGACAAGGCCATTCCCGCTGCGGCGATCATTGAACCGGATCAGATCATACGTGGTGTAGCTCTTGGACTGCCATACGAGGCAACATTGACAACAACAGTTGGGAGCAAGCATATCCCGTGAGTTTGCAATGCATTGGTTGGAGAGTGGTAGTGGTAATTACCAGCATATGAGGGGAGATCAATGTCATCACGCTTCTGTTTGAGAATGACTAGGGCCCTGGCTCCGGGGGATGCGACGCCGGGGATAGTCGATCATGCCAGCGAGCCGAGAAGTCTTGGAAGCCCTAAGAATGGTATCAAGCCCATGACCCCTGTGGCGTAATGTCCGTCTGGACCCGCCGGCGCAAGGGGTGGCAACGGCCTTGGTAAAAAGAAGATCGTGGGAGGGGGGGGATTCCATGGAGGTTCCCCATGAATTGCACGCGAGCAGGATGGTTGCGCTGCGTGCTGCAAGATGGCAGCAAATGAGGCACAACACGGTTCAAATCCAATGAATTGCAATCCAAGTAAGCGGAATTGGCACTGCGCTCCGTGCTCGAAAACCCACGCGCCAAAAGGATAGCCAGCGTCGCATAATGATCAAAGGAGCGAATATGGGATGAACAGAAGCATTGAAAACCCAGCGACGCAATGAGCAGGTACCTCCGAGTGGGGCGTTTCTACCCCTGGCGCTGGCGCGGAAAAGGAAAGAACTGGGCAGCAGCCGGTCGGTACGCCGCACTAGCCTAGGGCCTCATCAACCCCCGCTCAAACGTGCCTTGCCTATCCGAGCCTAGCCTGGAGACTGCTCCAGAGCGCCTTGGACCCCATCATCTCATGGCTATTCCGTACTGCCCACCAAAACTCCAGGAGCACAGCGCTGTCGGGTCCCACCACGGGCGAATTAGCTACAGCCCACAGCGTCTGGGCGCTTGCTGCGTAGCCATGCCAGTGCCCGTGAGCAAGGACGCTGGGGCCTTTTGGCCAGCGCCAGCACCTGTGCCTTAGCCTGTGCCGTAGCCTGTGCCTTAGCCCTCCCACCAAGCCCGGGGCTGGTGCGCCTTCTTGTTCTTAAGCCTCTCGCTTCCCAGCGGCGCATCTTGATTCACTCCTTCTCCTCCTCACCCTTCCGAGTCCTAGTTGACCGAGCGTATACCTTCCTTTCAACCCCTTTCAACCCTTTCCCTTTCCCTCTTTTGTGCTCTTGAAGACACAGTCCATTCCTTATCCCAACAAGCAAACCAATCTCAGGCTCAAGGCCTTTCTTGTCACTCCTTCAATACCTCTTTCACGCCTCGACGGACCCAGCAGAACAACAGGTTCAACCATCCTAGACGGATTGCTCTCCAAAGCAGTGCTGCCTCCAGCTGGTTCTGAAACGGGATATTTCCACCTTGAAAAGGTACGTGATGATGGTTTTCTCTCCCATGCCCACCCGCTCGCTGTCTTCTTTGCCATTCCTTTGGGGACGGCCATGGATGTTTCCGAACAGGCCGCGGCCTGGTCTGGTTTCAAAAGAAGCGGAAGCATCAACACCACACCAAACAAAAAGGGGACCAGGTGGTCATCGCGACCACGTTGGCGACCTTCTGGAGGCTTGTCGTGGGCTGAGTGTGCCACGAGAACAAGACAATATCTTCCGAATCTCCCTTGAGGGCACTCGTTGTCGGGACGCCATGTTCTCCCGCTACTTTCAACATCCGCCTGTCTTAGGCTACATTCCCATTCTGATTCACGTCACATTCCGCCAGCTCCATGTTTAGATGGCCGGCCTTGTGCAATTGATATATGCCAAATACCATTCTCTCAACTGGCTTGGCACACACTCTCTCTACCCGCCATCACTTCAAACGATCATTCTTGCACGCACTACACTGCATCACACACTCCCTCAGTTTCAACTCTTTCGAACCCAACTCCGTCATTGTCGCAGGCGCGACAGGCGTCGCTCATCAACAATTCACATACTAATAGCTCGCAGCGGTTCACTATCCCACAACATCTTATCCATCCTTAGAACATACCATCTTTACCACCTAGCAAAATGAAGGCCTCCATCATTCTCGCTACCACCGGCGCCATGCTGGCTATGGCAGGCCCTCTAGGGAAACGCGTCATGGAGACCGACTGGGTTGTCCAGGTTGTTACCGTCACAGTCACTGAGGGTGCTCCGGCCGCGGCTGAGGCGACCGGCGCTGTCTTCATTGCTCAACCCGAAAGACACGACGACAGACGCCGCACCAGCACTCGTCGCTCTCGACCTACCACGGCCGTCGTGGTCCCGGCACCCCAGCCTACCGTCGTTGCCCCCCCTGCTCAGGCAACAACCGTTGCACCCGCTCCCGCTCCCGTCGAGACTGAGCCTGTCGAGCAAGCACCTGCCCCCAGCTCCTCCAGCTCCGCCGCCCCTGCTCAAAACACCCAGCCTGCCAGCATTTCCGGCGAGTACGAGGAGGTCATGCTTGAGCAGCACAACATTCACCGCCGCAACCACTCTGCTTCCGATCTGACATGGGACTCTACCCTTGCCGAATATGCTACCACCATTGCCAACGGCTGTGTCTTCGCTCACGACATGTAAGTACTCAATTTGGGCAGCCAGTGAACGTAACTAACGTTGACTTTAGGACTCAGGGTGGTGGCGGCTACGGCCAAAACCTCGCGTCTTGGGGATCCTCCAGCGACATCAGCAGCAGACAGGTCCAGACCGGTGCCGCTGGTGTTACCAACCAGTGGTACAATGGCGAGGTTATGAACTGGAACTTCTACGGTGACGCGAACCCCCCCTCGGACTCCAGCCCCCAACTTTGGGGCCACTTCACCCAGGTTGTCTGGGCTAGTACTGAGAGGGTTGGCTGCGCCACTGTGAGCTGCCCTGCGGGTACCGTCCTCGGCCTCCCCAGTTGGTACACCGTCTGCAACTATGAGCCTGCTGGTGAGTACTATTCGAGCATGCCTTGAAGACAGATTACTGATTTAGAGTAGGCAACTTCGGTGGTCAATACGGCACCAACGTCCTCGCTCCCAGGGGCGATGCTACCGTGACTGTCTAAGCGCACTCATCCAGCGCCATATCCCTCTGAGTTGTCTCTTATTCATATTTCCCCACCGTCTCGGGAGCTTGGCCCGGCTTTGATGTCAATACGACAACCATGTTATGACTGATACAGGGCATGGATGGGTTACCCTTCAGAGGGCTTCTATGAAAGGATCTTCGCTTCTTATCTGTACGCTATGCCAAGTCGTACGTAACGATCTTTGATTTCTCCAGACGTGAGCTCAATAGGCCTGCGATTTTCTCCCTTTTACGACCTCTTTTGTGGAAGTTTTGCATTTATGGCCACAAGGGAAACACGCTGGATCCAAGCGTTGGGAAAAGGAAGGGTTTTAGGTGCATCACTCGTTTCAGAAAATTTTCATTTGGCAATTCTTTATGCCGCTTCTGTTTCCCCAAGCTCCGAGGGGAAGTGGCTCTTCCTGTTCGGCCACGTTCCATTCTCGGACCTTGGTTCGGGATTGGTCTTCTGGACAACTCGTCTGTTAGGGCAGCGATCTGGAAAGGTTCTCTTACAAAGGCTCTACTCGGGAATTGCTGCTCGTACCCCGGGGCATTTGACATTCACTTCTTTGTTTCATGGATTGAGTTCTCCTGTTGGTTTTGACTATGATTGTAGTTGTATTTCAATGCGAGTTGATAGGAGAACCAATGATTCATCGTGCGCCGCACGACAAACACAGCATGATGTGTCTAAGAATTTGAGTGCGTGACAACCAGTTGAATTGTAACTCTCCAAAGTGCCCTGGCGACTTGAAGAGTTGATGGCCACCAACGATGGCTCTAGTCCCTACAAATTGCTAATTCTAGTACAACGTGGTGTAACTTGTGCTACTTTTCACAAGGAACAGGGCGACGTATCTTGATGATGACTACACTATAATAACATCTGTGGTCGTGAATCATGGACGTGGTAGAACCAGCACCTTAGAAGGCAAGCGTAGATATTGTACTCGAGGTCTATGGTGTTAAACTTGCCTCTTGCTGCAATGCTGGGAAGGAATAGCCACTGTTATCCGCCGTGGCTGTATAGGTATTCTGAGGAATGCCAGCCTGTCATGAATGAGGCGTCGGCTTCCTTGCTGACAAGAGGCATCGTCTGATCACGGACACAGTGAGCCTTGGTGACTTGGCAACTTAACATTGCAGTCATTTAGTGTGATTGATCAAAGGCTTCGGAGAAGACGAGGTCTTCAAAGAATGTTACCCCTGGAATAGCACTGTCTAAAGCATGAGGACAACATTGTCAGGGGGCGCACATCAACAGGTCGAGGCGGATTACGCGGATCCTCGGGTTCTAGCTCACACTTAGTCGGGTACGTGTCTCCCGGACAGACTCACTATACCGTACAGTATCGAGGAGTCAGGTTTTCGGTCTTCCCGCAAGCAGAACCGGCTTGTGCGAGTCTACGCGAGAAGACGCCTACCCAACCGCGCCTTGCAATGTGGCGCAACTGGGTCTCTTTATCTCTTTATTTTAACACTGACACAGCTTTACCTGGACAAGGGACTCCCGTACAGACGTGGAGGATTCGTTGCTGTCTATCTAGTTGGGGGAATACTCGGTGCCCAAGAGAAGGCCATGGCACCGGAGGTCTGGGTGTCTTGCGGCCTTTCCGTACACAGAAGCTCTTGCGATTCTATGCGGCGAACCCTAATATTTCGAGTTTCCATGGTATCACCGTCAGGACCGAGGCGTCTTGTCATATCTCTCGCCGGGGAAGGGAAGGCAAGGTGGTCTGGGGTCTGCAACGCTGGCCAGCCTGGCCTGCCGAGCCAGGCTGTCACCTGCTACGAGATCGAACACTGCACACACACACCGTGCCGGAACGCCACGCAGAGCGACTCGGAGGTTGCCGCCATTCTCTTTGGACCAGGCCGGGCTGCCTCGAGAGCGCTGTATGCTGCGTAGGCGATAGAACTGGCAAACCACGGATACGTTGTCGTTCACGTTGGACCGTCCGTACGAGGCACTCTACTGGGCGTTTCTGGATGGATCGACGGTTTCTGGCGAATTCGAGGTCGAGGGCTCTTCGGCATACCGCACGTGGTCGCAGGTCGGTTGTGCATTACCCCTTCGAGGATCATGATCTACATCCTTGGGAACGTAGACCACACACCTTCAGCCTCCCCACCACCGTCAACTCCTCCGAAGTCCTTCAGTCCAGCGACGAGGGCATCCTCGCGGCACTCAACCTGCCACGCCGTATGTGTGGTCGGCGAGCAAAATATCCAGCTACTCCTTCCCGGGCGTTGCTGAGATGTAGGAAAGATTACCCAGGCCGGAGCTCTCGGGAGTACTCGACCACGTCACACGCCATGGCTTCATCCGCTTGCCCGTTCTCTCGGACGCGCGTGGTATATCGTCTGAGATGGTGGAACTTGGAGACATGGGGTGCGGGCCGATGGAGGGCTTAAGGGTGATTGAGGTGGTCCCTGGCCTAGTCATGGCTCCTGCAAGCCCCGTCTTCGATGGCGAACCGGGCGATCTCAAAGGTCTTGGCTATTGCATGTCGATATATAGGTGTACGAGGACCCTGCCTCTTCGAGTCGTCATAGGTTTATTATTTAAGAATTTCGTCTTTCAAGAGTTCTTGCCATGTAAAGGCACAGCAATGTTCCGCAGGATGCGTTCAAGCTAGAACAGTTGTTTTATTGCAGAAAATGTCGACAGCTCCCTACATCACATATTCATGTGCGATATCGTAGCCGAATCCAGCATGTCTTGGGCAACCCTAAGCGAAAAACCTGAATTAGTGACCTCGCCGGGTTCTTGAACGAACTACTTGTTCTTCATATGGCCCAGTTGCCTCATGACGTTTGTGATTATGATGGATAACTCGCATCAAGAACTGATGCTGCCAGCACCAGTCTGGCCATCTTTCCCCATCGAAACAATATTTCCTACGACGTTTGAGCATGTGGTTTAGACTTAAAGCCAAAGTGTGCAACTCATTTGGCCATGTCTACTGGGATGCGCTTCGTGCATGGATCGGAGATGGGCTGGGACACGAGGAAGGTGGCTATCTCCTTCAGGGCGAACCATTGTCCGGCCACCTACCTTGTCGTACTAACAGGTAAAGGGCATCATGCTACGTGGCAAATGTCCTTTTGTCTTTGTCTTCGTCATTTTCGGTGTACCCGACGACACGCCAAGGGCGAAAATTCCTTAGCCTGCCCTCCGTGTGTACGAGGTTCGTGCCAAGGTTTATCGTGTCGGCGTAGACGACCGGCTAGACAAGACTGGAATCTGTCAATTTTCATCTGGCTAATCCCGGGCGAACTGCCCTGCAACCGCCGGCGATGCTTGATGTCAGTGTTCTGGTCCGATGATGGCCAACAGGAGTGTAATGGTTACGGGCCTAGCGTGAAGGGTAAACCAACCACCAGTAGGGACCCGAGTGCCTGAAGTGGGACAACGACGACAGCAGCACTTGGAAATGTCGATTTCCTAGGTCGCAACGGCATCGGCACGGTCCCATAAGAAGAGCATCTGGGTTAAGAACAGCTCGTGCAGTGTTTCCATCCGCTAAAACGTAGTGGAAAGGTAGCTGGTGATATACGCGCCGTGGTGTGTTGCACGAACGGGACTTAAGCCAGGTTGAGTAGAGTCGATTTGAGGGAGAAAACGGTGCGGAGTTTGCACATTGCTGGTCAGCAGATCTGATGACAAAACGTTGACATGATGAATGACCTGCCGTCTTGAGATGATGATCTGGCAACTAGACGGACAAGATCCACACGAAAAAAAAATTGAGCTCCAGCCAAGCGACACACCGCCACGCCCGATCATGAGCGTGGCATGTTCATACGGGGAAGGGAGTTGCATCGGGATCAATCGTCAGCCACTTCAGAACATGGGACAAAAGTCAGGCCCAAGATGGGGGCAGAGTCCGAAAACCCGATGTGCGCGATCCGACCACCTGGCCCTGCGTCGCAGCAACTTGCAGTAGTGCAACAGCAGCATGAGAGATACAAAACCATGCATGACAATCAGTCATGGCTGGTTTCTCCGATGCTGGCGGGCAGACAGGGATATTCGCTCGAATACTTGGGGCCGTTTGCTTAAATCCGATGTACCGATGACAGCCTGGCAGGCCTTGCCCAGGTGGCTTGGTGATGAAGTTGCGCCGGGGGCGCTGGGTGCTGACAAGCAACCACCAGGGTTTGAGCACGAGGTGGCGCGATGCCCAGCCGAAGAAGCGGAGAGTAGGTTGACCCGTGAGCAAAGACAAACCCTCTCGAGCGTCGAGTGTGCACCCACAGGATGGCGCATGGTGCTTATGTGCTTATATAGCGGTCGCCTAGCACAGCTGTCGGCTCGTTGGTCCGTAGTTCGCCGCGATCGCTGGAGGCTCACCCGCTGGAGGCTCGAGCGGTAAAGCTCGAAGTAGATACGCAAAGTACGTCGAGACGCGGTCAAAAAGGGGTTGCCTCGGTACTCGGGTGACGATGTTGTTAGGCCGGCAAGGCGACAGATGATCTCGCAACTTAATCTTGAAGCCGACCCCGGTCCTAGATTGTTGCCTTGCTCCACGACAGCGCTCGGTTCGACTCTTTTCGTGCCCATGCTTTGTTGCCATAAGTGCTCGCCTCATGAAATTGCCCGATGTGGAATGCCGGGGTGCAGCAGGATAGATCAAAAGCGGCGTCTGTCGCGTCAAGCGCGTCTAATCCTTCGGAGGTTTGCCTAAACGAGTTCGAAAAGGTCCAGGCTGGGCGGGAGATTTTGGACAACGGAGCTGTTCCCCATCGCCTTCTTTCCTGGTGTCATCACAACAACCTCGGCACCCGGCACCCGGCACCCGGCACCTGGGGCTCCAAGACTCGTGCTCGTGCACCGCTGTCATAGCACTGCTGGAGGAAGGATGTGCTGGGTCTGGTTTGAGGGTTTGCTTGGAAAAACCTGTGGCTGTGGACGGGGTTGAATGCACCGAAACGGGGTCATGGGCCCCAATTGGCCGTTTTTAGCCTTGTACGGGCTTCCCAGTTTCGGTTGCTTCGCTAAGGCAGGCGAGGCACAAGATGCTAGGGCTGGCCTGGCCCGGACAGCTCAGTGCATAAGGCAGGTCTTGCGACATGGTTATCCGACAAGGTGGCAGCCGGATTTGCCGGGGTTGTTTTCATAAGGGGGACAGCAGTCTCGCCTGGTCGGAGTTAATAACCAAGACCTCGATGACTTGGCGCACCCAATCGTTGCCTTGTCACCACGTTTTTCCCGGACCTGTTTCTTGGACCTGTTGGGTGATTTGACTTTTCGATTCTGCAAGCATGACTGGGTCGAGATACGCACCGTGCTTGGGAACTCGGTGTAAAGTGGTATCTTGGCAGAGTCACCATCCCTTTCCGCCCGCCCGCCCGCCATCTCCCTCAAACTTGATCCTGAGCCAACAAACTGATCTCCCTGGGACTCGCACCGAGAAACCCCGAGCTCGATCAGTGATCCCCACCCCTCCTCCTTCCCCTCCTCACCCGCAACGTGCCCTGATGTGATGTGCCCGATTGATGCGAGACTATCACTCCTCGCCTGCTAGATAAACATTGCCTGCCCGTCGTTTTAGCTCTGATTAGCCTTGCCGTTGAATCCTGTCGAGGCCAAGGGAGGTAGGTGTGTGCGGACGGGCTGCTGCGGGTATGTGGGCGCTACATCCGGGGGATAATTTGGCCCGCCGTTTCCGATTTTGGAGTGACTAAGCGGGGGTGCCTGGTCTGCCTCCCTTGTCAGTGATCCGGTGCTTTGGGTCTTTCCCGCTGTCGGTTCTCTTTTAAAGTATCGAGCTGAGGAGGTTTATACTGATGATGGTGCTGGGGGATGTATATGGGTGGTTTGGATTTCCTGGTGGGATAATTTGGCCGGCTACCTAATTCCTTCCTCAAAATTGGAGGATCTGGCCGATCATGTACCAACAGGGCAACCGCGAACTTTCTTTTTTTGGCTGCTAGTCGTAGAGGCTCAGGAATGTACATCTACTTTTGTGAAGCAAATAACAACACCCGACCAGAGTCTTATTCTTGATCAAGGCCAGCCACGGCATCTATCGCCTGGTGGTTGAACTTCCCACGAGGTCCTTTGTGCGGACCTACACTTCCAGAGAGAGAAAAGCATGACAACACCGACAGGGTGGGTATTTTAACTAGCTGAGGGAGAGCCTTGCGGAAGTGATCGCGGGGGGGGGGGTTAAAGAAAGGGGACTCTTCAAGTGAGGAGAGAACCCGGCGGCACCCAGATCGTCGGTTTCACCCGGTGTCCGGCACTTGCCCCTTGGCCCTCGTATCTCTGGTTTGTTTCTGTGCTTTCCCGCCCTTCAGAGTGATGTCTCTTTCTGATGAGCCAACGGACGTAATGGAAAGGCCGTTATTAGCTCCATTTGTTTTTGTCTTGTCTGCCGATTCGGCGGGCTTTTTTTTGGGGGGGGGGGGTGGACGTGTGTGTGCAAACTGCGCCCAGTTTGCGCTTAGTTATTGCAGCTGAAGGTCAACCCGGCAGACCTAAACTTGGCATCGATTTGCCTGCGGCAACGCGCGCGCCGCCCCAGATTTCAAAGCAGTTGCTAATTTGTAAACCAGAGGCACGGACAAGCCGTGGCTGTAGCACTCGTGTGGCAACACGTCCCATCGGCGGTAACCCCATGCCGGTACCGCTGGCTGGGGCCAAATCCAGGAAAAGGTCAGGACCCGGAGTTAGGTACTTAGGTCTGTGTGCATACCTACTTACCTGGACACTTACGGTGTGAAATACCTTGGTGCAAAGACAGAGCGAGTATATTATCCAACGACCCCCTTGGGCTCTCTGCGCACTTGGCTGAGACTTGGATCCTTTCTCAGTCTCGCGATTTCTTCGACCCATTGTCAGCGAATAAAGAGGTGGACTCTTGGGGGAAAGGGACCAGACAGACACATCCCGTCGAACCATCATCCGCCTGATAGCAATTGCCCTTTTTGCCGACCACAAACCCGGTTTCACGACTATACCTCGTCCCACGACTTCCCACACCAAGGAACCATCACGTCTGCGATCCTGCCTCGCGGTATAACATCATCAGCCTTGCCCGCCTTGTTGGGCTTCTTCTTGTACCCTTTTGTCTCTGTCGGGCCAGCAGCGCATGCGGGGTGGGGAAATTATCTCCGCGCCATCCGATCTCCTGCGCATCCCAACTATACACCCGATTCTCCCTACTGCTTCTAATTTATAATCCGCTACCCTTTCCTTTTCCCTTTCCGGGGGGAGAACATACCCAACACATCTCGAGAGCAATGGCTACCCAGATCCAGACCAGGTCGCAAACCCAGACCAAACCCTCCTCCGCGCCGCCAGCTTCGGTACCCATCATCACCCGCCTGCCCATCTCCTTTAGCCAGGCGCACAGCAACACCAGCGCCTGGTTGTCCATGGACGCCAGCTACGACGTCGGCGCCATGCAGGTCGACTCGCAGCCTCATCAGCACCAGCAGGCTGCGGGCGGCCATACCCTCAAAGACTCGATCCCTGTCGTCGCCGCGGCGCCCAAAGGAGACGATGCTACATCAGTAGCTGCGCTGCTCGGGGTTAATGGCCTGGAAAAGTAAGTGGAATATCGCCGAATTCCTTCCATTCACTCCCACTCCCACTCTTACTCCCACTCCCGGGCCCTTCCCTAGGCCAGCCTAGTGGCCTAGCTGGCTGGCCCTTGCCCGCCGACTACACCTACACTGCCGCTGTCGTTCCGATTCCCGTTTAAGCATCCGACCCGACCCACCGAATACATCATTGCACCGATTCTATCAACGGCCTCACCTTTTGGCGGTGTTGCACGTCGGTTCCCTTTTGTTGCTCTTCATTCCAAACCCGTCATTTTCATCCTTGTATCTCATCTACGTTTGGACGTGGGGGAGGAAAACACAGAGAGGGAGATGGAGACAGGAGGGGGGGAAAGGAAGCGAGAAAAAAAAGGCTAATAACCATCACCACAGGAGCGGCGAAGAGGCATGCAAGCGGTCCCTGGACCACTTCCCCAACCCAACCCTGAATTTCCCCATGCCCACCCTCGAGTTTGACCTCCGAATCGCGGTCAAGCTCAAGCCCGAGCCCTCCAACGTTGAGGGCAAGTGCCCCAAGGAAATCACCACCATTTCCTCCGGGCGCTGGTCCGGCTCTTTTGGCACCGGCCATGTGGTGGTACGTCGCAGCTTCGGCTTCTATAAGCTCGACCTTTCCCAGAGTGAACGTTGCGCTGACATGCATGACCAGGCCGGCGGCTATGATTTGGGCCAAGCGCGAGGGTTTCGACCGATCCGCATCGTGGAGGGCGCCTTTGTCATGCAGACCATGGATGACCCGCCTGCTGCGTACGTTTGCCGGCCCGTATATTGCTTATGACCAAGCGGTGGGACTGACACACAATCGATAGGCTGGAAATGCGTACACGCGGTTCCCTGTCCGGTCCGTCTGACATCCTCGACACTTTGTTGAACCCGCGCAAGCCCAAAGACATTGATCCCCGCCAGTACGGCTTTCGCATGTTCTCAACAATCAAGACTGCCGACAAGCGGTACGCCGATATCGTCAACTGCGGACTGTGGGTAGCCAGCGGTGTATGGCGTGACCAAGAATTGGTCATCGAGTGAGTCCACCGAGTGCCCTCGTGCGCCAAGTCGTAGCTAACGACGTTGCCAGTGCGTACCGTGTCGCCTAATTCTCGGGTGTCATGCAATCTACGCAATACCTGTGGTATCTTTGGATAATGATGTCCTCGGATAATAAGTCGGGTCATCTACCGGCTTTCTTTTCTTTTCTGGATTGATATGAACATAAAACTATGCATTGCGGAAGGTGTTTTCGGCGCATCCATCAACTGGAATCGAGGGTGGTGTTCAGCCTGTTTCCCCCCTCCTGCTTTCTCTTCTGTTTTGGCTTTGGTTTCTTCTCTTCTTCATTTCCACGGATCGGCACGATTTAGCGACTTGGGATTGCATTGTCGGCGGCGTTTTCCCAAACTCTTATAAGCATCTTCAGAACAACGAACAAAAATTAATAAATATAGTTAACATACGGTGATGCATCCTGCCGTGCTGTACTTTTTCTTTCCTGATGGAGGGTTTGAAATGTATTGTCCATTGGGTATGCCGCTTCGTTTGTTGGGCGATGTTATTCCGGACTCATGATAAAGCCGTGTAAGAAGCTTGCCGGCATCCAGGGCCGGTCAGGCGAGGCGCTGCGTTAGTCCGTCCTTGTTGCAGCGCATTGTCTTGTAGCACATGACTCATTTCAGGCTGATGGTCACCTCCAAGCAGCTCACTCTCCTCACTCGAGTTGTATCTTCCACCTCTTCATCATCCTCGACAACGACGTCGTCCACCGTACCCACCGTCCGCGTCTCGAGGCCAACCACACAGTCGGCCTGTTGCTCATACCAACTCGCAACCTCCAGCGCCCTGCCGATCGCCTTTCCGGACCCTATAACGGTGACTGCCACGCCGCCGCCGCTGCCGCTGCCGCTGCCGCCACCGCCTCCATCCGTCCGCTGCAGCGCCGCCACACGCGACTCCAACGACGCGTGTTTGGATACCGGGCCGCTGCCGGAGCTGGTGCCGCGGAGAGAGGCGTCGAGCTGCTTGCGCACGCGCTTAACGGCGGACATGAAGGGCGTGCTGCAGGACACGTAGATGATGCCGGACTTGCCCGAGGCGGGCGGCGGGCGCTTGTTCAAAGGCCGTTTCCGTACTTTGGCATCTGGGGGTAGCAAGCCCTTGTCAGAACACTTCGGGGAGTGGAGCCAAGAAGGGACGTAAGATACATACTGTCCGGAATACGCGGAAGCTTCCGCATGATGCCCTTCTCAGGCCGCTGCCTCGAAGTTGGGCGGCCATCATCCTTCGGAGCCATCATGACCCTGGGTAGAAAGTATACGCAAGCGCCCAAGCGACCACCCACACGTTATCGACCTGGTGTCGGAAAGTTGTTGCAATGTACAGTGCACGCAAGCAACTCATACCGGCGTCATATACACATCGTGGCAGTTTTGGCTTGTTCAAGGCATGTTGGCGGTACGACCAGCTCGTGCGGAAGTGTTGAAACCGAAGTCGAGGTAAAGTCTTGCGCAGCATCTCGGGAAAAGCCCCACTAGCTGCCCTTCACATATGCAACCACCCTGTAGCTCACGCACAGGGGTCCCCCGCCTCCAACGTCACGCTTGCAACCACCACAGCTCCACCAGCCCAAGCTCTAGCAGATCAATCCGTCGACCTCACAGCCAGGCATCACCATTTCCTTAACCCATGACAGCGGCCATGGCGCTTCTGCCTGCCTAGAAACATCAACACCGTGTCCTTGTAGTTCGCAGTCCCAACAGTACAAAAGCCCATCCGATTGCCGCAATGTCCCTCGACGTCTGGCCGGCCGCCTCGCCCGCCGACCTCAAGATCCGGCAAGCCCAGACTCATGTGCGCGCAGCCCCGCGAATTCTTTCCATTCTACCATCATGCTGATTAGAGCCAAGGATCTCGAGCTTGCGTGGATTGTCCGCGAGACCGTGGAGATATGCAGGGACCTCAAACATGGCCTCGAAGACTGCTACGCTCTCTTGGCGCCCATCGATCCGGGCAGCACGCTCGTCATGAGCACCCCGCGCAACGAAAAGGTCAAGGGACACATTACTCGCGTGGGAACTCGCATTGTCAAAGCCGTATGCAGGCGTATTCACTCCAATTCCCTCTCGCTTAGCTAAATGATTCCAGGTCCTCCATCTACAGCTTCGCACGATCCCGTCTCAGACGCTAAGCCTGTCGCAATCCGACCCGATTCATATCCAAGCCCTCGACGCTCTACATACCAATCTCAACCAATGCATCGACCTGCTATCCCTCACCATCTCCCGCCCACAGGACTCGCGCTCCCTTGCCTCCACGCTCTCCATCCTCTCCGAGGCCCTCGCCGATTCCGCCGCCTTGCTTAAAGGCGCTCCCCTGACAGAATCCGACCCGGCCTGGCAGACGTGCTCATCCGCACCGCAGCATTTCGCGCCACCGCTCGACCCAAGCATAAGCTTCCACATCACGTTACAGGACAGTTGCGTGGTGCTGTACCTCCGCGCGCTCGAGCCCGCTAGTGCTCCGGTGCACTTCGGCACCAAGCTGGGTCTTGCACTGGGTACTGTCCGTCGGCTTGAGCACGATGAGATGGACAAGGTCTTCGGCTACAGTCCCAGACTAAACGATGGTACCGAGTCTAGGAAAGGCAGTGCTAGGCACACGCCGGAGCCCAGACCTGGTACTGCAGGCGGAGATGCGCTGCAATCTCGTGAAGTCTACGTGCGGGAGAAAGTACGAGTTGAGAGTGCTGATCCTAGCCTGATATCCCTCTACTCAAAGCTAGGATATTTGAGCCACAAGCTTGGCCAGACCAGAGGTAATCTAGCAGCTGTTATGGGTGTGGAGTTGGACTACTGAAACTGTATGAGAGGAGTTCGGCTTTGGTTTTTTTATTTTATTTTTTATTATACCCAGAGCGGTTCAATCAGATGTTGAAGCTTGACCTTGATGATAATTTTTTGCTCATGCATTGTCTTTGCTTTATGAAATATCATACAGAAGCCGGCAGTACTGCCAGACAAACATCCGCTTCCCACACGAACTCTTCAAACACTGACTTGAGAGGCTCAATCGCCTGAAACTGCGCCATGATAACAGCAAAATGAAACCAAGATGATGCCCTCTTTTCCCAAACACTATGATGATAAGCTTGAGAAGCACCAACATAGATAGTACCCGTGGCTCAATCCGAGTGTCAATGTGTCTAAGAGACAGGCGACCATGGCATGGGAACAAGAATTCGCGACTTCATCTCTTGGATGAGAGGCACAGTCTTGTGGACGGTGTCGGCCCACCCCTCGACAGACCAGCTCTTTTCGCGTCTTGTTCTCCTCTCCTCCAGGTTGGCGAATTGCCAGAGGTGATGCACGGTGTTCAGGTCACCAATCTGGACGAACCAGGCACCCACGCCCTCCATGACTTCTCGGCGAGCCTTGAGTCCACGCCTCCAGTGAGTCTCCCACTCGAGCAGGTTTCCGGGGTGAAGAGTGTAGGATCTAAGCTCAAACACTCCTCCCAACTGGCGAGGGGGGGTTGTCGGCCAGAAGGAGAACTCCTGCATCATCGAGGATTTCCTAGAATATATGAGTGTCTTAAGCTTGCGGTCAAACTCCGTAAATTCGGGATGATTGGTTATGTTGTATCTCGACTCGTGGTAACCTTCGTACTTCTGGTACTCCCAGATGTGAACTGGTCCACTGTGTTAGCTCACTGTCTCGACAAGCAGCGACTCGAGAGCATCATACCGAATGTATCACAGTCGCCAACCTCTGTCCTCCAGCTACCGACAAGGTGCACCTTGTTCTCGGGCGTGTTTGCCATCTTCGGGTACCAGTCGCCCACAAGCTTGACATACTCGTCGACCTTGTCCGGCTTGACCTCGTGGAAGACGATCGAGTGGACGTACTTGCCTCGGGCGAGAACCTGGCTGAAGCTCGCCTGGAGCTGTGCGTCGAGCTCACGGCCCTCCTTGGTGCCGTAGATGAGATTTGTCAGAGGGCCCTGCTTGCGGTCGGGTTCAGTCTGATTCGCTTCGGCGGTAACTCCTGCATCCGACTTGGGTGAGTCTACGCCCGGGGCTGAGGAGGTAGAGGTGTTAGCGGAAGTGTGGGCGCCAAACGCACGTGCTCCCCGTTCCTTCTGTGCTTCTACCAGCTGCTCTCGGAATGCTTTTTGCTTCTCGTTGAACGACTCGACCGAGGAAGGGGAGGGGTTGATGTCGCCCATGGACGGTGTCTTGGACTGGAAGGGTGCCGATGAGCTCAGAGCTCGCACGCCAGAGCGCGAGGCTCCGACGGCGGTTCGCGCAAGGTGTCTGCCCAGCATTGTGGCAGTTGATTCACGGGTATCGTAAGCTTCAGAGGATAGAGTTGCAGTAGACACAATAGCCGGTGCAAAACTCAACGCAGAGCCAAGAGCGTTGACGGCGGCTCACGAAGAGTCCCGCGTGGAGAAAGGTCGGCAAAAGGGGCGAGCAGGCAGTCGGTAATTCTTCCGCGAGAGAGCAGCGGAGAAGAGCACAGACAGGTTCAGGTTGGTCGGGGAGCAGGCAGGCAGGATGCGGCAGCGGCAGGCGC
Source organism: Stachybotrys chartarum (assembly GCA_001021365.1). Lineage (NCBI taxonomy): Eukaryota > Fungi > Ascomycota > Sordariomycetes > Hypocreales > Stachybotryaceae > Stachybotrys > Stachybotrys chartarum. The sequence continues at coordinate 101,007 of LDEE01000006.1, forward strand.
TGATGGTGTGGTGTGATGGTGGTAATGCGAGGGGCAACGCCCAGCTTCCAGGGAACCGCGATTGGGCGGAAGCTTGCGTCGGGGGTGGGTTGGAATGGAGGGTAACCTTAGGTCACGGTTGGACGGTTAGGTGTTGGGGTGCAGCAAGAGCGTTCTCCTTCCCCGCACTCTGGGCAAGCACGCTTGTGGTAGTGAACGGAGGTGGGTTTGGATCAATGCGGTAGAGCTAAGTATAGTAGGTAAGGTAGGTAGTCAAAGAACTTCCTCCATGCACTTGTGCGGCACAAACTCGATAGGCTGGTTTGGGACGGGCCTTTGGAGAAGGAAAGAGAGCTGGAAGCGACCGCTTTTATACTCCAGCTAAGCAATGATGTAGCTGGGACCTGTTGCTGGCATTCGAAAGCGTCTAACCCATCCCTTGCGGTACGCGTCTTGTTAACGTGGAGCAAACCTGGAGAAAGGGAGCACATGATGTCACGCGACCCACCGTGCCCAACTTGGTTAGACTGTCCAGGCCGACTCACACTGAGTCAGCATCCGGAAAAATACTGTCCCAGCCTCCCGATTCCAAGGGTACCTACTATACCTTAGCTTGGTAGCCCAGCGGGATCTGCCTGAGGCTGCCGGCCCGTTTCGGTAACGGCTCAACCTTCGGAGCTTTGGCGTGTCGGTCGGGAAAAAGGCTCGTCGAGACGACTTCATCTCAAGCACCCTGCCAATCGCATCATCTCCAATCCGCCCCCTCGTCGACGTCCACACCTCCGTCACCATGGCTTTCCTCGGCGCATCCCCGCTCAAGAAGTTCAACGCTCCTTTCTGTACGCTCGATCCTGTAGCATTGCTGCCCGGCACGGTGGACTGACCAGCACATTTAGTCAAGCCTCACTGGCCCTTTTTTGCTGCCGGTACGTCTCTCCGCCGCCGAACCGACCGATTGGGATCACTCACGATCCTTGCGACGACGGTGATTTGACTTGTACTGACAAAAGCAGGACTCATCATCTTCTGGGGCGTCAACTCTGCCCAGAACGCCATGTCCAACTGTATGGAACCTCCCATCACAATGCATACCCGCCGAACTAATTGAAGCCACAGCCGCCGAGTGGAAGAACGACCCCCGCAACCCCAAGTCGAAGCAGGTCGGCGGACACTAAGCCAATTGCCACGATGCATCGAATACGTCGGGGCAGCAGATTCGGACAGCGAGAACGTGGACGGCTGGGACCTGTGTGAGATGGACTGTATCATAGACTGGCACCTGGGCATTTAATTGACCGCAGCATGACCGATATATTGCTGGACTTGATGTGTTTCTCTGGTGACAGCACGCGTGAGATGTCTAGGATTATCATCCGTGACGCAAATGTGAGAAGAAGTTGAAGGGCCTCGAAGCTGTCGGTACAGACATTTTGTGCGAGATAGCGCTGTTCAATCATGGTGACGGCACAGTTTGGAGGGGAGTACACTATTGGAAGTTATTGGAGGGCATTCTTGCCGTCGCTATAATACCACCAACAACCGAGCCCACCTACGATGACACCACATGAACCGCGAAAGAGTGAAAATGTGCATATACGTAAACACGTTTCCTTAAGAGTCCAAAATGCGTCGATGTATCTTCTAAAACCAAGTATCAAAGAATATTGCACGTATTTAGTCCAGGCAGCTTGACCGGGTGGTTGAGCCGATCTTGGTCTTCAGACCCGGTGGGTTCCCTCACTGCACATTCACTATCTCTATCTTACAAATCCCAAATACAGCATCGCCGTCTTCCCACACAGTCCTCGACAGTCTTTACGCCAACAACCCTTTCTTCATGCTGCTGATTGGCAGTCAGATTGTCCCGCTCACTAGACGTCGCGCAGTCTCTGCTTTGTTTCATATTACGAAGCGTCAGGTAAACATGTCAACGATATCTGAAGCCAACGGCCGGCCTGTGAAGCCCAAGGCACAAAACAGCAAGACGGAACTCAAGGTCCTCATGCTCCATGGTCAGTCTTATAACCAAACTCCCAGCATTCCTGTGCTCAAGATAGCATGCTATTTCCCGTATCAGTGCAATTCCCTCGTTAACAGGACGATACAGGATACACGCAATCTGGCCCTCTCTTCCACGCGAAAACGAGGGCTCTGGAGAAACTCCTCATCAAAGCCCTCGCACCGTCCTCCATCCTCCCCGTTCTCATCTACCCCACCGCGCCCAACCGCCTGCTCGTGTCCGACCTCCCCGGGTACGAGCCGCCCAGCGAGGACCACGACGAGGACGAACAGCCCGACACCTGGGCGTGGTTCCGCAAGGACGAGGCGTCGGGCGTGTACCGTCTCTTCGACGAGGGCATGGCCACCATCGCACAGGCCATTCGCGAGGCCGGCGGCGTCGATGGCGTGTGCGGGTTCAGCCAGGGTGGTGCGGTGGCGGGGTTGGTCGCCGCGGCGCTGGAGGGTCACAGAGAGCCTCCCGAGGGACCGACTGGGCAGTGGGCGCGTGACTTGAGGGAAGCAAACAACAACAGGCCTGTCCGGTTTGCTGTTTCGTACTCTGGTTTCTTCGCCCCAGTGGAATCGCTCAAGTGGTGCTACGACCCCGTCATCACGACACCGACTCTCCACTACATTGGGAGCATAGATACGGTCGTCGATGAAAGCCGGAGCCAGGGACTAATAGATAGATGCCAGAAGCCCACAGTCCTGATACATCCAGGTGGACACCATGTGCCGGTGGCTAAGGAATGGGCAATGCCATTAGCTGGCTTTGTCAGGGACCACGCACAAGATGTAGCGCCAGGCACCAAAATCTGATGTAGCATTGCTACACCTTCGGATTGCATTTGGCCGCACCAGCGTCACATGGGAGTGGTTGCATAGATCAAGACGTCGGCATCATGTCATATTTCCTCCTTTGTCGAGGAGTGTCTACCGTATATCCATACAAATACACCTTCTATGGCCATGTTTGTGCCCTTGCGTATTATCCACCTCAGAACCCGAGGCAGCTTCTATTTTGCTGCCGTTGGTTGGATACGTGCCATCATTTCTTCTTTGGTTATGAGATGGTCGATCCTCTCCAGAAGCCCAAGCAGGCTCTTCATATTTGAGCTCCACTCGTTGAGCACGTCGTCTGCGTCTCTTGGCTTTGCGAAGTTGACGATCCGAGCTGGTCGATCGATCTTGGCATAGACCGTTTTCGACGTCACGAGCTCACTGATGTACTTTTCCGTCTCATCCTCCGTAAGGTCGAGCAGTTCTGTCAGTCGGCCCATGCGGATTCGCGTGTAGTATTTGGCCACGACCCGCACATTATGCTCAATCACGCGCTTGCGCAGGTCCTGCCACCTCTCATGAGCCTTTTCGTCGGAAGATTCGCCAGGCCTCGCGTCGAAGATGTCGGTTTCACACAGATGTGGGCCGAATTTCTTGGCGACTTCGGGCCATCGCATCAACTCGTGCACCGTGAAAAGTCGAAGGAGCTCGGCGTCCAGTGCAATCTCCGAGTTGCGGGTGTCGCGGTGAATGCGGTGAAGAAGATCGTGCTGCTCGTTGTCGTATGGGGCAAGGATAACGAAGTAGATGATGCGTTGAAGAACCTGGTACGTGTCAGTCAGGCTGGAAACATGAGGCTCTGGGAGTGGTTGCGTACAGGGTGCAGCTTCTTAGGGTCGTTCTCCACTGCCTCCGTGTCAAGAACTTGGCGGTAGTGCTTGCACACTTCAAGGTACTTGTTGTCGTGCTTGGCTAGGATAATCTGTTGTTCATAGTACCGGAGTTTCAGGTCTGTCGTATCATCTACCTTCTCTTCCGGGACCTCCTCGCCTCGTGCCAGCTTCTTCTCCCGGTCTTTTTTTTCCTTTTCCAACTGCTCCGGGGTCTTGACAGGCTTGCGAGAAAGGTACTTGGTGCTGATCTTGCGACCCAGAATGCCCGCCTGTGTCCAGTCTCCGCTCTCGATGCAGAGTGCAACCTGAGCTAGGATGAACTCAGTCTTTTCTCGGCGGTCCATGGACCCGAAGGTCTCAACCTGTAGCTCGCAAAGGGTTTCGGTGGCTGCTTTGAGATCGCCCTGCTCCTTCTTGATGTCGGACAGTACCTTCGTGACACGTGCACGCTCGACTTCCACAAAGATCTTGCCCTCCGTTACTGTACGCAAGGTCTCGATGACAGATAGCTTCGTCTTCAGGTCGGGGGTGTCGTCGAGGAAGCCGACAACAGTCTGGACCATCTTGGTGACGGCTTGTTTGAGCTGGCCGTGCTTCTTGGATAGCACCAGCGTCTGGTCGTTCATCAAGCTCCAGTCGCCCGCATTTTTGCACAATGTCACGACGGAGACTAAGATCCGCGATGTCGATGCTAGATCTGAGGCCTGTCGAAGGTCAGCTGAGCTGCCGCTTCTTAGCAGCCGGGTTTCGTACTGACCTGTCGGGTCTGTTTCTCTAGCGCTGCGAGCTTCTCAATGGCAGCCGGAAGATCCGTCTAGCAAAGTAGTTAGAACACAGACATTGAAGATCCTACAGCATCATGCGAGTACCTGCGCCAGCTTCTCAGCTTCGGGAAGCTGCTTGTCGACCTCCTTGGAGAAGTCCTTCTCGGGCTTCAGAGTTCCCTCGGACATTGTGGCGGTAGCGGTAGCCTGACTATGCAGTACAAAGAGGCAGTGAGGAGAGCAGCGAGAAGAGGCTCGTGATGTTTGCTTCGCAGGGTCAAGGCTCGTCTAGGTGCGCGGCGGAGTCGGTCGTAAGTCGCAACAATATCAAAGGGTGGTGGCTCGGTGGATGGGTGACAAGGCTCACGCAACAGGCACCTGCCTGGCCCTGCAATGCATGGTGTAATCGGGCAAGCTAGGGTGGAGCCCGCGGGAAGATTTATTACCCCGCGATCCGGTATCGACCCACAGCTTCATACCCTAGAGCTAGACATCGCCGTACCTATCGGAGGACTGGTAGGGCCTGGTGCCTTCTTTGTGTTGTTCCGAATAACTTGAACTTCCTCTATGGCATGTTAAGACAAGAATCCATCAGTTGGTAACGAGGCCTGTTGGTCCTACACCCAACCGATTGTGGATGAAGATGGGCTTAATCAAAGCTTGTGAGCTGCGCCTCACACCCTCTACAGGGAGCGATTTCGAGTCCTGCCGGTTCTACTCCCAAGCGATTGTGGATGAGGATGGGCTCAATCAAAGCTCATGAGCTGCGCCTCACACCCCATGTAGGGAAATCACTCCACGATGTAGGTCCCAAAATGTCGACGCCCGGCCATGGAGCTGGCGGCCACACCGTTCTGTCCGGGGGACATCAAAAGATGTCGGCATGGCAGCCCCCAAAGGGTCTATCTTTCCTATCGCCTGTTTGGCTCAGTCATGGCCTGCAGGCTGAAGTTGTCTGATTGGCCATTGGGGGCACACCCTTGACAGCCATTTCCTTTCTCAGAATGAACTGCTGCATGTACACAGCCTCAGTCGAGTATAGGGGTGTTGTACAGCTGGTGGCCTCATGTCTATAAGATATGGCCGGAACCCCACGCCTTTGCAAATGATCAGGCCAGACCCTCATCAGAAACTTGATGAATATTGATAAACATACATTGCCATGACTGCCCAACAGCAAGGTCAAGGCATCCAAGCCCCCCCTGCCTACGGCGATACCCAGGGCCCTACCTTGGAGACTGGAGAGGATGCTCTACCCACTCACTTTGGGGACCTCAAACTCTCGGATTCAGCCCTAAGCCTACCAGATGCCGACTCTTGTCTGGCTCACCTAAGACTTCTCCTTGTTTTCCAAAAATTAAAAACCAGAATCGGCTTACACGATGGGTTGTGGGACATATACGACAGCCGTTCTACCTCTGCCAGCAAACCGCTAGACTTGCTTGTCACCATCCGCGAGAAGCGATGGGCCATTTACGTAGCCCGAGCCGTCGACAGGTTCGAAGCCTGGTGGAAGAGCTTCGTACCCGACGCTCTGCAGGAAAATGACATGCTCCAGACAAGCCAAGCAGGCCAGAAGCGGTATGCCAACTTTCCCGAGTCTCAGCCTTCGTTATGGACGCATGAAATGCTCCCACCCATTGGTAAGTCGGTCGTCCATACAAGTGCTTCTTGATCCGGATCTAACGTTGTCGTTATGGTGAAGACGTGATCTTGGTTTGGCATGCCTACATGCTCAACCCGAGACTGTATCTAGAGGTGAGCACCAACCGCCCCCCCTTTCGGGAATGCCGCAGCTAAAACCCATGGCCAGGACTGTCTCAAACAAGGCTACGGTTCTCTGTGGGCATCAGGTCTACCATGGAAGGTCATCAATGCAGCCATCACAGGTGACTATCTGCTTACTGCCAGCGAAGAGTGCAAGGAGAATTGGACATTGAGAACCAACCGAGACTGGGACAACTTGAGTGACCCATGGGAAAAAGAGCTACCTTGCCTTGCATGCGCCTCCGTGAACAAGATTCCCTGGACAACCTGCGGATTGCCGGCGGGCTACCAAGGAGATAAGTAAGTAGTTTCCTCAAGGAACCATTCAGGCGACTGTTGACAGAAGCAGGCGGCCTGGCTTGATAGGCAAGGGCTACGGCGATGGAGACCTGGAATATAACTGCTCACAATGCAAGTTCAAGATAACCAATGGCGCATTGAGGCTGAACAAGTTCCGCATCGATGCGCAGGCCCTCATCAACTACGACAAAGCCATGCCTGGAACCATTCTTGATCTTGAGACAGGGATGCCTTTGCTTCTTGCGGACACTTCAGACAATCGTCTCTTCCCCTCGCGTCTCATCAAGCGATCGCTCCTCGCCGAAATTGCCGAGAATCTGAAGCCGGGAATCCATGCGGAACCCAGCATGTTGGTGGTCCGGGACATGATCGCAGGCGTCACCGCTGTGGGGGGAGACAAGGCCTCATTGAAGGCCGTGGAGCAGAAGAAAACATCGCAGGTTTTGAAGGACGTGAACATGAGGCTTATACCAAGCGGCCGAAAATACGTGAGGAAGATGATGTCGCGATATTGGCAGAACTCGTCTTCGGCAACTCTGGACCTTGTAGGAGCAGTCATGCGCCAGGGTGTGTTTGTCGACAAGATGTACAAGGTAAGGCCTTCAACTTCGGTTCTCCAATTCATTGTGATGAGCTAACACGGCCCCAGATCGATTGGCTGCACAGTCCTGCGAGCCGGGCGACAATGGACCGCCTCATCAAGAAATACACACGCTTCATCAGCATCATTGGACTCTGTCCAGATCAGGTAGCTGTGCCGACGCTCGATGTCGACTTGGCATGGCATACACACCAGCTCAGCCCGCAGAGCTATTACAAATATACCGTGGCCCAGACAAAGAGGTTCGTCGACCACGACGACAAGATCGACCAGGATAAACTGAGCACGTTGTTCGATTCGACATGCAAGACGTACCAGGACATGTACGGCGAGCCATACTCCGAGTGCACGTGCTGGTACTGTGAGACTCTCCGGGTTGGCAACTCCACAGGCAAATCAAGCCTGTTCCGCGTCTCGAAAGAAGAAAAGGGTGAGTAGTATGGCTCTTTTAGTCCTATCTTTCTGTGACTCGTATACTGACAACAAGAATTCGAACAGCCCTTGACCAATGGCACTCTTCAGGACAGGCAGCCAAGCTGCCGCAGCCCCCTCATTCGGAGTCGGCGCACCTGTCTGCTCACAACTCCGTACTGGCGCGCGAGACCCCCGGCTGTAAACGCAGGAACCGCATGAGGCGCATAGCGCACGACACCCATGTGGAGGAGTCGTATACCAAGGCGCAGAAAAAGTCAACCAAAAGCCTGTCCAACAGCGGCAAGGCCCGCATGGGCCCCCGCGGAGAAGACACCGCCGAGTTCTGGGGCAAGGATTTCTCCGTAAAAGGCCCTGCGACCAGCGCCCTCGTCGTCGCGTCCACGGCCCAAATGTATGCAGCGCCCGTGGGTGAGGTGCAGACTGGCAGGGGGGCCTTCGGGGCCTGCGCTGTAGGCACTTGCGGCAGCTCCAGTGGCTGCGGAAACGGCACGTTGATGATGTGCGCGAGCGACTGCATGGGATTGGTAAGTGACCATTCGTCTAATGAGGAGGCACCTCCTGCAGCACAACAAAGGCCATGTCGCGTCGCGCCACATCCCTTGAGCTGCGAGAGCCGCTATCTATCAGCTCACTCTCATGAGATATTGCTGACAAGTACGACGCAGGGCGGTGATGGAGTAGTGATGTTTGCCGGTGGTGGTGGCGCCTGCGGAGGTGGCGGCTGCGGCGGCGGCGGCGGCTGCGGCGGCGGTGGTTAGAAAGGCACGATAGGGCAAGGTTGGGATTTATTCCATGGTCAAAGAATGGGTCTCAGGGCTTCCTTTTCAGAAGGTCGATTTTCAGTTGCTCGCAAATCAATTACACAAGTGGTATAAGAACATGCAGCAAGATGAGGCATCCTTGATAAGTAACGAATATCAATGTACAAGCACACCGGATGACCGCGGCTTCTTTGTCGTCATCCGAAAGGAGAAGGGCCATATATCTAGCCAGGCAAATCATGTCGGTGCCATGCCCAGTGCATCACTCATGCGATGCTTGACCTGCGAGTATCCGAGCGGCAGTCTAGTCTCGCCTTCTCAGGCTCGCGAACCTTGCGTGGGCACTCCGAGTCGGGCGGGGACGCCCGCGTCGCCGGCAGAGTTGAGGCCGGCGCATGTTCGTAAAGCCAGACTTCCGGCTTCTTGGCCCCTTCGGGCTCCTCCAGCGTCTGCACCGTGATGACGGAACTGAAAGAGGGGTGTCTGCCGTCCGCGTCATCCGGGTTGACACCTTGGCCCTGGGTCTTCTTCCGGCGGCGGTGAAGGAAATAAGTCAACAGGCCAAGCGCGTAAACTCCAAGAAGAACAACTATCGGTATGCCAACCGGTGCAGCCCAATGGAAAGGACGGCTCGGCTGAGGCGAGGTTAGCCAGGTTAGATCAGTGGTGGTAATCCCGTTGGGACGTACGTGAATCTCTGGCCTCCAGAGAGGCGAGAAGGCCCAGCCAGGTTCAGAATCTGATTGATTCGTGAGCAGTAAGGTGTATAAACCGTCGTCGAGGTTCTTCGGCGTCCACTTGCAAGTTGTTGCTGAGACACAATCTACATCGTGGTAAGTACTTGTAAAAGGGGGATGTGGTTCGTTTCCAGCATGCATACTCACCACTTAGATTCGACACCATATCGTACATAACAAGACCCTGCTCTGGATAAATGACCTTGAAAAGGTTGAGCTGCGCCGTCTCTATGGGCAGAGACTCGTTCCAGCGCAGCGTGACAGGCTGACCGTTGGAGAAGCTCCCGTTCCATTCGTCGTTTGTGAATCGCAAGCCACGATCCCTCTCATGGGTTGGATCACCTCCATTTGGGAACAGGTCGTGAGCCATGATGGTGCGCGTATGCTAACCCTGCGGCGCCGCATTTATGCAACTGGCTTTGTGAACGTGCCGAGCTCTAACCGGTCCGACCAGAATGGGGAAGCAGGGGGGCAAACTGGGCGTGGCAGGAATTATATGGACAGAACGGGGGGTCCATGCCGAGACCACAAAGGTGGCAGAGCAAGAGGTTGGTGGGCATAAGCCCGTCACGGAGAGTCTCACTCGGCAAGGGAGGCGTATAACCGATTTGGTCATCGGCATCAGGGCGATGTGCTCGAGATTGTGTCACTGACGTTTCCCCATCATCATCATCAGCATCTCATCTCGGGATTTGCATGGGCTACCCTCGATGCCAGCTAGTAGCAGGCGGCGAAGTCCTGATCCAATGACCACCGCACTGTATTCTCATGTGCCTCTTGGGTTCACCGTCAACAAACGCTAAGCTGAGCTGGCATGCCAAGTTGGTTGCAGAGAAAACTAACGTCGCAGGAGAAGCAGTATGTCCAATCGGAAAACCAGGCGCTGGCAACAGCACCCCCCACAGACTACAGGCATGAACAGAGACCTCTGAAGAGAGACAACGAGCCAGCCATGTGCTTGAGCCACCGGACATGCTCAAAGAATGACGCGTAATCCATATTTCAAGCTCTTCGTTAATCGAAGAGGTGAGCGGTCGTTGAGGTCTTGGTAACCAAGGACCAGCCCAAATCATGGGGATCGGCAGAGGCCTAACTCAGCCTCAGACACGGCAGAGGTCTAAGTGGCAAGAAGAGCTGCAAAGCAGAGGCAGAAGGAGACGAAATGAGTAAGGGGAGACGGGACGAGACGAGCTGCTTGGGCCGGAATGCAGGCGTCGCATTCCAGCTCGAGAGTCTGGCGCACAAGTCTGGCCTTGTCATGAGACAGCGGGCTTCATTTCTAATCAGATTATGCACACAAGGTCGAACTTAACTTGGATCCTGCTCTGACATGGGGGGACCGAAGTATATTTCGCCTCGTGATTGTGGCCTCTTCAAGTAAGAAGCAAAGCAGGATGGGCAGCGCAGTGGACGAGTTGAAGTCGAGGTAAGGTTGCACAGCAAGCAAGACGTCAGCGGAACGTACCAACCGCAGACAGGCCGGGGCCCCGGGGTACCTTGCGTTAGTGGACCACGCGGTGCATCAAGGGATGGGCTAACCTGCAGGATCCACCCACGCGCGGGGGCGGCCAGTCCTTCCTTTGCACTGTCCAGGCGAGTCTGTATGCCTTTCACGATACTTGCACCCACGCAGGTGATTGACTGACTCTCATCACACCCCCGGATACGAGACAAAAAAAAAAAAAAAAAAAAAAAAAAAAGAAAAAGAAAAAGCTTCCCGCAGCTACGGAGGCTTGCCCAAGTGTCACGGATTGTACGCTAGCTGCAGCCTGAACACTGGCCTGGACCTGCAGCTTGATCTGCCCTTGGCACCTCTCGGGAATGAAGGCATCGTGACCATCTCGCAAAAGCCGCCAAACATTGCCGCTATCCGCCACGCACACCAATAAGGCCATGGCAACGACCACGACGGCCTCCTCCTACGCCGAGTGCGTCTCTTCTCTTCGCTCCTCCCTCCAGTTCCTCGAGTCCTCCGTCGAAACGCTCGACAATGGAGTCGCAGACTTCCCTCGTCTTGTCAATGTCCTAAAAACTGTTCGGGTACATACTGCTTCTCTCTCCTTCCTCTCGTTATCTATACAGTATCTTAACCACTTTTGCCGTCAACAGCACTACGAACTCATCCCCCAGCCCACGCTCGCCGCCGCCGAGGCCTCCCTGCGCGACGAAATAGGCCCCTACGTCGCCCTTCTCCTCTCGCGCGCCGACGCGCAGATCGAGCGCCAGGAGCGCCGTATAGAGACCCTCAAAGCCCGCGCTGAGCTGCAGCACGGACGTCTTGCACGTCCGGACGATGGGCATGCTCCCGCGCCCCGCAAGGGGCGACAGCTCACGGGCGAGGACAAGCTGCGCGCGCGCGCCGTTCGCCAGCGCAAAGAGGCCCTTCGGTATGGGGTCGAGAGACTGGAGCTGGAGGTCTTGCAAAAGGAGCGGGAGCTGAGGAAGCGCCTGGATGGATGAGCGACGGGATTCGCTGAAAGCGGTTGCTCATCCAGCTTGGCAAACATGGCATGGTTTTCACGCGTCAGTTCCGTCGCTGACCGTACCTCCAGCTTGGCTTCGTAGTACAGGGCACCGGCAGCCCAAAGCAGCGTCTTTTGGCAATGATGTCGGGACGATTCTACACGAAGCTGCTCGTTTCATCACAATGAATCAAGCAACGCAGGCCAGTGCCAGTGCCAGGTCATATGTACCGCGGTCGCTGACATCAACTCCACAAAGATGAGATCACGATGTTAATACTTGTATGACCAACCACCAGCACAATGATACACATGCTTCGATCTACTGAGAATACTGCAACGCAGCATGGCTCTGCGTTCCTACAATACAACCCAGTCATTAGTAGGAATTCACCGCTTTAAGAGTTTAGCTGCGCTTGTTTGCATCCTTCTTGTTGTAGACCTAAGCTATGTGCTGAGGGAGACGTTTCGCTCGGAAGCTCTCCCCCAAAGCTCCTTGCCGACCTTTCTTTTCCGAAGGTCAGGTGAAGCGTCCAACAAGACCCACATCAGGCCTGTCCGTATTTCCTTGCACCGCCGCAGCACAGCCGTTGACGTGCCGTTCGGCACATTCGTTGCGCCGCTGACTCTAATCCAACCATATGAGAAGTAGAAGTGAAGCAAGAATTGACAAAGGTTGGAAGAACATAGGGAATACGGAATAGGTAAAAGAAAGCCGATTGTGCCAAACAAAAATAAAAAAACAATGAAAAACAACATGGGGAAAAGTATGCCGCGCGTACCGCAGCTCGCTTCCGGCCGTTTCGTCCAAATATACTCCATCCAACACATTGACCCAAACCGATTTGCACAGAAATCCTAGTCATGACTTTGAAATCGTCAACAAGGTGACGATAGAAAACAAAAGGGAGCAAGGGGAATCGACGTTGCGAGCTGGACAGAAAATCAACTAGTTTCTCAGCATCCCGGCCTGCGGCAGCGCAGCTCGTGCAAACTGCAAGCCAGGTTACAAGTCATTAACGTAGCTCATAACAAGATCAAATAGTTACTAGGAGCAATGCCTGTCTCGCCGGTCTCTTTCCGTGCTTGCCACCATCGGCCGCTGACGTCTGACACCTCGAGAACCTCGTGCTTGGTGAAGGATATTTCGTTTGCGTCGTCGGGGTTGGCCTCGTAGCTGTATATGGCCTTTGCGCGGTACGGGTATTCCGTGGGCGGCACCACTTCGGTATCGGCACCGGGAGAAGCCGACTTAGGCGGCTGCCCCGTGCCGCCGGTGTAGACGGGCGTGATGGCAGAGCCTCGCGATCCGTTGATTTGGGAGATTCCGCCGACAGGAGATGGGTTCTCGAAGCCGTTCAGCTGAGCGGAAGTGTACATCTGCGGGGGCTGGACAGAGTTGGAGGTCTCGGGGCGGCCAGTACCGTATCCATTCATGGTGGAACGGTGCATCGTCGATGACTCCTTGGTCAAAGCGAAGGAGTCAACGAAGGCGCGCGGCGTGGAGGAAGGCGTGGATCCAAAGTAGAAGATCCAAATCACCTATTCGATTATGTCAGACTCTGTCTTCTTCCGGTCCAGCGACATCTCAACTTACCATGACCATTGACAGCAAGATGAAACCAGCAGCACCAGCTTGCCTCGAGCCATGGGCAGAGTAGATCAGGGAGTTGACGGAGGAAGTAACCAGCACTAGTCCTGCCGAAAGATAACCCGTAACGGCGACATGGTAAGTCTGAATCGAATCGCTGGCGATGACAACAAAAACGCCGATCAACAGCACCAAGCTATATGTAACTGAAAACCACGGAAAGGTAGGGAAATCGTCTCGTGCGCTAGGTGGCGGCTCGGTTACTTGTCCTACAATGCAGGAGATGAAGGCGATGATCCAGGCAAGCTTTCGAATCGCATTAGCACAGGACAGCGATGGGGGGGTTTGAAGCGACGCGCGAGTGCATGACTTACCATGGCTACAGAGAGAGATGCCAGGGCGAAAGGGTCACCGAGAATGTTACCCATCTGGATCCCTTTGCGCCCATAGTGTCGTGAGTGATCCATTTTGGCGAGCGACGGGGACCCTAGCGATCCGTAAGAGGGCATAGGCATGGGAAACGCAATCGGCCGATTGGATTTTGATGGCGAAACGAGCGTCGAATGAATACAGTGCCAAATGGCTGTCGAGCGCTTTGCAGGAAGAAATATGTTCGAGGTCTTTGTTGCCCAAGATACCCGATACGAAGGTAGGAATTCAACCGCGACCCAATCTTACGGCGACAGCGACGGGAAGCCGAGTGGACACTAGTCGCCCCTTAATCGGTACCAGCACCAAGGTGAGAGAAAACGATGGCTGTGGGGGGTTGTTCTGCCTCGAGAGACGGTCGCGGGGGCACGTTGTCGTCGTCGTCGTCGAAAAGCCCAAATGAAAAAGCCGTCTTGGATGTTCTGAGTAATGATATTAAGGAAACGCGGGTTTCTGGTGAAGGGGACGAGAATTGGCGGAGGGCGGAGCAGGGAGGAGAAGCGAAGAAGAACAGTGAGCGCAAGGGCGAGCGAGGGTGGTGGTTGGTGGGCTGCAGGGTGCTGATTGGGTCCGTGGGAGTTATAGTGGTTTGCAAAAAGCCAGGGCACTGCTACGGCACATGCGCTGCACCCAAACCGCGTAACACCAGAAGAGGCTGGTGGATGGCAAGGAGGACGGGCCGGGACTGGGCTGGACAGGCTACCTCACAGCAGTCGGTGGACTCTCTGGTTGATGAATGGGAGAGACGATAGACCAACAGGGGGGGTGGCGATGCTTATTGAGGTGGAGGGATGGAAAGACGAGATGCAATGCGAGAATGCGAGGGGAGGATGTGGAGGAGGAGGAGGAGGAGGAGGAGGAAGAGCAGGGGCCGGGGGTGTCCTAGGGGCTCGGGGCGTGGGAGGGGCCCTGTAGAGTGCTTGGCCGGCTTTTCGTGGCCCATGTGTTCCGTCGCAGCCACCTAGCAAAAGCGATGGAACAATTGGACGTGAGCAACGCAAGGCTGGGGTTGGAACGTTGTGGACTGGAGCCGGGAGCTCCCACTGTGACTGTGACATGGGGCAAACAATGTGCATACGACGACCAAGGTTCAGACGATGGAGGGCCCTCTCACGATGTCCAAGTCATCACGCGCGCACCCCCGTGCTTTCACATACTGGTTACCCAGACAGTATCCTGTATGGGGTGTTCCCTTGGTGACATTGATTGATGATGATTGTATCACCAAAACTAGCCACATGAGCATGACAGACGAGGCTGTCGGCAATAGAAAGCTGAAAGCCTGACCAGTTGGGAAATTGATACAGGATTGGTGATGAAGCTGCGCGGCTGAAACGGTGAGACNGAATTCAGACGAGCCACGCGATGTGCTCCTGAGTTACAACTTTGGCTCTCGGACTCGACTGACACATGCAGCAGCCGGGAAACTGTTTTGGCGTCGCTTCCTGTCGTGCTGGAGCCTCAGCACCTGAGCCGGAAAATTCGGCCTACCGCATCAATCCCGCACGGTTCCGGCTCCCGGCATGATTTGGCAGTAAACTTGGCCGTCTGGTGGCTGCTTGGCATTCCATCTTTTCTGTCCCATCTCGGCTGCCTGGTGCCAACACGTCCCACACTCTCCAAAGGCTTTTTAACGTTCCCGGCGACGGAGTTGTCGTGGCCAACCGATTGTCGTGGCCAAAGGGCGGATGGTTTAGGTCAATGGGCTTTGATATGCGGAAACCCCCCTGCCAACGCGGCTCAGTGTCAACGTGGTCCCTACCTACTTGGATGCCCGACAACGTCAAATGTTGCTGGGACACCGCAAGAGGATGGAATGACATCCACGTTCTGGCTTCTTAAAGGGGTTTGATTGGCGTATCATTAGTGCACTTCGAGAAGGACATGGAGTTTGACCCTGATTCTTGTCATCCTCCCCACCACTGCATCTGTCCGGTGCAGGGAATGGGGCCCAACGCATCGCGCCCTACTAACAGTCACGGTACGTGGTTGGTTGACAGAACCGGCCCTGCGAGGGAATGCCACGCAACTTGCAAGTCCCTTAATCCCTTGGCTTCCTCTACCCTGCCCCGAATACTCCACTTCTGGAGGTCGATTGTGGCTGGCAGCCGTCCGATCAAATGCGTATCCGTCACCTACTAGGCCGCTTTCGGCCTCGGAGCCAGCGTCCAAGCTTTCGAGAGGCTTCCCCTGACTAACGTCGACGGACATGGCACCGGTCGCGTGTAGCTTCAATCCGAGACGACGGAGACGGTGCAAGCCCGCGCCGTACCCACTGCGCGGCCGGCGTACGAACTCATGGATCTATCGAATTGCGGCTCGCCGTGGCCAACGAAGCAGCCAGCCTATGCGCTGCACGATGTCCTGGCAGTGCTCGATCCTGGGGGAGGATCGGAGGCGATTTGGTGACCATCCAGGAGTTCGCCAATTCGGCGATTATGACGACCGATTGCCGTTCCTGTCGAAGCCATGGCCTGTCGAGTGGCGGATGGGTTGACCGGTCATTGGAATCAGGATAAAATACCTATCTAGCAATTTCTGTGAAACGTACACCAGATGTCCTTGCAATGCCAACCTGCCATGTTGTACCAGTACCAATAAACCGTGTCTCCTACTTTCTAGCATTTGAGCAAGTCTACCGCCCAGTCACCAAGAGATTATGTTTCGCTCATCGGATTACGTGGCTAGAGATGGACGCCATGGGTAATTACAAGGATCGCAAGGTGGACGCACTTTACTATGGAAGGCTGACCACTCAAGGATGGAGACATACATCGTAGAAAGGATGGGTTTAACCTGGTGATTGACAAGAGATCTCCGGATCCGTCCGGAATATGCCGGGCATTATGGTTCCTGCATTACTATTCTCAGCCAATGATCAACAGTGGGCTAATACTGCCGATCGTCCTTGTGATACCGAGATTCATCGACTGTGCAATTGGCTGTGAAACCCGTCCTGTTTGCATCCCACAGTGCGTAGGCAGATCATACCCAAAACAGTTGTCGGCGACGAATGCATCGCACTCCCACCATGATGCACGGAACCCAGTCATCAGAACAAGCCAACCGCTTGTGCTAAATAGGTCCCCCTCTTCCCACCAC
Source organism: Stachybotrys chartarum (assembly GCA_001021365.1). NCBI lineage: Eukaryota > Fungi > Ascomycota > Sordariomycetes > Hypocreales > Stachybotryaceae > Stachybotrys > Stachybotrys chartarum. The sequence continues at coordinate 117,609 of LDEE01000006.1, forward strand.
ACAGCCTGGCACTGAGCTGCGCTGCCGAAGGATAGGCCGCTTCTGCCGCACGCCGTCCTGAGACACATGTCTACCCAACCCCCCGTCATGGAATCGAGACGCCCATGGTGCCAGATGGCGACCTTGACATTGGCCGCATTGACACATCCGATTGAGTGCTAATCGAATAATGTCGATGCATCACACTATTTGCTTGTACGTCATGCTTCGGCACGTTCGAGTGCCGGCAACGGGCTTCGTTTCACCATTGCGCCGCATCCGTCCAAGTGACTCGTGGCTTTGCGATGACGTTGGTGCGGTGGCCTGATTATTCCATGGCCCGTACGAGTGGCATACATGTGGTGAGGGAGGGACCAACGCGATGCTTTTGGAGGCAAGTCGTCTCGTCCCATGATGCTTGTGTGGAAGTGCTTCCCCATGGGGAATTGTAGTTCCAGCATATGAAACCCTCTCCGTCATGTCTAGCACGGTACGATGACTCGATCTATCCAAGCCATGCATGTCTAGGCTAATGCAAGGAAGACTTATAAGAAAAGAAAATTAATGTTCCTATTGGGTATCATATCTACCGTGACGACTCATCCATGAGTCTTGCGATTTCGATTCCTTGACCCTAAATCCTCATTCGAAACGCAGTCGCCCGCCAACGACGCTGGGTGATTCGTAAACGGCGGCACAATCGTCGAATGCTTGCAATGCCCTATGCCTAGCTCTCTATGGCCAGAAACAAGAGCCCTCGCATAGCCAATCTGCAGGTGTGAGTGGACGTTACGGGGAGCCGCCTCATATATCCTGCTCTTCTTCCCTCGCATGTTCCGCCCTCCTCACCCGACGCTCAACCCTCTCCATCCGGCCCTCCACATCCGCCAGAACCTGCGACGTGCGCAACACCCCCCCTTCGTACCAGGATCGCACCACCGCCTCGCTGCGCCGGCGCAACTCGGCCATCTCGGCAGCCTGAGCGAGCTGGGTTGCCTCGACCGCCCTCATCCGCTGTGACAAGGCGATCAGGGATGTGCTTTCGGACAGGTCTGGAACAGGAGAGTCTTTGATGGCCGTGAGCGCGGACAGCGTGGCGGGGTATGAGGAGGCGGATGCAAGCACGATGGACTGGATGGCCTCTGGCGACAGTTGGGAGGGTGGCTCGGACGGGTGGGGCGAGTGGAAGATGTCGGAATTGGCCTTGTCTTTAATCATGTGTGAGCGTCTAATAGCCGGGCCATTGAAGAAGTGCAACGATGCCTACATATCTTGAGAAGCTCGCTGTATACGCGAATATTCGACAAGAGTAGAGAAAACCGCTTCTCTAACCCGCCAATTTTATTCACCGCCGATGCATCGCGAGCGAGCGACGGGGCTGCTGCCTGTCCGTATAGGATGTGCTCGATCCGACGTACTCGCGATTCGAGAAGCGAAAGCGTAGACAGACTCGTGTCGTCCAACGAGTTGTCCATGATCGTTGAACGGTCCTCGGTCGCCCTTGACAGGTTTATCTGGCCAGCGAGTCGCGAGTTTCATAGGTCAGCATTGAAGCTTGTGGTTCGGCGTTTCGCGTGGGGCTTCCCCTTGGACGTGGGAACGCGCTGTCACGTGTGCGTGAAAGCCAATTAAAGACAAGACGTCGCCAACCACGATGATTGAGGTTGTCGGTTATAGGATGCAGAATCACGATACTCGTCTTTTGTCTTAACCGATACGTTGGTCTATTTTCATGCAAATGGGGACTATTCGCTGTTGGACGCCAGATACTTTTGTACTTCAGCCACCAGCTCTTCCTTTGCCAGCAAGCGGCCGTCCTTGTCCTCCCCTGTAGCATCCTTCAAGCCCAGAACCTTTAGTCTCAACTTCCCTTCTGCTACCTCACCCTCGCCGAGGATGACCGCAAGTGGAACATCATTGCTCTCGGCCGCCTTGAATTGCTGCGGCAGCTTGGGCTTGACCTTGGCCGAAAACTCCGCCCTGATGCCCGCCTTCCACAACAGCCTGGCCACCTCCATTCGAGCAGGCAAAAGACCGTCGAAGGTCTTGCCACCAAACGCCATGACGTAGACGTCCGTCTTCCGCGTGGCCTGCTTCTCCTTGTCCTGCCGTGTCTTCAAAATAGTAAATATGCGGTCGACGCCGAAGGAGATACCGACGCAGGGAATTTGCCGCTTGCCAAACATGCCAACCAGGTTGTCGTAACGTCCTCCCGCCGCAATACTGCCAATTCGGGACTCCTCGTCCCGTTTTCCGGCATCAGGGGGAAGCTTCGTAACGACCTCGTAGATCAGGCCGGTGTAGTAGTCGAGACCGCGAGCAAGTGAAAGATCGAAAGACACCTTATTCGTGATGTCATAGGCGGCCAGATATTGGAACAGCATATCCATTTCCTCTAGGCCAACCTTGACTTTCTCGTTGGCCATGGCCGCTTCGTCCTTCTTGAGGAATTCGATGAGCTCGGCTCCTCCACTGTGCTTGACGTATTCACCAATCTTGTCGGCAACGTCCTCAGTAAGACCCTTCTCCTCTACCATCTCTTTCTTGACCTCGGCCCACGGTGCTTTGTCGAGCTTGTCAACGGCAGAGCTGATGGGTCGAATTTTGTCGTCAGGAACGCCTGCGACCGTGAATAGACCGTCGAGGATCTTCCTATGGTTGAGCTTGATGGTGATATCCGCTCCGAGGCCGAGTGACTCAAACACCTCCACGGCAATGCACAGAATCTCCGAATCGGGAATCATGGTATCGTATTCGCCCACGGTGTCGAAATCACACTGGAAGAACTCTCGAAGTCGGCCACGAGCTATTGACTTGAGATATGTCAGTATATTCTATGACGTCCAGGGACAATAGCGAGGGCTTACGGGGTTATCACGACGATAGACTTTGGCGATTTGATACCGCTTCATGTTGAGCGTAGAGCTTTGAGCCAAATACCGAGCCAAAGGTACTGTCAAGTCATAACGCAGGGAGCAAAGCTCGCCACCCTGATCCTGCAGCTCGTAGATGAGCTTTGAGTCTTCGCCATACTTGTTGGTGAGGATCTCGTTGAGTTCGAATACCGGGGTGTCCAGGGGGGTTCCGCCGTGGCACTTGAAGACCTTACTGACTTTGGCAAAGATGTCGTCGCGAAGATTGATGTCTGCACCAATCCAATCTCTAGTACCCTTCGGTGTTTTGAGCGTAATTGCGCCCTTCTTCTGGGGCTTGCCCTCCTTTGACTCCATTTCGGTGTCTTCAAAAGGAGGTGGGGGGGAGAGATCGTGAATCAAACCACAGCGAGGCGGGCTGGTACAAAGAGACTTGGTGCGGGAAGGCTGACGGATCAGATAGATAGGAGGTGTCCTCAAGACGTGCCGTGGGGTATTCGATATGAACGAGCGCAGTGCCGTGGTGGGTAGGAGCGAAGTTGGCGGCATAGGGCCGAGAAGTTTGAAATACCCTTATACAAGCAATTTTGACTCACATGGGCGTCGCTGCTGCTGACTGGCGGGGCAGCTACGACACGCGCAGGTCTAGGGAGGGGCAGAAGAACACTGTACAGGGCACTGAATATGCAGGAAATAGGCGCAAAAGGTCACTGGGCACCGTCGAGGCGGTGGTATGGGGTACCCGATGCGCCTGCTTGATCAACCTTTAGCAGCGATTGGGTGTGGGTGGGCTGTGGGAGGCCAGCAAAGTGTCTGTAGGCGGTATTAGTCAGCGTGTCCATGCTATGTAGCCTCTACGGCTGTTTCGGTCAGCCCTTTGTCCAAGAACAAGCATGACCTGTGTATCTTGCAACAAGGGATGTGGTTATATGCCGTTCTACAGCGGCGTGACCTTCCAAAATGCCAGAAGGTCACGGCATACTTTAGTTGGCGTCAAGGTCGAGCGTGAGGTATTCGCTTATCTACAGATGGGACTGTGAAGGGCCCGGAGCAACTCTATTTGAACGATAGCATTTAGCCCTGGATTAAAATCAATCTGCAGTAAATGGCTTTACCCGCTACATGCCCATTTCCGACGTCACTCCAATGCTGGGGAAGGCTGGTTGATGCTGTTTCATGGTCACTCCCGTCGGATCTTGATTGGCTACCACGACAGGGAATTCTCGTGATAATAGTAGCTTGCCCCACGCAACTCACGGGCCGGGGGCTGCCTAGTAGTCAGCAATCGTATGTGTTGTCTGGAATTTGGATAGATCTGGCAAACTACGACATACCCTTCGACGCAGCCAAAGCCTTCAGCCTGGCAACTATCGCGACTCGAAGAGGCAGCCATCCTAACCTATCACCGTCTTCTTCCCTTCAACAACGGTACCAGGCTCCTGCGAATCAGCCTTGGGTTTCTCGGATTGGTGCCACAGCACAGTGCGCGGCGCCGGGCGCTTGACAGACCGTCACCTATTCTAGGATTTTTTTTTGGCTTGTGCTACCCGACCCTGAGCGCAGCTACCCTTCTCGACGGCGGCTGCGTCACGACGATACTCCCGCACGAACCCTGGGCTATGACGAACTATTCCTCTATATCGGACGCGAACGCTGCGACCGGCTCCTCCAGAGACATGCCCAGGTAATTGCCCAGCCGCACGCATTTTGACCACTTTCGTTCGGGTCCAACGGGCGACGACGATGCTAACAGTTCCCTTGCAACAATAGGCTACGACGCCGAGGCGGTAAAGACGGCGGCCATGGCGGCCATGGTGGCCAGGCGTCGACAATCAGCAGCATCGTCAATCTGCTGAATACAAGTATGAGCATTGGCGGCAAGAACGGTGGATGGAGTTGCTGACGCAGGATGCAGTTGTCGGAGCTGGAACTCTCGCCATGCCCTCGGTCCTGTCGCATACCGGCATCATGCTTGGTGTCTTCCTAATAGTCTGGTCGGGCCTGACGGCTGCGTTCGGCCTCTACTTGCAGTCGAGATGCGCACGGTATCTCGACCGCGGAACGTCCTCCTTCTTCGCTCTATCACAAATCACGTACCCGAACGCCGCTGTCATCTTCGATCTCGCTATTGCCGTGAAGTGCTTTGGCGTTGGCGTGTCCTACATGATCATCATAGGCGATCTTATGCCCGGTGTGGTATTAGGCTTCAATGGCCATGCTATGGAAATTCCGTACTTGGTAGACCGACAGTTCTGGGTGACTGCGTTTATGCTCTTCATCATTCCGCTGGCCTTTTTGCGGCGCTTGGATTCTCTCAAATACACCAGTCTGGTGGCTCTGGTATCCATTGGGTACCTCATCGTCTTGGTTATCTACCACTTCTCCGTCGATCCTCACGCCGACCCGCGCAACATTCGTGTCATTGAATGGGGCGGAGCCATCGAAACTCTGACTACTCTGCCTGTTGTTGTCTTTGCATACACATGCCACCAGAACGTAGGTGTACCCGTACCTGACCACTGGCTTCGTCACAGTTGCTAACATGACGGAAGATGTTCTCTATCATTAATGAAATCAACGACAGCTCTCCCAGTTCACTTATTCGTGTCGTTGGCTCAAGCATAGGTTCGGCTGCGTGTATCTACACCCTAGTCTCAATAACAGGGTATTTAACGTTCGGAAACGACGTCGTCGGAAACATCATTTCCATGTGTCAGTGGAGGTCCCCGAGGCAAAATGCGCATCGTCACTGATTCGTTCTAGATCCGACTGGAGTGGCCTCAACAATTGGAAAGGCAGCGATTGTTGTACTGGTACTCTTTTCAATCCCCCTTCAAGTGCATCCTTGCCGAGCATCACTCGACGCCGTGCTGAAGTGGAGGCCCAACCGCGCTCAGGCCAATACGACGGGTCGTCCGGGATCACCATTTCTGGCCGCTGCCGGAGCAGCTCGGGGAGACCATGGAGGCGGTGCCCCAATGTCCGACACACGCTTTGCCATCATCACTACCGTCATCCTGATCCTGTCATATATCACTGCCCTCTCGGTCACGAGTCTCGCTAGGGTGCTGGCTTTTGTTGGTAGCACTGGCTCGACGTCTATCAGCTTCATTCTTCCCGGTCTGTTCTACTATAAGATCAGCGATCCGGATAGCATACATCACCAGCGCTTGATGAAGGAAGACGACGACATGGAGGACTCAGGTGCTTCCGAGACGGAAGATAACAGGACTCTAGCTCAGAGCAATGCCAGCATTCAGAGCGGAGCCAGCACAGCGAGCGCTCAAAATACTTGGCGATGGCGAAAGAAATGGAGGTGGGACATGGAGCATATCGAGCATGGCCTACTTCGCAGAATGTCTGTTGCTCTCGCTATCTACGGCATGATTGTCATGGCTGTGTGTTTGATTTTGAACATCTTTTTTGTGGCTGCTCACTAGAGCATCCTGTGCATTACGGAGGAACGGCCGATACTTATGACACGTGTGGCCGTCCCCAGAAACCAGATGGTGACGTCTGCCCTGACGATAAACGCGAATATCGGATGTCGGACTGTCACCTAGTCCCCCAAACAGGTTGGCGTTATTCCCTAGGCTTTTACTGCAATATGAACCAGTCTTTTTAGGCGCATAGACTTGGTGCATACGGAGGGCTGTTTTGTACAATTTCTTTCCTTTTTTTTCTTCTTTTTTTTTTCTTTTCTTTTTATAACGTGCTCTCCTTTCTTCTGGCATGGCTCAACGACAAAAGATGATGGTTGGTCATGATCGTTCTATTTGAAAATGTACACTACCGTACTGTCGAGTACTGGGTCGATGAGATGCATTGCGCATCTTATTGGATACTAAGCGGTCATTTCACTGAAATAGCTCGCACTGAAGGTCCTCCGATTGGCGATGAACAACAGATTTAATAATGTACACTGTTGTATATAGCCGGAACCTGAAGTCAACGCGCTAACACAACTTCATACACATGTTGCCATATCATATACGACACTAACTCGCAGCAAACGCCTCTTAATGGTTGCAGGATGTCACCTGGTCCGGTCGCCGCCGGGCAGTCCTGCTTTCCGCCGCATTGTCAACTCTCAAATAGCCCCCGCGTGGTCGTATTGTTTTGGTCTGCGGCCCGGGTCGTCTCAGGTGGCAGCTCAACCGTATTTTCGTCTATCGTATCCTGATGTCCTTAGTCTCCAGCACTCCCTTGGGCTTGCTCGGCGTGGGTCCGAACGATTTCTTGGGGAGGATCCCGGCCATGGAGAGTATCCGCCAAGCCGTGTCTGTCGGTTGCGCGCCCACGCCCACCCAGTAGTTGGCGCGGGACACGTCGAGGTTGATGTCTTTGTGCAGTTTGTTGTCGGTGCTGTAGGGATCGGGCTTGGGCATGGGGTCGTACGTGCCGAGCACTTCAAGCGGTTGAGAGTTACGAGCCGTTCTGAGAATCGGGTTAGCCAAGGGTGGCATGAGATGAACCAGAGAGGGGGGGGACTTGGTACCTGGCGTGAGTGACGACAATGTTGTAAAATGGCTGATGCCTACGCCCAAAACGGGCGAGCCGGATCTTGATGACCATGGCTGCTGAGCTTGAGCGATCGTGACTAGAGGAAAGATGATGGATTGCTTCGGCTTTGACATTTGATACCTTAGCTTTTCGATGCATCCTCCAAAAAGGGTTCTGGTGGAGCCTGCCGAAGCTTTGCCGCCCCGACCAATGGGGTTACGCTGCATGCACTGTTCGAGGTGCTACCTGCCGAAGGAAATGATCCGCTCTTTCTAATCGCTCGACTGCCGCAGGTGATGTCAGTCTCGTTCTACACTTGCATTACCGTCAATGTCGTGACAACTTAGCTTTTTCACCTAAATGCTTGATTTCACTGCATGACTTTAAACTGAACATTGGCAGTGCCAACTTCTTTTCACGACCTCCGGAAACATCAGCAGCCATGGTCTTGAAGGTACATTCACACGCCCAACAAAAATACACGAAATGCCCATTAACCTTGGGCAGACGCTTGGCGCAAAGGCCGCGGCCGCACTCGACCAGGAGCTTATGAGCACTTGTGCCTTTTCAATCGACCAGCTCATGGAGCTCGCGGGACTGTCTGTTTCACAAGCAGGTATGGCTCTATCTAGATGTGTTTCCTAGCGAGCTCCCATGGTGATTTGTACTAAGGTACCTCATAGTCTTTCGCGTTCATCCGCTCAGCAAGGGTCGTCGAGTCCTTGTGGTATGCGGACCCGGAAACAATGGTGGGCTTCTCCGGTCTCAATTTTAAAAATGCGATTCTCAGACGACTTGAAATGACCATGGCTTAGGTGGTGATGGGCTCGTGGCCGCTCGACATCTCTATTTCTACGGTTACCAGCCCGCCATTTTCTATCCTAAGAGGAGCAAGAATGAGCTGTATCAGGCAAGTCAAAATCGCTATGCATACACATTAGGTGTTTGGTGTCGGTTTGATGCGTGTTCGCACCAAACATGGTATCAAATCCAAGCAGGAGAAAAGAATGGATCATTATTCGTAGCAAATCGCCATCCTAGATCAACTCGCACCCCACGGGAACGGGCCGCAATGCTAATCATATTCCAGCGACTGGCCAAGCAACTGGAGGACCTCGATGTGCCGTTCGTTCAAGACTTCCCGTCTGCGCTTTCGTCCACCGACCACGTTGTTGATGCCATATTCGGTTCTTCTCTCCCCCCGTGCTCAGGAGAACCTGCTATGCTGACCGATTGGTTGTAGGCTTCAGTTTCTCTGGTGAGGTCCGAGATCCCTTTCCAGCAGTGATCCAAGCCCTCCAGGAGACAAAACTTCCCGTTACTTCGGTAGATGCGCCTTCGTCGTGGGATATCGAGAACGGCCCTCCATCGTCCGGCGTAGGAAGCTCCTTCATGCCAACGGCCCTCGTAAGCCTCACGGCTCCTAAGCCGTTGATCAAACACTTCAGAGGTCGGCATTTCGTCGGCGGCAGGTATGATGAGCTCAGGAGTGTAGTTCACAGCCTTGCTCATGCGATTTTAGGTTCGTGTCGCCATCCATTGCCAAAAAGTACGACTTCGAGGTTCCCGCGTATGAGGGAATTGACCAAGTTGTGGAGGTCGACACAGCGGGGCAAAAGCTATGAGCCTATCCCTGAGGTTCATTGGTAAGTCCATCGGAAGTAAGGTGCATCGCGGCGTAAACGATGGGTGTAGGCACTCCAGGTATCCCGTCGCCAACATGGCAAACCTGCTACATGACTTGGCAGCCTCCTCTCATGCTGTTTGGGCAAACTGGGCTGGGGCATTGCCCCTCGCGCATCTCATCCTCGATGACTGCGGTGCCCCGAGGGCAAGCTATGAGCGGAGGGTGGAAATCGTGGCAGAATACAACATAAACGAGGTACTGTTTCCCGCAAACGTGACATTCGGCCGTATGCTCCGTGCACATTTATCCTCGTGAACAATCGAGTCCTTTCAACCGCTTTGGAAGAACAAGGACCGGCGCTTTTGCATAGGTGAAGGTGAGTCTGGGTTGGGAGACATGAACAGTAGCGTCCGGGCCGTGGGCGTCAACCCCCCTCAAAGAGGAGGTAAGTGATTGACGAAGTTTTGGTTTGGACTAATCAGCGAACACTAGGAGAGGTTGACGCATAAGGCTGAAGAAGCGAGTGGTTAAAAAAGAAGCATTGGTAAAGAACGCCAGCAAATACCTTCGGGATGTTGGCCATATGTACAGACACGAAGAGAGTAGTAGATGAGTCGCCACAGTCTGGGACCCGGCGTGATGGTCTGGAGCCGGCTAGGTACATACGCGGACAAAAAGGTACGGCGCAGTACATGGGCAGCTCTATTGGCCACACACTCTCTTCCAGTTAGGCAGGGACACGGGCAAAGACAGGCAGTCGACGACTAAGGTCCGGCAGTGAAGAGGTTGTGGCGGATATCCGGCGGCGATGGTTAACGAGGAGCAGCTCCGATTTGCAATTGCTACGCAGTGGCCCCTTGGCGGAGGAAAAGGGCACTACACGAGCCATTTTGCCAGATAATAAAACCTGGCACGCACCCGCCTTGCACAGCGCTGGGAGACGTGTGTCTGATCCGGTATGCATTGGGCGCCCGAGGAAGCCAAGCAGCCCGGAGCAAAAGCTCCATGACCCATTTGATAGGTCGAGTGGCGCAGGAGGGAGTTCCGAGTCCCCTGAGATTCGATCCGCTTTTCCCTTGATTCCGGGGCTCTTGGGAGGCTTTCATTCCTGGTCTGGGTCTATTGGAAAAGTTCCCCAGCGGCTTGCTGGCGTTGGCCTTGATGGTCTCTAGACCAAGCTGGCCATCGAGTTTGCTAGAAGCTTCAGGAGCTGGGCTTGCTGGGCTTGCTGGAATTTGAAAGCTGTCGAGGCCCGCCCGCTTCGTCGATCGGCAGACAGCCCTGTCGAAGTCTTGGCATCGCCAAAACAGGACAGACATTTGGTTCGAGAACTTGTTATCCCTGCCATCGACCCTGGTCTCACGTGCTCACAGCCTCACGAAGCAAGCTCTTGACGTTGCCGTGGCGGCTGCTGAGCATGCTCAGCCACAGTTGCTCCTTTCTTTTTGCCACACCGAAGTCTGCATCCACCTCTTCGAGTCACGCGCCGGCGGATGAGAAACCCAAAGGGAAGCCCATTGGGGCACTGATTCTCGATAGTGTCGCCGGAAATACGTGGTTTTGCCACAACAAAGACCGTTGCAGCTACCCGCAATTCGCCTTTCCCTGATATCGACATTATCGACGTTATCAATCCACCAATTTGGCAAAGGGGGGTTTTGGCGGAGTGGGTGGTCCCCACGTTGTCACTCATGTCGTTGCTTCTGTGGCGCACGAGTTCGTGCTTTAATTATGGCAAATGTCCCAAATCCCCATGGTTTTCACATCAGACGCCGCAAATTTTTCAGGGGAATTTGGTCCGACTCCAATCGACGCCGTTGCCGAAGCTCGAGGGCACGTGCTGCCCAGGCACCGGCAGTACGGACATACCCGTTCGAATGCAGATCACGTCGTTGCCGACCTTGACTGCTTGGCCAGTTCTCCCTGTCCCCATTGTGGCGTTTTTTGTCCTTTTGTTCTTGTTCATCAAGCCGATAGACTGTACTGAATTTCCAAGCTGCTTACGCTTTCCAAGCAGCTTACGCGTTCGGGCTTCATGACAGCCGACTTTGGATAGAGGCAAGGCATCGCCAGTGCCTTTCTTTTCCTATTGTAGAACATCTCGACCGGCCGGTTGAGGTTTACGATGTCTTGCAGGTTGCTAGCGTCTTCCATGTGCACAGAAGATTGCAGCCACCATGCCGGAATATTTTACCGGAGGACCCTTCATCACGCCGCGGTAGCCTGCCTTTTTGTCATGTCCCACCCACGCTTACCAAGAGCAGCAAGGATCGCATTGGCACAGTTGTGGGACGTTGCAGACCTCCTCTTTGCGCCGCTCCACCAAGCAAGCACTTTGTCTGGGCTTGTTTTCCGATGGCATTTGTTCAGTAATTTGAATTTGTGCTTGGCCCACCGTTGGTCAATCCCACCAACCCACTTCTCACAATGCAGGCCAGGCAGAATTTGCAAATGTAGGCGACCTAGTCGATGCGAGCGAAGAGCACTATCCTATACTAGCTTCGCCTTTACTGCGTTTTTCCATGTCCAATATACTACTACTTGCATTGATGCATCGATTTCTACCAAACCCTATCGAGCTTGGTACAGGTCTAATCGACACCAAGGGTCTTCTTGCGGGAGGAGACAAGGAGACAATGAATCGATCAAATTTACCAAGTGATTACGAGCCGCTGGAACCGGGACGTGTCTCCTTGGCAACCTGGTTATAAATCCTCTATTGCAGTATCCCAATTGGTCAAGGGGTTCGGGTTCGGGAACCGTCCCTCTGCGGGTATCAATTGGCCCAAGCAGGGAGAAACCAATGCAGTGGAGATATCTCCACTCTCGCGATTGGGACGACATCAAGGACGGGACACACACACTTACAGTCCACATTGCCGTTGAACCGTGCTTGGACCTTGCATCTCCCACGTCTAAAATGCTCCGGGCTTCATGACGTGCCCGAACGTATCTTGCCCAACCGCCGCTACGCTTTCATCTTCGCTCTCATGTGCCACCTCCACATAGTGGGGTATCCAGGGTGATGGAGACCTTTTATATATCACAGGGCACAACACGCGGCAAACTCGAGATGTACTTTTCCGTACCGTACCAAAGCGGTGTGAAATCCGTTACAGGGTCTACTCGTATGGGGCGACTCCGGTCGGTTTTCTCCTCGTCTCTTACTTGGTAAACGGAGACGGGGCCGGTTCAAAGCTTGTCCTCGGCTTCTTCGAGGTCACACCTTGCTAAACTATTCTTGCGTCGCCACTAATTCTCATAACGAGCTAAAGCATCTCAGCGGATGCTGTGTCTGGGTCGCATCTTGACAAAGTCTCAGATGCACGTCTAGACCAGCGCCTACTTGCAAGCTCTTCTCTGGTGAGTAGACGGTGGAAAGACGAGTTGAGGAGAACTAGTTGATCGATTTGGCACGTTTCATGACAGAAGTTGTTATTGCTGTAACGTTCCGGCCACCTTGCGGTGTGGGCATTCCCTGGTTTTGACCAGTTCCATGTGTTTTTCCGGACGAGCTCCGTAAGACCCAGAAGGCGTACTACTGGACAATAAGTGGTTTTATGAGAATATATAAGCATACCCGAGTTTTGAGCGTATTTACCCCCTATTGCAGCTTCGGTAACCGGAGTTGCTGCAGTGCCAACGGCCGGGCATTTATCAATAGAGTGCGTCGTTTGGCAAGCGTATGGCTGTCAGGTCTCGGAATTTGGTGACTTGCAAGATTTGCCATCCCTCAAGCACAAGCCTGTTGAGTGAAGTGGTCTTCCGACGCAAGTTAAGGTGTACCTATCTGGCCTCTTCCTACCCAAGCTGACTCGTGTTTGTAACGAATCGTAGACTCTTGTTTTGGGGTTGTAGACAAACGCAGTGGCTCGGAAATAGCCGGTCCCATATTTCAAGCTTAATCTTCCAAGTTAGGCTGTATTTGGCTTTTTCTTCCGTTTTGCTTGGTTCCTTCTCTCTGCTCGCTCAAGCCACCATGCTGGACACGGCATGTTCCTGAGTGGCAAAAGGATGTACTCGCAAATGAACCGGGAGCCTTTTCACATTCTCTAGCCACTTCCCAAGACGTGTTACTCTTCTGGTTTCTAATAATTGATTGGTCTATACGAAAAAGAAAGGTCGTGGTTTTCGTCTATCTTCGTTCGTGAGTGGAATGAGACCCGAGTCTCGGGTAGCAATTCCTGCTAGCACCTCAGGCGGTAAGGTAAGTACAGGGTAATTGCTGCTGTCTATCAGTAAAAATCGAGGACGGAGTCTACTCGCTGATCAAAACAAGGAAGCTGTCCCTTGCTCTACAGTCCGAACATGTCCCGCTATGTCGTTACGCCCGCTCATGTAAAGTCACTTAGCATGGCGATGCCTTCCTGAGTCTGATTCATCGGATTCGCGTTTGCACGGTGAAGGCCTCTTTCACCTGAGTGGAGTTCTGGGCGAGGGCTCAGTTGATTAATAGTGGTGTCGCCTTTAAGAGCAACAAAGTGACGAGTAGGGTAAGAGCGACACTAGGGATCGTGGACTAAATGCCGTGAAGATGATAATAAGAAATATTAATACGGTAGCCCTCTAAGTACATCCACATACATGTGATATTCCGGATGCAAGAGCTTGAGGAAAGTCAATTCAATGAAGAAGGCGGCAGAGAAGCTAGCTCAACAGACAGTATGATGTCAACACTGAAACGGCCAACTCCACAAGTTTAAGGCTGCCTCAAGGACAACAGCATCAGTAGCTGGCCATGCGGCTTCGATGACAGCGCCCATCAAGGTGGGTGTCAACCTTGAAGTAAGGTGGCAAGATTAAGCATTGGAGGCAGCCTGCCCACCTTCCAACTTGACAGGGTGGAGGGAGGGGTGGAGCTTCGGAGGGCATCGGAGACTCGTCAAGCTTGCGTCAAGGGACCCCCGGCCAGCCCATCACGACAGGTTTTGTAGGTCGCGTGATCCCGATGTTGACGGGACAGCTCGTTCTGCATTCTGCCCGGTCGATCCAACATTCGCCGGACAAAAAGTTGTCACCGATGAGTCACGGCAGCTGAAGTGAGGCTCCCGCTCGTCTTATCGTAAAGCCAGTATCAAGGCAAGGAGTCAATGGACTTCCCGAGGCGGGGAAGAGGATGGAGAACAAACAGAAAGCATTCAACTGCCAAAGTTTTGGCCGGCAGTCTGACGCCACAAGAGCTTCTGTGCGTCAGCCCCTGGGCCTACGGCGAGCGTGCCTTGCCAATTCAGGGCAAGACCAGCCTGCCCGTCATCCAGGCCCATCCAAGAGTGTTCATTTAAGCTCGCTTGGCGCTCTTGATCTCCCAGCTTGTTCCGCTTAGCCAAAGCTTCTTTTGTTTATACGACAAGGGTAGCTAGCCGAGGACACACAATAGCACGATACCGATGATAGGTAGGTAGTAGAATACTCAAAGGCTGGGCCGACTCGCTTCGTGTCTTCTGATCCCTCATCATGTACCCGGCGGTACTACTCTACGAGTAACACCTCGAAGACCATGCACCATCCTCCGCCGCGCAGTCCTGTTCACGTCGTGGTCTCGGCTGGCTGCGGGCAATGATAGACTCGCTGGGGGAACCACACCGAAAATGGGAGACGGTAAGGACAGTTGCGGCAACGAGCTTTGGTGAAACTACATTCGCACCGGTTGCTGATTTGCAGCCGAGTCCAAGGGCGGGCTAGGAGAACCGAGACGGGTATCAAACCTTGACGCACTATGAGAGCTGTTGATGTAAAATACCCTGCCTTTCGCTATCTGTTTCTTGTATCCCTTTTCATACCTCCTGCGTTCCCCCCTCTGTTTCTTTTTGCTCCGCCTCACCAGGTTTACCAGCTTCCTCTTCTTGTCCGTTGCAAGGAAATCAGGACAGATCCTGTACAGACGAGGAGTACAGGCGCATCGGGCATAACATCTACGACGGTCAATCCGCTCCTCACCATGGAGAAGGAAGTCCTCGACAGACCGACGCAACACGTCGGCACTAGGCCTAACCATGGCTATGCCCAGAAACCAGAGGGCGCTGAGTTCGCTGGACAAGGTGTGGAGCACCATGTCGCTAGCGAGGACTATCAATTGGAGCGCGGTCTCAAGAGTCGACACATCCAGTTCCTTGCCCTCGGTGAGTCGGCAGCGCAGGACTTGTTTACCACCCTGCCCTGCTCGAGCCACCGGTCGACGAGGGGCAGTGATTGATTAACATAGAATAGGCGGTGCTATCGGAACCGGTTTGTTCGTCGGCTCCGGTGCCATCCTCTCTCAGACCGGACCCGCTCCGCTCTTCATGGGCTATCTGACCATGACCATTGTCGTCTGGAACATCATGAACAACCTGGCCGAGATGGTCACCTACCTGCCCCTACGCGGCATCACCGTCCCGTACTTCACCGGCCGCTTCGTCGATCCCAGTCTTGCCTTTGCCGGCGGCTGGAACTACTGGTACGCATACGCCATGCTTGTGGGCGCCGAAGTCAGCGCGGCGGGTATCATCATCGTGTACTGGGATCCTGGCGTTCACATTGCCGTCTGGATGATCATCGTCCTCGTCGTCATGCTGCTTCTCAACATCATTGCTGTCAGCTTCTTCGGCGAGGCCGAGTTCTGGTTCGCCAGTATCAAGCTCATCACAATCACGGGACTTATCATCCTTGGCGTTGTGATATTCTTTGGCGGCGGCCCCAACCAGTCTCGCATTCTCGGCTTCACCTACTGGATCGGCCCTGGCGCGTTTGTCGAGTATCGTGCCAAGGGCTCGCTAGGCCGATTCCTCGCTTACTGGCGCGCCTTTGTCTCAGCCGGGTTTGCCTTCATCACCTCGCCGGAGCTAATTGCCATTGCTGCTGGAGAGACTGTCGCGCCGCGACGAAACGTTCCCAAGGCTGCCCGTCGGTTCTTCTGGCGTCTGGCTATTTTTTACGGTGCCGCCTCTCTCGTCATTGGTGTCATCATCCCCAGTGATGAGCCGAACCTCCTTGGTGCCTCCAATGCCAGCGCTTCCCCTTTCGTGCTAGGTATCCAAAGGGTTGGTATCCCTGTGCTGAACCACATCATCAATGCCGCGGTGCTGACATCGGCCTGGTCTGCCGGAAACTCGTTCCTGTACTCGGGCAGCAGAGTGCTATACTCTATGGCCCTGGACAACCAGGCTCCCAAGGTGTTCCGCACCACTAACCGCCACGGCGTGCCGTGGGTTGCTGTACTCGCCACCTGGTCAATTGGCTTGCTGGCGTTCCTCAACGTCTCAAACTCTGGCGCCGTGGTCTTTAATTGGTTCATGAACATCTCTACCATTTCTGGATTCATTGCCTGGATCGTGGTTATGATAACTTACCTCCGCTTCCGCAGGGGCCTCGAGTTCCATGGTCTCATGCACACGCGGCCCTACATTACATGGGGTCAGCCGTATGCCACCTGGCTCATCCTATTTCTATTGATCATCCTTACAATCACCAATGGATTCCACATTTTCATCGATGGGTACTGGAACGCCGAGTCCTTTGCGGCTGCTTACATTACGCTCCCGATCTTTGCAATTCTGTACTTTGGCCACAAGATTTGTTCCCGCACACCATTCTTCATTCCTGTGGACCGGATGGACCTGCTAACCGGGAAAAAGGAGATGGACGATCTGGAGGTCAAAGACGTGCCTCCGGTGCCCAAGAACCTGCTCCAGAGGGTGTGGTTCTGGATTGCATAAGTAGATGTAGGGTGCTGGAGGATATAGGCGCGATGGGACGTAGGAGATGTGTGCCCAGGCCGTTTGACAGCTGTGATATCCGTGAGGGAGTGTGTATATCTCTTTCAATGCATTCCTTTCAAAAGGCCACCGGGGAAGTGACATGTTATAAGTCGCGATGCTAGGTCAGTTAGTATGATGGCAGGCACTGTAAAAGTGATTCATGATCGAGCTGGCCACGCTGATTTGAAACCTGTCTGAACCAAAATGCTGGGCATGCGATGCAGCCCGGGATCTGGATCTAGAATGGCACAGATCCATCATCACCCAGCCGTAGCAAAGCGGCCTCTTCAGAAAAGACATTTGACACATGCTTCCAATCGTGGCCTCTCGGTATCAACTCTTGCATTAAAAAGCGTCGATGCAACCGAGTCTTCGTCGCCTCTGCTTTCATTATCACCACGCATAGAGGAAGCTACACACTTCTTTTGGCCAAGACCAGGACCCTGCCAAGATGAAGCCAAGGCACAAGACCTTGTGGATCCTCGATAATTCTCCGCCCTGGCAGGAGATCGCCAAGTGTTTAGTCTGCGGAGTCTGGCAATTCGATCGATCGAGGATGATGTGCATTTCGACGTCGTGGGTGTTCAATCCTGCGGCGCATTGTGTAGGCGCAACGGTGAAGGATTCCTTTGCCGAATTGCTGCCTAGGGATGAATTGAGGACAACGTGATGATATTGGATGGAGGAGGGGCGTATTTGTAATGGCGCGCAACATCAACATCGTCGACTGTAGCGATCACAAGAGGAGGCCTACCAAAGTAAAGGCTGGAGACAAGGAAGCTGTCGTAACGCACGTCGAAGAAACTCGAGGAAGGCGTCGCCAATGCCTCTTACCATTGAATAGTATCTTAGCACTTTGTAGTGGGGATTTCGGCATTGGGACAATCGCCGTAGGAAGGAGCATTGCCCACCTAGCATCACCTGTCATGATGACTTGAATGCGGCTGGCAATCGATTATGCAGCCACAAGAAATGGCTTCAATCTGTCTGATCAGTTGATGCCACCTCCTTTCTTTGTGCTTGAAGTTCTGTCCTTCTTTCATTCTTGATTTGAGGAGCCGCTGTCTCCAACTCAGTCCAGATAAGCCTCAGCACGGCCTCTGTTGATTCAGCNCTACGCAGCATCTAAGACTCGGACAGTATTGATGAGCTTCAATAACTTCACCCGAACATGGTGTTTGGGAAGCGTCATCCGTCAGGCGGCTTAGACCCCTGGGAAGCCGCGCCGACTGCGATGGTCGTAATCGCAGCATGGTCGCTGACCTGGTCTTCGAGGGAGAAGCACCAGGAGACATGCCGTCGCTGACCATCCGCCGAGGTCAATCAGCCTCTACTTTGACCGCTCGGATGGCTGGTCTATGCAGGAAGTTTGAATCCGAGCACCCCCGCACTCGGCAGTCGCCTCGTGAACATCTTGCCGACGGCATTGCCGACTCATACGTTTCTTCGATGGTTGCCAACCGCTATGACTCCGCACGCTGCTGATTGCGGTATGGTATGACTTCCTGAAGCCGCTGCCTCAAGGGTCATGTCTTCTGCCGACGTCCTCGATGTAACCCTTGCCGAGACGTCCATTGGACTATGGGCTTCCCGTGGGCCACCCACAACGCTCGACGTGCCAGGTTGGCTTAACGACAGGCCATTGCCCCCGAGCCTGACCGGCTTGACTTGGCAAGGGACGGATGGAATGTCTTGGATCACGAGCATCATCACCGGCACCACAATTGGTCAATTGCATGCGACCCCACCCTCCGGACACCCTCTTTTGCCCCGGACTTTACAGCTCACTGCCACAACAACAAGCTTATACCTGGGGTGGTGTGTGATGCACGCACACGACTAGCCGGTACTTCGGGATGCTCACTACTCCTTGAGAAAGTCATGTTGACTCGAGATAGCCTTGCAACACTTAATCACAGTTCTCCCTCGACTTGCCCACCTGCAGAATGCAGCACTTCCATGTGTGGTTTCACCGAAGTCGGTGTATATCACGCTGCTCGTCTATCATGCGCCATGTAACCGCTACTCACCACTTCTCGTACCACCTGCAAGAAGCCATGGGCAACAGCTCTAGGCAGCCGTTTAACTCACCTCCATCAACCAGGGGTCTACGCTCAACCGCAAACGACTTGCAGCCAAAAGCAACGTCGAGGAGTGGATCAGAGTTGCATCTTACTGGTTTTGATGGATTTTCATGGGTGCGGAGATGTCGGCTGCTGCATGTCCAAGACAGCTCCAAGCCCACCAGGATAGCTCCCACAGCTTGACCTTGCCCCAGGTGCCCCGATTGTGAGCTTCTGGGGCTTGCTTGTGAAACATCCGTCTGCATGTATATATCACTTGCCCCTTGCCCAGACCTATTTCTCGGGATGTGTCTTCTGTGCTCTACGCTCTGCGCCGACACACGCCTTGCGAGTTAGACCTCACCCCTTTTAGACCTCTCACAGCTGTACAAACCTTCAGAATGTCAGACGAGAAGGTCGTCGCTGACTATAAAGGCCACGAGGCCGACCAGTACGTCTCAATCAACTGCACGCTTATCCTTACAATATCACACCATTCCTTCCTTCTCTTCCTGTTGCTGATCTCATCTTGCTAGCTTCAAGTCCGACGATATCCGCAGAGATATCGCCAGGTTCTCAGAGAACATCGAAGGAGAGATCCGTAATCCTCTCAAAGGTCTCTCGCGCGAGGATCTCATGGAAAATGTCACCAAATTTCATAGAGAAAAAGGACTTCCGCAAGACATTCTTCCCCTGCTGCAAAAAGGCGCTCTAGTTGCTCAAAACCCTGCCGATTTCGAGAACATCGAAGTGCTTGACGAGGCGGAGAAGCAAGCCTTACGGGAGGAAGTGACCAAGCGCTGGAAGCACCCTTGGCCCCTTTACTACACCATCATTCTCAACTCGATAGCCGCGGCTATTCAAGGATGGGATCAGGTAAGACCACCTCAAGGCTTTTGCCATAAGGCCTGTTTCTATTCACTGCTTGAAATCTCACATCGGTACTAGACCGGCTCCAACGGGGCGAATCTGACCTTCCACGAGGCATTGGGCATCCCAGACTCTGCCGGCTCATCCTGCGGCCCTGTTGCGAATGAAGGACAATGTGCCACCAACAGTTGGATCATTGGCTTCATCAACTCTATGCCTTATATCACTATCTGTCTTTTGTAAGAAGACCTCNTACTGTCTGCTTACGTTGTCGAACAGTGCCGCGTGGATTTCCGACCCCTTAAACGAGCTCCTTGGTCGACGGGGAGTCATATTTATTGGCGCCATCTTCTCGCTCTTTGCGCCATTTGGCATGGCAGTAAGTCAGACTTGGGGACAGCTGACCGCAAGCCGAATGTTATTGGGGATTGGAATGGGTTTGAAAGAGGTAACAGTGCCTGTCTTCTCTGCCGAGAACTCTCCTACAATCATTCGTGGTGGACTCGTCATGTCATGGCAAGTGTGGACAGCCTTTGGTAAGTCACTCGAGGTTAATCCCATGGACATGCGACCTTTGTTGCTAACAAGCTCTTCATGTAGGCATCTTCCTGGGAACTTGTGCAAATCTTGCCGTCGGCCAAACTGGCGCCATCTCTTGGCGTTTGCAGTTCGGTTCTGCCTTTATCCCAGCTGTTCCCCTCGTTCTTGGCGTTTACTTCTGCCCGGAGTCGCCTCGATGGTACCTTAAGAAAGGGAGATATACGAAGGCATGGGCATCCCTCCTCAAGCTTAGGAACACTCCTCTTCAGGCTGCTAGAGATTTGTATTACATACACAGCCTGCTCGAGCAAGAAAAGGTCATGGTCTTAGAGGCAGGTCTCAAGGTCACTAGCAGCATGTTCACCCGTTTCGTGGAGATCTTCACCATTCCTCGAGTTCGACGGGCCACGCAGGCATCGGGTATCGTCATGATTGCGCAACAGATGTGCGGTAAGTGAACGAGACTCGCCTCGGCGATCAAAGGCGAGCAAGTGGACTAATAATGTGCTCCAGGTATCAACATCATTGCTTTCTACTCGTCGACAATCTTCGTCCAGAGTGGAATCAGCAACTACACAGCTCTATGGGCTAGTTTCGGGTTTGGCCTGATCAACTTTATCTTTGCCTGGCCGGCGGTCTGGACCATCGACACCTTCGGGAGACGCACACTGCTGATCTTCACCTTCCCCCAGATGTTCTGGACTCTCCTAGGTACGAAAAGTTTCACATGCAATGGAACCAGCTTACTAACGGGGTGATAGCGGCTGGCCTTTGCTACTTGATCGAGCCTGATGTTGAGAACAGTACACCGCGTATCGCGGCCGTGGCAACTTTTGTATATCTGTTTGCCGCGTTCTACTCTCCTGGTAAGCTTCGTGATGACGTGCGGAAGGCTCTCGCACTTACGAAATGATAGGTGGTGGACCTGTCCCTTTCATGTACTCGGCAGAAGTGTTTCCACTCTCGCACCGTGAGATCGGTATGTCATGGGCGGTTGCGACGAACAACTTCTGGGCCAGTGTGCTCTCATTGACTTTCCCAGTAAGCCTTGTAGATTATGTGCTGCTTGCGGCAGACTAACAAGGTTCACAGCGCATGATTAGTGCCATGACACCTACAGGCGCCTTTGGATTCTATGCTGGCCTCAACCTTGTGGCTCTGCTCTTGATCATGATTGGTGTCCCCGAAACGAAGCAGAAGTCACTTGAGGAGTTGGACTATGTCTTTGGAGTGCCGACGCGCCGGCACGCATCGTACCAGCTCTTTACTGTGGTACCTTGGTGGTTCAGACGATGGGTCTTCCAGCAAAAGAATGTTGCATGCCCCGACCTGTACCACGATGACATTGCAACCGATTCCGCAAAGGCCCGGCAGGGTGCATCGTGAAAAGAATTATCTGGGAATCTAGCCAATTGGCTGCTGTGTACAAGGGCTAGAAAATGGTGCTTGTAGGGAGACGAGGGTAGATTGACGAAGCTCAACAGAGGGGAAGTGTATTCGAATTGTTCATAATCCAATCTTGATGACTTGACTCAAACAAGACGTGAATAAGACATGATGGGAAAACCTCTCGAGAAATGCTCAATCCCGACTTTGCAAGACAATCGATGCGGTCCAGGGTAGTGCTGCAGCCCACACTGACACGTGACAAACTAGTGGCGTTGAAACGGTTCCATTCCTATTTCGACTTTATACAGTAATCATCTTGTAATCAACAGTCAGCAATCAACGACTTCGATCGCGACCATGAAATAGAGTCATTGGCGGAGCCGTGACTGGGGCGATGTTTATGTAACGGAGTGAATTTGCTTGTAATATCTTATCAATATATCCGTACCTTCAGATATTTGAACCATGATCTTACCTACTACTTGTTTGTCAATCCTTAGGAAGCCTTGCTAAATGACTTCTGTCCGACTCCAACGACTTCTCCTCCACCCTGGGATTTAGTATATATGACGCGCTTCACGTCCTTGACTGCCATTTTGGTTGCTTCAATTTCCATCATCATCGTCTTTTACACCCCGAGTCTCACAGATTATTTTCAGGAATTGAAGAACGGTACTCCATCAGAAACAAGTCGACAAGATATTGTCACAGAGTCAGACAACCACATGCTCAAATCGACTGCCGCAAACATGTCCAAGTCCATCCTGCGTCAAGCCAAAATCACACCGCACCGCTCCGGTGCCCGCGGTCACTCGGACCACGGCTGGCTCAACACGTACCATTCGTTCTCCTTTGCCGACTGGTACAATCCTCAATTCACACACTTTGGCTCGCTGCGCGTACTCAACGAGGACCGGGTGAAGCCAAAATCCGGGTTCCCCACGCACCCGCATCGGGACTTTGAGATCTTCAGCTACATCCTGTCAGGCGAGCTGACGCACCGCGACTCCATGATCGCCAAGGGGAGGGAGGATGGCGTGGACGCGGATAAGTTCTACAGGATGCACAGGGGGGACGTGCAGTTCACAACAGGCGGCACGGGGATTGCGCACTCGGAGCAGAATGAGCACAAGAGCGACACGGTGCATTTCCTGCAGATCTGGGCGATCCCGTGGAAGAAGGGCCTGACGCCGCGGTACCATACGCGGACGTTCGACGAGGAGGCCAAGAGGCAGGACTTTGTCAAGATACTCAGCCCGCTAAAGGCACGCGAGGACGCCACGGCTCAAGAAGAAAAGGATGCCGTGCCCACGATTCCGGGCACGATCCCCATCCACGCCGACCTGGTGATGAGCGCGGGCATCATCGCGCCGGACACGGAGTTCTCGTGGACGGTCGGGGGCGGCGCGACGCAGCAGACTAAGCGCAAGGTGTACGTGCACGTGCCGATGACGAAGAACGGCAGGGCGCGGGTGAGGCTGGACGGGCGGGAGGAGGCGGAGCTGAGGGAGGGGGATGGAGCGTTTGTGGAGGGGGTGAGTGCTGGGGATAAGTTGGTGGTGCAGAGCGTCGGGGAGGTGGAGGCCGAGGTGATTGTGCTGGACACTGCGTAGATGGATGGGTGTGCTGTCATAACAAGTTCATTGGTGTGTGATATACGTGCAACAAGGCTGGTGACGTCGTACACAGCAGGTCTCCATGAGACAAGAGGAAATGTATAGGATGAACTTGAACAAACACCTTGCAATCTGAATAGGTCTGTGGCATAGGTGCCCCTGGAAACAAGTATGCGGAAGGTCGATGATCATCCGAAGCGGCAACAGTTACCGATCGTAGTTCCAAATCTCCACGCTAAACAGCAAGTCGAACTTGCGCCGGTGGTCTAGGGAGACGGGGCTTTCAGCGAAAGCTCCACCGCTACGTACGCCGGTTACTGACCGTGGTTTCAGGGTTGTCTAGCAGCATTTGGAGATTGTGATAGTCTCTCTGGCGTGAAGACTGGCGTGAGGAATGAGCATCGGAGCGTGAGTGTTGATCGAGATACCGCGTGTAACCAATCGGCAGGGCCGTTGATACAAGTGCTTCTTGTAAAACAGATTGCATGCTCGAATTAGTATAACCAATGGACTACACAGACCTTGAGTAAGGAGAAGTTGAGTCTCTCGTGGGACGTCTTTGCCCAAAGCTCCGTGATGTTGCCCAAAAAACAAACCGGAACCCTTGAGGTAGGAGTATGATTATGACAATATACCGGCGCAGTTGCGAGACGGTTCTCTCAGACTGTGATCGAGGATATAAGTGCCCTGGCCGGTTTACCGTGTACACGTAACACTTGAGCTTCTGCTCGAGCCTGGATGCCAAAATCCAACATCATAGAGTTGGAGGCCGTGCGAATAATTTAACCAAACCTATCCCAGAAGCGACCCATCGACCACAACCACGTCCTTCCCCTGTCTTGAGAGATTATTGGGAGGCGAGCACAAAACGTGTCCTGTAGACTGCTCCGAGTATAATTTCGCATTGGATCTAGATGAAGGAGGACTTCATCTTTCCACGCGCATGGTTAACTCTCTCACGAACAGCCGCGGCAGTAAATTGGTGAAAGGGGCGCACGTTGACTTCGCGTGCGGCGAGCACGGTTTATATTGCATTTAACCGAAGGCTCGTGGTTAAAGTCGACCAACATGCTCCGGGTTCGACGCAGCATAAAATGAGTATTACCTCAGATACCACGCACCTGCCTTACCGCCTCGTCATGGCTTAAATATGTGCGAGCACTGTTTTCACTATTATCTCTACCCACGCCCGCCGTACTTTGATGGCCTCTGACATAGTTGTCTCACGACGCCGACCTTGTCTGGAATGTCTCGGTAACTCGACATCGGCAGCCCATGTGGACAGGAACATAAGCCTCATGCTACAGTACCCTGTAAAGCAATGTCTCACGTCCGCATGGCCTGCGCTGTAGGAGCATGAAGGGAGGGAGCATGGCATGAGGAAACCGGGCATGGATCAGAAAAGACGTTGGAAGTGGCACGTTGCGGTGCAGTGCTGCAGCAAAACAACAGCGAGATGCGCGGGAGCCGGGCACAGCAAGTCCCCTAAAAAAAAAAAAGAAAAAAAAAGAAAGAAAGAGCTCTCCCTGTCACCGAGAAAAGTCATCCGGCCAAGCTTCCTGGTCTCGTCTCTCGTCCGAGGAGATGACATGACAATGGCAGGGTGGGAATCCTGCGGCGGAAATGAGCCCACCACGATGCTTTCCAGGAGCGCGGCTAATTATGCCCTTGGGATCAAATGGTATGGTACTTTGGAGGGAACTTTTGGCCTCCCTCCCACCAGAGCCCCGAGGGAGGGGAGTCACAGCACGAACAGGGGGAAGCGGATCCCAATGACGCGCATAGGCCAATGGAGGACCAGCCCCTAACCAACCTGGTACCCTCGTTTACCAATTCGGGGGACCTCGCGCACGCAGCAGCTGCCAGGCCATCGTAAACCTGTCAATCAGAGATCAGAGAGCGAGAGCCTCCTCCTAGGGGCTCCGAGATGGGTAGGGTGGGCCCCTACAAGATCGCGTGCGAGCCTAGCCTCGCCCAGGTTTTCTCCGGTTGGGATCCCAGGCCCGACACGCCGACCGTCTGGCCTCACTCGCTGAGCAGCTTTCTGCCACACGCAGGGCGTACCGAGTGCTCGGGTTTTGCTCAAGATCAACGCCCATTCAAAGACGCGCCAGCTACGGACACGAAGCTCGCAGGCCCCCCTTTGGCAAAGTTATGCCAGTTTCACACGCGCTTTCGCATCGACCTGCCTCGACGACCCTTTCGAGCCGGCTCAGCCGCCAATGCGCAGTGGGGACCTGGAGGATCAGAGTAACGAACGTAGTGTCTTGGTGCGACTTTCCAGCTGCTTTAGCGGCGTGTGATGACCGCTAAGAGCGGGACCCATGCAGGGGAAGGCAGCCTCATAGGTGGGTGGGTTGGTGGGCAGGCGGGCAGGTGGGCAAGCCGGTAAGTGGACAGGTGGGGTCGGACTGGCGAACCGGAGCTGCACTCGACTTTCCCATCTAGGCGCAGCCCTAACTGAACCGCACCTCAGCCTGGACGCTATCGAAAACCAAGATGGCACGCCGAATGACGACAAGGCCCAACCAACAGTCTGCTGTTCCCGCCTGGCAGCTCCATCTCGTCCTCTCGGCGGCACACTGCGAGCCGTCCTCACCTCACTACTGCAGGTACCAGGCCGGCTCCTTCACCGTACCTCCAACCTCTGGCGGTCGTTGAACAGTTTCTATCCTATTTCTTTGTAGGGAGACGGATGTCGTGCGCCATGGCACTACTCCTGAACAGCATGGAAAGCCTTTGTTGGCGATGGACTGTATGAGATGCCATTTCTAGCTTCAGGAGGTCCGTACAATATCTACTACGGAGTAGAGGCACATCCCACTCGCCGGCCGTTGCCCAAATCAGCCCACCACCATCATGCAGCCGGTATGAGCCAAGGGTCCCTATGATTGAGCCTCTTGGCGCCGTCGCCGCTCATGCCCAGGAAAGGGCACTGAGTGAGCACCAACATCTGCACCCACACCTCCCCGTTCGCCGCTCCCCCGCGCTATGCCTGTTCCTGAATCTCGCATGGCGGCTCCATCCGGATACTCGGCGCCTCTTCCTCTCTGCCCTGACGGCATCCGAATTGCTGGCCTCGGGAAATTACAAGCTCAATGGGGCATGGGCCCTCTCATGGAAGCCAGCCATTCCCGCACCCGGGTATGGGCCTACCGATTTGCTTGATGCCCGGCCGACATGGCCCGGGGAGAGCAGGCTCGTTTGCCTAAGCTAGCAGGCAGGCAGGCCAGGACGAATGGGGTCAAAAGTCCTCTCCTCTCGTTGACATCTCCTTCCTTTCCCCTTCTTTTTTCCTTCTTCATCAACCTCGCTCTGCACGCCCCAGAGAACGGCTCGGTCCTAGGCCAACTTGTAGACTTTGTCTGCGTCCTTTCGTTGATCCTCAACAACAACAACAACAACACACTCTTTTCGGCCTCGGCCACCTTACAGTCTTTTTCTCGACTCGAAACTTAATTACACTCACTAATAATCTTCATAATGACGGGTTTGGGATTCTCTACGGCGGCCGCCTACCCTGGCTTTGGTGCGCTCAACGGTTACTGGGTGAGCCGTGAAACAGGTGCTTCATGTTTTTCTGCTAGCTAACGAAGAAAACTAGGGTCAATTCGGTAGTGAGAGTTTGAGGCAATACTGTGACACCGGTATTGAGTATGTGACTCTGTCCTTTGTCAACCAGGCCCCCGAACACAGCGCCTCCAACTATCCTGGCACCAACTTCGCCGGCCACTGCTGGGCCAACACTTACACTGCCCCTAACGGAGCATCGTCTAAGCTCCTCAGCGAATGCCGAACTATCAAGAACGACATCCCCTATTGTCGGGAGAAGGGTGTCAAGGTGCTCCTCAGCATCGGAGGCGAGTACAGTGAGGAGTACAGCAACTACCGTGTTACCAGCACGGCAAACGGCGAATACTTTGCCAACTTTCTCTACAAGGCCTTTGGCCCGTACGATCCCAGTTGGACCGGCCCCCGTCCTTTCGATCTCGATGCCAACACCCACACTCAGGTTGACGGCTTCGATTTTGATATTGAGGCCGATTTCGGTAAGTTTCGACCTTTGGTACGATATGCGAAAGTCCATGCTCACGATTCATTCAGACAACGAGCCGTACATTCGCATGGCTGAGAAGTTCCGTGAATTGGATAGCTCCATGTTCTTGACCGCCGCTCCCCAATGCCCCACCCTCGACCCATACTTTCACCTGAAGGACCTCATCCAAAGAGCCCCCTTGGACGCTTTGTTTGTGCAGTTCTACAACAACGCCGTTTGCGATGCCATTAGAGATCCTGGACTGGCCGGCGACGGCTTCAACTACAACGCCTGGGCCAACCTGCTCGCCCAGAGCGACAAGAGCAAGAACGCCAAGCTCTTCATTGGTCTGCTTGCCAGCCCTGCGGCTTCCCTGACCGGCTCTGGTTTCATCTCCGCCCAGGCCATGAAGGACCTCGTCTGCCAGTACAAGGATAGCCCGTCGTTTGGTGGTATCTCCTTATGGGATCTTACTCGCGGCGCTGCAGAGATCTCCAACGGCAAGAACTACTACCAGCACGCCCTGGATGCTCTCAAGTATGGATGTGCCCCCGTGCCCACAAGCACCTCGAGGGCCATTACCTCCACCACCTCGACCCGCACGAGCACGAGCACGAGCACCAGGCAGCCGACGACGACGACGACGACGACGATTCGCAGCTCGTCTAGCTCTAGCGTTCTTACCTCGACCTCGACCACGAGCAGCAGCATTCGCCCCACGACCACTTNATTAGCTCCAGCAGCACTTCTTCCAGCTCTTCGTCTAGCAGCATTATGTCCAGCAGCTCCAGCTCCAGCAGCACTTCTTCCAGCTCTTCGTCCAGCAGCTCCAGCACGACCACCACCTCTTCCGGCATCATCATCGAAACCCCGTCCGTGAGCGACACTTCGTTGATCAGCGATGTGTTTACTAGCGTCACCTCCGCGGCGTCTACCACTTCGGCCGAGACTGTTAGCGCTTCTGTCTCCTCTGCTGTTTCTGTTCCCACCACCACCACCGTCGTGACTTCCTTGCCTGTAAGCTTCACGTCGACGCGCACCTGGAGCAACAGCACCATGACCACCTCCAGTGCTCCTGGTACCTCGGATGTCTCCGTGTCTGCCCCAACCACCACCACTGTCATGACGAGCCTGCCCGGAAGCTTGACGTCGACTCGCAGCTGGAGCAACACAACCTTCACCACCTCCGACGCTGGTAGCCTGACGACTCGTGTTGCCACTCTGACCACGAGCGCAGCCAGCCTGACCACGAGCGCAGCCAGCCTGACCACGAGCGCAGCCAGCCTGACCACGAGCGCAGTTAGCCTGACCACAAGCACGGTCTACACGACCAAAGTGCAGACTGTCACCAAGTGCCCGCCTTATGTTGTGGACTGCCCCGAGGGTGGCTACGTCACCACCGTCACGGTGCCTTGGTACACTACCGTGTGCCCGGTCACCGAGACCCCCAAGCCTACCGGAGCCTTGACGACCAGCACTGTCTACGCCACCAAGGTTTACACTGTTACTAAGTGCCCGCCCGGCGTTGCTAACTGCCCTACCGGCCATGCGACTACCGAGACCGTCCCTGTGTACACCACTGTCTGCCCTGTCGGGGAGACTGTCACGGTGCCCCTGACCACCAGCACCGCGTACACGACCGCAACCTACACAATTACCGCTTGCCCGGAAGGTGTTGTCGACTGCCCTACCGGCCACATGACCACCGTGACCGAGCCGGCGTATACCACAATCGGCCCCATCGAGGAGACCTCCGTCGTTCCAGAGCCCACCGGTGATGCGGAGACCCAGACCTACACTTTAACTTACCCCCATGGCGGTGCCGAGACCTCTACCGTTGTCGTGCCCGGTGGTGGCGATGCTGAAAGCTCTACACGTCCAGGTGTCGCAGTGCCAACCGACCAATGGGTCAACCCCATCCCCTCGGGCACCCCTGGTCTGCCTGATGTGCCTAATGTGCCCGCCAGCGCCCCGAGCCTGGCCGTTGGCCTCGGTGGACTGCTCGCTCTTGTGGCTGTGCAGGTGTTTGCTCTGTAGGGTCAATGTTGAGTAATATTGGATTGGGCTGCTTTCATCTTAGCGGACACTGAACTTTGAACATTCATTCATGTGATGGCTCCTCCATATCGCTATACACTCTTTCAATAATCTTTTTATCACGAATGTCCAAGGATTCAGGATGAGGGTTGACATTATGTACATACCCATGCGGCGTTATTTCTGCTGTGATTTTCGTAGTATCTCACTCATTTGTTCATTACTTGACCCCTACAGCTTCTCTGATTGCGTATTCGACGTTGTGTCGTGGTTGCCGGTGCTATTGCAACAGCGGTTTGCTAAATTTGGCATTGTAGTTCCACATCTCGGGCCTCCTGGATGCCAAGAACCCGGACTCTTTGCACAAGATTGCGTGCTTCGAAATGAGGTTGTTTAGTGGAGTAGTAGCCGCCAACAGCGCAAACAAATCTGGAAGGGCTACCTATGCTAGGATTGCCATCCTTTAAGCCAAGTCCTGTAGCACCGGACAAGCCTTTGGAGCGAGCCCTTTGTATCACATCATGACCTGCGGATGTATTTAGGTTAAATTGCAGCTGAGCAAAGCACTGGTGCGTAAGTGGGGACGAGGAGTTGAATGCTTTCACTCAAACCCGTACATACACTGTACAGGGGACAGAGCGGATTGCGATTCATGAAGAGATTCGAAATTTCCGCGAAGAGAGCCATTGTCAAGCTTCTTTGTTCCAAGATCTCGAACAGCCCGAAGACCAAACCAAGGCGCTGATGCAGAAATGGACGACATGCCAAGACTTGGGAAACGCTGCGGTGTGAAATGCGTATCCGATAAACATGTCCATCCTGGCTTATGTTCAGTTAATAATCAATGTCATGTTACGCAATTGTCACAGCCCAACCACGATAGCTTTTGCGATGAGGTTGTGTGAGGGTAAGTGTGTAATAAGGAGGCACTTAAGGTTGGCTGAGGATATTTCCTTGAGAGAGGTATCTTCCTATCGGGTGACCAAATGTGCTGGAGGTGCGGCTTTTGCCATGACTCAGCAGATGAAGTTCAACACGTGCGACGCCCCTCGGTCTTTGCCTCTTTTAGTGACCAGCGGTTTCTGTTGGGGCCAGGTGGGTGGTGGCTGGCTCCTCCCCTCTTGCTTCCGTCCGTGAAATGGATGGGTGGGATCATAACGTCATACGAAGCACCACCCACTGAAACCGTACATGAACTGCCCGAATCTGTAGCGTCGCTTGCCAAGGTACCTGAGGTAGTCTCACCACCAACGCCGGTCAAAGCATGGTTGTTAAGGCACCCCCACCTCTATAAACATGCCATGCCGTCTTGACCATGAACCGGCCGCCTACCTCCAAGTACCTATTCTTGCTTCTATCCTCGCTCCGTCTTTGTACTTGTCCAGAGCGACGCTATAGCTGCGAATCGTCCTAGACTCGCCGACGGTCTGTTCCGCTATTGAGCAGGGTTCGACGACCCGCCGCCGTCTGGTAAACTTATTTGCGCCACGATACCCCCCTATTCCTGGTTGGTGGAGGGGCGGCCCGCCTAGCTGCCTAGCTTGCTGGCCACTCCTTGCACCTCGTCCAAGGCGACATCATCTCTGTCTCTACCAGTGCCTTTGTCCACCGCCTACCTACGGCAGAGGTCATCACCAAAGCCACAACAGCCCACGATGTCTGAAGCTGGAGAGAGGTAAGATTTTGTCCATGCCCGCTCGTCTCTCTGTCTTTCTTCATGGCGGAGGGACCCCCGCCTCTTGCTTGCCTTGCAGCTACCGCTCGTAGCCTGAGCCAATTAAGAAGTTGGCCCTTGGAAAGCATTGGACACCTCCCCTCTTTGACATCGAGATGTCAAGAACTCTTGCTAATCATCTTGCCATTTGCCCCGTCAGTAATACAAGCCAGCACAAGCGGTCCAAGTCTGCTGCTGCGCTTGCGCTTCTTCGTCGCAAAGACACCCGCGAAGACGATTCCGGCTCCGAGGACGCACGATCCGCGCAGCCTCCAAGCTCCGCATCCAAGCCCGGCAACTCCAGCATGGCTCACAAGTCAAGCGCCCGGAGCAGCAACTCCAAGCTGACCACAGGCTCTGCCTTAAGTCGAGCACCATCTCACCAGCCGTCCCCCGCCGCGAAACCGACCCCCACCCCAGACCGAGGTGTGACGCTCGAGCAATCGGTCAAGAAGTTCCGGATCGTCGAAGCCCTCAGAAACGGTGACACCGCCTACATCTCGAGGGCCATCCGCGACACTGCCGAGAACGGCCCTCGGACCAGCATCTCCTCCATTGCGACCACCAGCGCTAGCGCTGCCCTCGAAGACACGACTCTCCTGCATCTGGCGATCCAATGCGCCGAGTTCCCTGTCATCGAGTACGTGCTCTCTGACGGGCTTGGAAGCATTGATTTCAACGCCCGGGACAAAGACGGCAATACCCCTCTGCACGTAGCAGCCACCCAGGGTCGAGCTCCTGTTGTCAAACTCCTCCTGGAGCAGAAGGATATTAATGACGCAATATCCAACTCTCAAGGGAAGCTACCAATAGACCTGGCTCGTAACCCAGAGATCTTTCAGCTCCTGCAGCTCTCGAGATCTCTTTTCACCGAAGCTAAAATCGACCAAGTTCAAGGGCTCATCGCATCACGCAAATATGACACTCTCGCTGAAGTTCTGGAAGAGTCGCGGGTGAAGACTGTTCTCGACATTAATAGCCCGGAATTTGCTTCTGAGCCAGTCACAGTCCAGACCGGCGGTACACTGCTGCACGAGGCTGTTCGAAAGCGGGATACTAAGCTGATCGAGGTCTTGCTGCTGCATGGGGCGGATCCTTTCTGTCGCGATAGGAAGGGAAAGCTACCGCAGTCAATCACGAGCGATGACAACATCAAGTCTATTCTCAAAAAGTCACCTGCCGCCGTTGCTGCGCAGAGGGGCATCCAGGAGAAGGCTGTACTGGGACATGCAGCCTCGCAAGGCGCTGCAACCACTGATCCTCTGGCAGGTCGCGAGGCGCGAGAGATGAAGGGCTACTTGAAGAAGTGGACAAATTATCGCAAGGGCTACCAGCTGCGATGGTTCGTGTTGGAAGACGGGGTACTGAGTTATTACAAGCACCAAGACGACTCGGGCTCGGCATGCCGTGGCGCCATTAATATGCGGATTGCTCAGCTTCACATGACCGCCGATGAGAAGACCAAGTTCGAAATCATTGGCAAGTCATCGGTCAAGTATACTCTCAAGGCAAATCACGAAGTGGAGGCCAAACGATGGTTTTGGGCCCTGAACAACTCGATTCAGTGGACAAAGGATCAGATTAAAGAGGAGCAGCGACAAGCAGCGCGCAGCGCAGAAATGCTCAAAACTGCCAAGGCCGAACAAAGCGGCAGCCTTTCATTACAGGAATCGCACAGCGAGAGCGCAAGCCTCTCCGATCTTCGACGCAACAGTTCCCACTACGGCAGTCGGTCAATTGGTGGCAAGGGACCAACGCAGAAGCCCGAGTTCGGCACGAGCACTGTTGGAAGCATCGACGAGGACGACGAGTTCGCCGATGCTGCAACGGACGCAGGTGCATCGCGGGCAGGGCACGGCCATCTGATACCCGGGGACCCCGATGATGATGATGATGACTACGGCGATGGAAGCTTGATGGAGCAGCCTTCCGCCACTAAAGATGCGCTCAACATCACTGCACAATCCGCAAAGCTGCAGCTTGAGACCATGTCTCATGTCCATAATGCCCTGATGGGAGAGCTCACTCAGAGTCCAAGCACGCCCTTGTCGGATACAAAAGTCACGCAAGCCTTGTCGACCTACGATGCCGCAATCCGTAGCCTCACAGGTCTGGTTGGCGACCTACTTCGCATATCGAAAGACCGCGACGCATACTGGCAGTATCGTCTCGACCGCGAATCAAACATGCGTAGGATGTGGGAGGAGAGCATGGCTAAGGTCGCCCGCGAGCATGAAGTTCTTGAGGCTCGGGTTGGCCAGGCAGAATTGAAGCGTAAACAAACGAAACGGGCCCTTCGCGAAGTGATGGAGAGCGGCTTCACTGCTACCGATGTGCCTGACTCGCAACCCGGCGTGGCAGAAGACGAAGACGGGCAGTCGAGGTCGCCAACGGTGGCCCGGAGGGCTACCATTGGCCAGATTGTGGACTTGTCGGAGAGCGAGTCTGAAGATGAGGAGGAATTCTTCGATGCCGTGGACGCAGGTGAAGTGGAGGTAAGCGTGATGCCTCCAGAGGATGGAGCCAAACAAGAGGCCGATATCGTCGTCACGGGTGGTATCGACTTGAGTAGCTCGTTCAAGGGGTACGAGAATGGCATTCGGCATAGGCTCAAAATGGATGCCGACGATCGTCCTAAGATTTCACTCTGGGTAAGTTGACCCCTTTCCATTCCTGTTCGCCGAGGGCGAGACAGAAGAACACTAACAATCGAACAGGGAATCCTCAAATCAATGATTGGCAAAGATATGACCAGGATGACTCTGCCAGTCTCATTCAACGAGCCAACCTCTTTGCTGTATCGTTGTGGTGAAGATATGGAATATGTGGACTTGCTTGACCTTGCGGCGGAGAGGACCGACTCCATCGAGCGGCTGATATACGTTGCGGCTTTTGCGGCCAGCGAGTACGCATCCACCATTGATCGAGTCGCGAAACCTTTTAACCCGCTACTTGGCGAGACCTTCGAGTACGTCCGGCCGGACAAGAACTACCGCTTCTTCATCGAGCAGGTCAGTCACCACCCGCCCATTGGAGCGGCGTGGGCCGAGTCTCCGCACTGGACGTATTGGGGCGAATCGCACGTCAAGTCCAAGTTCTACGGCAAATCTTTCGACATCAACCCATTGGGAACCTGGTTTCTCAAGCTCCGTCCCAAGTCCGGAGGTAAGGAGGATCTGTACACGTGGAAAAAGGTCACGTCATCGGTCGTGGGCATTATTACCGGCAATCCAACGGTGGACAACTATGGCTTGATGGAGATCAAGAACTGGACAACGGGTGAAGTGGCCCAGCTCGACTTCAAGCCCCGAGGATGGAAAGCGTCGAGCGCATATCAGATCAGCGGCAAGGTGATGGACGAGACAGGTCGAGTACGGGTCAGCATGGGCGGCCGCTGGAACTCGAAGCTGTACGCGCGCCTGACGCCAGGTTACGAGGCGGCGCTGGACGAACCAGCCAAGGATTCCGGACCGGTGCACCGCGGCAACATTACGGACCCGACGAGAGCGTATCTCGTGTGGCAGGCAAATCCACGGCCGGCGGGCATCCCATTCAACTTGACGCCGTTCGTCCTGACATTCAACCACATCGATGAAAAATTGAGACCGTGGATTGCACCGACAGACTCGCGTCTGCGCCCAGATCAGCGAGCGATGGAGGATGGCGAGTACGACTTCGCAGCAACCGAGAAGAACCGGCTGGAGCAGAATCAGCGAGCTCGTCGCCAAGACCGGGACGCCAGGGGCGAGGCGTTTGTTCCTGCGTGGTTCTACAAGACGCGATGTGAAATCACCGGGGAAGAGTACTGGCAGTTTAACGGGAAGTACTGGGAGCAGCGAGAAAAGGCAGGACCCAACGGAGATGCCGATGCGTGGGCTGGGTTGGAGCCGATCTATGAGGATTACGAGGCAAAGAATGAGTAGAGGGCACGCGGTAGATGTTTTTGGAAATGAATATATTGACATGTCTCGTACAGACCTTGGCAGCATCAGTCAATCGTTGGACTAAGACTTTGCGAGGACAATGACGATTTGTAGAAATGAAGCCTTCCTCCAGGTATCGTGGCTTACATAATACTAGTTTGGTGGTTTGTTGCAGCCAACACGTGGATGGGCCAAGACTCAGAACTGATGGGTAAACTGGGGCGGACCCACAAAAACCGACTCGCTGCGAACCTCGGCATCTCGGTTCGACAGCGACGCATGAAAACTATCATAACCCGCCAGACAAAACAGCCCTCCACCCGATGGAGCTCGAGTAGGCCGATTTCTCCGTTGGTAATGCACGGAAAAGTCTTCATCTCTGAATAGTTTCTTGCTCATTGTATGTTTGAAGAGTCTGCCGTCGTAAGCACCTGATTCGAGCACACACGCCCTCTCTCTCCCCGTCACCTTGGACGATTAGCGCTTCTGGAACAAGAGGCTTTGTTTGCGGTTGCTCGAGAAGCAAAACACGACGATGGCCGAGGAGAAACGAGTGACTTTGCTTCGGCCGCCGCCGGTGGATCCCAAAAAGTCGCCGATTGAGAATGCACTCGAAGTGACAGAGCTTGGAGTTCTTGGTCCGGTGCGACATGCCTGGGTCCTGTATCTGTTCTGGACGACCTAGCTGAACTTCATTGTAGGACATCTTCACAAACACGCGTCAGCCATGGCACCCCCCCGGTGCTAGAGGCATCTTTGGCGGCGCCGTGATCGCGCAGTGCCTTGCATCAGCGCAGCTCACGGTGCCCAACGACTTCCTGGTGCACTCGTGCCACTGCTACTTCCTCCTGGCCGGGTCACCGTCTATCCCGATCCTGTTCCACGTGGAGCGTGTGCGCGACGGGCGGTCCTTTGCCACCCGCACGGTGCAGGCCCGCCAGCGCGGGCGCTGCATCTTCACCGTCACCATCAGCCTCGTACGCGCGGGCAGCAGCGCGCCGGACCAGGTGCGCCATGCGGCGCCTCTCCCGGAGGGCGTGACGACGCCGGCCGAGGACTGGGATGACGAGCCCGAGGACGCGCGGTCGAGTCCCGTGCAGAGCCGGGGCATTGAGGTGGTCAAGGCGAACGACGACGCGGCACAGCCCTACGAGCGCAAGTGCCGGCAGTGGACGCGGGTGCGCGGCACCATCTCGGCCGAGGGCGGGCACCAGGCGCACCTCAACGCCGTGGCGTACATGTCGGACAGCTACTTCATGGGCACAGTGGCGCGGATCCACCGGCTGTGGCGGTTCCCCTTCAAGCCCGAGGACGTGGACGGGCTCCCCGCGGCGCAGAGGAAGCGGGTGGAGGACCTGATGCGGTTCGAGGGGCTGGGCACGCAGGTGGAGGAGTGGAAGGGCAGGCCGCGGGTGGGCATGATGGTGAGCCTGGACCACAGCATCTACTTCCACGAGCCGCAGCGGATCAAGGCGGACGAGTGGATGTTCACCGAGATGGAGAGCCCGTGGGCGGGGGACGGGAGGGGGGTGGTTACGCAGAGGATCTTTGCGAGGGATGGGACGTTGCTGGCGACGTGTGTGCAAGAGGTAAGACGCAGACTAGGAACCCACCCCCTCCCTTGACGCGCGGATGTGCTAACAATGTGGTTGGGATAGGGTGTTTTGAGACTTCACGAGGATGATAAGTTTACAGAGGGCAAGGCAAAGCTGTGATGGACCGATGCAAGGAAAGGGCGGATTGGGCAGCTCAAGACGAACAACTCACGGCGACGTCCACGGCCAACAACCCGATGAGCTGCACTGGATGTGTACTGTAGGAGAGAATTGTTTGGATATATAGAGAGCATTATAGACTTTTGGATTTTCACCATGGCCGCAGGTGGACGACGAGTCACAGGAGGACATGATGCTCCCGGAAAGCCGAGCTTTGCGCCTTGTTACGGAGATAACATGGGAGAGAACAATGCGTTGGGAAGTGTGCCTGGGCTCAAAAGCACCTGATGTTGCATTCAGCCCGTTGACTCTATTCTCTGGGCAGGCTTGGCGGATGGGGTGAAGTTGGCGCTGGCAACATGGTGGTTTGGTTGCTGGATGGACCCAGCATTTTTCATTCTTGAACATGGCAGCAATCGTCTCCACTGCGGCTGCCTTTGGAGCGAGGCGCAGCTTAACGAATAACCAAGGAAGGCATGATGGAGACGGTTACATTGTCGATCCTCGCATAGCCCCGCCTTGGGGGATCAGCCGGGGCTGTTCCTATTTCTAGGCCCACCCTGCAGCCTAGATCGTGGGCTTTTGCATCCTCCCCTGTAATTCTCTTCATTTCGAGCCAGGGGCCTGCGGCCATGCGATCCTTCACAATGCCTCGCCCGTCTGGGCTGCTGGGGCTAGGCTACTCGTCCAAAGAGGATGGCGAAAGCGGAAAACCGCCACCAGGATCCGCCTCTCGCCCAGCAGCTGCCATAGCACAGCGTGCACCATCGTCTGCTTGGCGTCAAGCAAGAGCCCGCATCGTCGGCGGCCGGACCGCCTTGGCAGAGGAGTGCGGGAGCATCATCTGATGCCCTGCTTTGTTGTCCCATCACTCCGCAAAACTCGTCAATCGAGCCCACCCTCGGGCAATGAGATCATATCATGCAGTCCAAAGGAGCCAGGCAGCCGGGGAAACCCAAATACGGAAATTCGTGATCAGCCAGGGGCAACTTGGCGCGGCAGACTCATCCAATCCAGCCGCCTGTGGCCTCGCCTCCCCACATTCCCGAGTGGATGTT
Source organism: Stachybotrys chartarum (assembly GCA_001021365.1). Lineage (NCBI taxonomy): Eukaryota > Fungi > Ascomycota > Sordariomycetes > Hypocreales > Stachybotryaceae > Stachybotrys > Stachybotrys chartarum. Next base: position 155,288 of record LDEE01000006.1, read on the forward strand.
GCCCTTCTTGGTCCTGCTCAGCCTAATGCCAAGGAGCCTCGAATGGGACAAAGCAGGACAGTCGGGCGACCGACGCCATGGAGCACATGGGGCTAGTGGTCTTGCGAGGCATACCCTTACCCTGCCGCTGCCCTGCCCTGCAGCTCCTTGCCCTATGTGTTCGTGTTTGGGCTGGGATGCAACCGCGCTCGATCAACAACGTCTGGCGGCTTATAAGCCCGCGGCCACCCGAGCTGTCTCGTCCAACTTGTCCAGCATATCCTCGCCACCTCGATCAGCACACTCACCCAAGTTGGTCATCTCTCACCCCTTGGACAGTCCACTGCTGCTTTCGCCGGGACTCATCTCTGATCCAGCCAGCCGCAAGCCCGAGGTGCCTGTGATCAACGCGACCTAGCTGGGCCAACAGCCACTCTCTACGCTCAGTCGTTCAGTCATACCTTGCGGTCAAATCCCGATCTTCATCTAGTAGACTTCACACACCCGCACAACCACTACGTCTGGACCAATATCCTCTCCAAGAGAGTCCAGCCCGTTACCATGCCTTCACTCGCTCACCTAGGCCTCGCCCTTGGCTTAGCTGCCACTACTGTTTCTGCTGGCACACTGTCCGTCTCTATCAACCGTCGCCCCCTCAACCGCTTTGTCTCGATCACCAAGCGCGATGGCACCGCCGATTTGGAGGCCATCAACAACGTCACAATTGGCGGCTACTTCGCTGAGATGGACATCGGCACGCCTGGCCAGACAATAACCTTTCAGCTCGACACCGGCTCCAGCGACACCTGGCTGAACTCGGTCGATACGGATCTGTGTAACGATGACTACTTGCAATCCTTCTCTGGCTACTGCATGGCCACCTGTGAGTCGTTTCCACCGCGCAGCAGTGGCTCTTCGGGTTCGATTTGCTGACTTTGCCCATCTTGCACAGTTGACCCAGAGGAAAGCTCTTCCTTTGGTGATGCCGACGAGTTTGATTTTGACATCAGCTACCTGGATGGCCGAAGAATCCAGGGCTTTTATTTCGAGGAGACGGTCGCCATCGGCGATGCAGTCATTGAGAATCAACAACTCGGACTCGCACTCGAGTCTGTTCGCCCAACCGGCATCATGGGTCTGGGTTTCAGCGCCAACGTCGCCGCTCTTGAGAGCTACCCTACCATTGTGGATAATCTCTACACACAAGGCCACATCAACTCCCGTGCCTTCAGCTTGTACCTGGTATGTCCAGTTCTCTCGCGCCACGAATTCTCTGGAGTAGGCTTGGCTAACTCTTCATATTAGAATGACCTCTCTGCTAGCTCCGGCACCATCTTGTTTGGCGGTATCGACAGCCAGAAGTATATCAATGATCTGGCCTTCCTGGATCTGGTACCTGATTTCCAGAGCATCGGAAGCGACATCACTTCTTTCAATGTCCCCATCGATGGCGTCCGTCTCAGCCATCCCGGAGGTACCGATGAGACCAGCAGCGGAAGTGCAACCGCGCTGCTTGACTCGGGCGCCACTGTGTGCTTGTTGCCTGACGACTTTGCCCAGGAGATGTTTGAGCGGTTCGAAGTCGAAACCCTGGATGAACTTCCCATCCGCTTTGTCAGCTGTGACTGGGCTGGCGAGCGTGGCGAGGACTACGAATTCGAGTTTGCTTTTCAAGGCAAGACCATCCGCGTCCCCATGAACGAGATGGTCATAGACTCTTGGGCCGACTCACCCGAGATCTTCGATTCGGATCCCATCTTGCGCCGGCTACGAGACAGTCTCGGTGGCAGTGTCTGCCTGTTCGGCATTGATTCCATCGCCGACTACGGCATTTCCGACGACTCTGTTATGCTGCTCGGCGACACCTTCCTCCGTTCTGCTTACGTCGTCTACGATCTCGAGAACCAGCAGGTCGCTCTTGCCCAGGCCAACCTCAACTCCACCGATTCCAACATTGTGGAGATCCCGAGCAACTCCACCCGCATCCCCCGCATCAGCGGCGTTGAAGGACAAGAAGAGTCTGGGGGCGGTGGTTTTGGAAACGGTAACGGCTCAGATGATGATGACTCTGACAACAACGGCAGCGCAGAGGAGGAGGGAGGAGAGAGCGGCGCTGGTGCGTTTGCGCCTTCTTTCGCCATGCTTAGCACTGCCCTTGTGGTGGCTGCCGGTGTTGTGATGACGGGCCTATAAGTTCGGTTGGAATGAGTCGTGTGCGGTTTCCTTCATGCATTACGTGGGGCGGTTGGACTTGATTTGTACCATGGGAATACGGGGACACTCCAGGCATACAAAACATTGCATAATAGATACCCGGATCTGAATAGATTTATTCGGCATTCACCTTGATAGAGTGTCACTGCTACGGCTCTTACCGTTCCTAACGATGCACTTTGACATGTGAGTGACGGCGTTCAACGTACAGCGTAGTCCTACGCAGATAGCCCTTCTATATATGCGATCACCGAGTAATGGGGTGATAAGTAGAGCACGGGAGAAAGTTTGTTCATCACCTGATTTACATGTTGCGCGGTCAGATATACAGAACTTGTACATTCATAGTATCCTACAGTTTACTCCGTCTTTCTAAATTCCCTGTAACAGTCGCAGCAAAAAAAAAAAAAAAAAAAAAAAAAAAAAAAANAAAAAGAAAAAGAAAAAGAAAAAGAAAAAGAAAAAGAAAAAGAAAAAGAAAAAGAAAAAGAAAAAGAAAAAGAAAAAGAAAAAGAAAAAGAAAAAGAAAAAGAGCAATAGTCGACCCGATATCTATCTAGTGCTCGGGCTGACCTTTACAACCCGTATTCGTAATGAGAAAGGGAAACCCTGCGAATTCCATCCGCCGAATCTTTCCCGGCGAATGCACGTAACAGCGTAAAACCACCATCAACCAGCATAAGCCGTGCAGCGAGAACGCTGGCTGACGCGACTTCCGTGGAGGAACCGCCGGTCAAATTGCATCCGTCAGGCCAGCTTGTTGAAGCGCTCGCGAGCCTTGTCCTGAACCGTGTTCAGATACTGCGCGTAGCTGTTTTTGGTCTTCTGCTCGGCCAGCCGTGCGGCATCGCCTAGGTTGCCGCCCTCGGCGCCGAGACCTACGCCCTCCTGGTACGCATGCGAAGCCACGACGTCGGTCCGCCCGTCGGCGTTGGCACCCAGTCCGCTGCCGGCTGTCCAGCCCATCTTGGCCAAGATTCCGGCGCCCTTGGAGGGAGCGGGTTTGGGTGCAGATGCAGGGTCGTCCTCCCGCTTGGCAGGCTTCCGCTCCGACTTTGGCTTGCTGGACTGGGCCGTCGGCATCTTGGGTTGGCTGTAGGCCTCGCGTCTCTCTTTGGCCCGGTCGCGATACTGGGCGTCTTGGGCTGATTTTTCCTCTGCTGCTCTTTGCTGCTGAAGTCGCTTGTCGCGCTTTACAAGCCTTGGTAATGCGGCCTTGATGAGATCCTCGTTCTGCAAAGCTGCCCTGTGTCCCGGGCCCTGGACATGCTTGCTGAGCTCCTCCTGGGTCTTGAATTTGAGCATGCAAAGGAAGCACATCATCCGACCCGGCTCGGTATATGTTTCTTCTTTTCCGGACTCTTCCGACGCCGTCTTCCCTCCAGGCTCCGAGGCATTGCCATCGTTGCTTTCAGCTTGTGTGCCAGCATTGGCGCCGTCGGTCGAACCAGGCGGGGAGGTAATGGCGGCGAGGGTCTTGGAGCCAGAAATCGAAATCTTGATGGGAGCCCGAGATTGAGACAGCGGCATCTTGTTGGGATTGTTGAGGTCAGATCGGGAAGGCTGGGAACCCTGATTGGGGGCTGGGGTGTCCCCGCCGTCGTGCAATTCGACGTGCTTCTTCTGCCACATGGCCATCTGTCCTGCCATGGGCGCTGGTTTCTTGGATGAAGCTGCAACTAGATTGGCGTCTGCCTTCCTCTTTTTTGCCTTTTTCTTGTCATTGCCCGAATCATCCGCAGGCTTGGAAGCGTTCTCGACCACGGGAGGAGTCGCGTTCACGTCTAGCCTACTAGGATAGACGCGGAGGTCTCGGTGCCTGACGCGAAGCTCAGGGTTGAAAAGAGGGAAGAAAGACAGGTGGTCCGTTTCCGGAGACCTTGTTCTCGTCTCTGGGAGAAAGACTCCCATGTGAATGTTTGAGACCTTGACATCAGTCCCCGCAACATTGAGTGAGGGTAACATGCGAACTTTTGCCATTGCTGCGATAGCATCTTCGAGGGTCCAGAACTCCACAAACCCGAATTTGCTTGACTGCCCCGTCGACACATCGCGCATGAGGAAGACACGGTGCAAAGAGCCGGGCCGAGCGCCGTTCGAGGCAGCCTTGAACTGAGGCGCCGTCGATTTAAGCTGTGGGGGACCGGTTGCGGTTCCAGCTGCTTGGTCCTTGGACGGTTCGGCCTTCTGGATTTCCAGCTGCATAACATCCCTTGCAAACATTTGCTCGTCCACAAAGTAAGGCAGAGGGTAGACCACGAGGATCTGGGATGGGTCGTTACCACAATCGGCAGCTCCAGTCAAGCCTTCTCGCGAGTCCGATGCTGTAGAGAGCGGTTAGCTGAGACCACAATCGACGACTGACTTCGCAATGTCTTACCAGAAGGCGCAGCACCACACTTTCGGCATACGTTCCTTGTCGCATAATTGGAAAAGTCACACTATAGGTCATCAGCAAGAACGAGGCTCTGGCGGAGACGGGAGCCTAGGCCACGCACCGATGGGCACGACCAGTTGCCGCTGTTGGTTTGGGATGATCCGTTCCCATCGTTATCGCGGCTTCGGGCATAGTGTACCTGGGTCGCAAATGTCCCGTCTGGTACATCATCAGTCGAGTGCTCCAGCCGAACAAGCAGCGTCGGGAAATGCTCCTTCATAAAGGTAATTGCATCATCCACCTGATCAAACTGCACAAAGGCGCGTCGATTGCCTAGATCTGGTCAACAATGGAAACGAGGACGAGGACATTTGGGTTCAGTTCACCAACCTCGGGAAGATGGAATACGTATTTCCGACGTGGGGAGTTCCGACAGTATAGAGCATCTCAGAAGACTTTCTCGAAGCTGCAGTAGGGATAGATTAGTAACTCGGGATCAAGCAGTAGCCTATCGAATGCTGGCGATACACAGCAGCCGTCCGTAGCGCAGCGAAATCACGGCAACTGCAAATGGAAACAAACAGAGCCGGTGCCGCAGGCTCTAGGCGGTGGAGGGTGATCAACTTGGCATGGGTACGGACCTGGGAGGTTGAGATGGAGTGCGGCAAGCCTTCGAGGATCACGGTGTCGGTTGGCCGCCCCGCGTCCCTGCTACGGCTGCGAGAGCGTCGCTCGTCCCTGTGGTGATGCTGTTGGTAATCGCCGCCCGACCAATCGTCGTCATGGCGGTCGCGGCGCGATCTGGCACCCTCGGTAGGCGCATCGTCATACATGCCGGCCGAGTGGTCACGGCGAGCAGGGTAAGACCTGGAGCCACGCGACGTGCTGCGGCGCCGTGCCCGGCCATCGTCCCCGGCGGCATCCCGGTAGTCGTGGCGACCCCTCTCGTATCTCTGGCTGCCGTGGTCATGCCGGGCGCTGCGCTGTTGACGGCCGCCGTCGTAATCTTTCCCTACGCGGGCCCTGGAGTACCCTCGTGGATCCATGGGGAAGTCAGCTGTCAAGCTCAAGGGGCGGTCGTTGTGCGATCGAACTATGTCGATATCCCCTTCAATCTCCAGGCACGCTGGCTAATGAAATTTACCCTGGGACTGGTGGTATCCGTATCCGCCTTGTGCTTCCTGCTCTTCGAAACCCGCTGGGTTGCGAGGCCGCCCTCGATCGGGGGATCGTGCTCCGTACTCGTCGTACATAACGGCAGGCGTATGGCGCGATCACTAGATGGTCGATAGGCCGAGGCCGAGGCCGAAGCTATGCGCAGCGGGTGCGTGGCAGTCGGAGGTTTTGACGTCTACTGGGGCAATCGCAAGCGTTGGCTCTACCCTTCGATTTGAAGATGCAGAAGAGACTCGTGAGGTGAAGGTGGTGGGGGGGGGACGGCGAGGAGGCGCTGCTTAGTCATTGAATATGACGCTGGCCATTGCGCCTGGCGTGCCCACGATCACTGACGGGATATGCGGCAACGGCTGCAGGCAAGTCACCGATCTATTGTCTATCCCCAAACATCCTCAACGAGCAAAGGACAGCAAGGCCGGAGAGGAGCAAGCACCCCATAGTCAGCACACTCAGCTCATCTGCTGGCGGCTCTCGGTCGCCCATCGACTTCCCCTGTCGTGTCTTACACGCATTAACAGCGCACCATGGAGGCAGATGACAACCAAGTGTGGGAGCTCTCGGAAGACAGGTGCTATGTTGCGCTCACACACAGTCACCTCAACGCCCAGGATATCATGGATCGGGTCAGGAGCCCAGCTGCAGGAGCAATTGTTCTATTTGCAGGTTCGTAGCTGCGCTCTGTCCTCCCACCTCCCCATCCCGCAGCAACGCTCATCTATCTGTGCCAGGCACCACGCGTGACAACTTCGCCGGCAAACCCGTCAAGGAACTGCAATATACTTCCTATAGCAAGCTTGCCCTGAGAACCATGCTGTCTATATGTAAAGACGTCTATTCTAAACACGGGCTAAAAGGCATCGCCGTCGTCCATCGCCTTGGAACCGTGCCGATCGGCGAGGAGAGCATCCTCATTGCTGTATCCTCGCCGCATCGCCAAGCAGCCTGGAGGGCAGGCGAAGAAGCCCTCGAAGAGTGCAAAGCAAAGGTTGAGGTATGGAAGCGCGAGGAATTCGAGGGCGAAGAAGGCGTATGGAGGGCCAATCGCGATGGCGCCATGGGCCAAAGGGTCGACTCGTAATGTCCATCACCCTCGTGGCCTATTTCTGTGGCCGGGCCGACCTCATTTCTCGTACGCGGGCGGCGGCTCCTGGAGTATTTGGAAAGGACACGGAGGAGGGTATACGGGGCCCCTGTAGCCGCCGTACATGGCTGGAAATGTGAGCGAGCCGAGTGCTGCTTGGTGCACTGGGGCGATACTCACCAATGTGACCGGCGTACACTTGCGTAAAGGTCTTGGTCGTGTTCACACCCTTGATGTTCACCTCTTCCGTAAAGGCCGACGGGAAGAGGACTATGCCATAGTCGGCATACAAAATGCGCCAGAACTCAGCCGGTAGCCTGGGGAGCATGGTTGATCAGTAGATGTGTGCGGCCCGGTTGCTAAGGGGTTGTGCGGTGCCCTACCGGTACTGGCCACTCTTGATGCAGCAGTGCACGAAGACGCTGATGGTCTCCAACATCAGTCTTCCATCGTTGGTGGCCTTTTCCACTTCGCTGTCGCTCCACCCATGGACAGAAACCAGCCTGTCCTTGGAGCACGCCATGGCTATTTTCCAGCCGGAACGGATCAGCTCCAGATCGGCCAGCCCGCGATAGGAAAGCCCCTCCATCTTGTAGTCGATGATGAATCGGAGCAGTTATTTTACTTTTTTTTTTAATGCGATGCTATGCAAGCCAGAACTCGCAGCCAAAATGGTTAATGCTGAACTCAAGTTGCGGTATCAAGATGTTGTGCAAAGTCAAGATGTGCGAGGGAACACAATCTATTTAAGCCGACACTCGACAGTGAGTCTTAGCTATGCGCACCTGCCTGGACTGAATCGCGAACCTTTATGGCCCACGGCGTCAACTGAGGTAGCTGTACCTCATGTTACCACTTCCTTCCATTGTTCCAACGAACTGGCCATCAAGGTTGTTGGAGTCCCTCATGACGACGCCGGATCCAGAATCCAAAGCATCCATCTACAATTTAGTGCGGCTCCCCCCCTCCAGGAGATCCCCGCTCTTCTTTTTCACTATTTATTTATTTATTTATTTATGTGTTGTTGAAACAAAGAGTTGCTGTACGTCTCAGGCCGTTGTGCAGTCTTGCGTTGTGCTCCGTCCAGTGACCGCTCATCTTGGCGGCGGCCTCGAGAGCACAGCCGACCCATTCTCATCATGGAACACACAAGGCACTTTGAGACGATGGAATCATTATGTGTAAATTCTAGTAAAATAGTGTACAGACATGTACTGTCGTGCTACATGGCAAGGCAAAGTAGCCGGCTGTTGCTGCCTTCCAACCATGATGGTAGGCATTTGGTATCTCTCTCATTTAACATCCCAATTACACCCAACGCCTGGCAGTGTGACAACAAAATGAAAGTCTCCAAAGAAGGGCAATGCGCTACAACGCGTAGTTCTCCGTGTGGAGGAATATCTCCTCCAGCTGATCGTCGCCCCAGATCTCCGCCTGGAGACGTGCGACTGTATTCGCGACACCAACTCGCATCGCCGCTGGGCCACAGACGAATACGGCGGTCCTTCTGCCGAGGATTCCCCTGCCATCTTTCCCGCCCGTCGCCCACTCCTTGAGCATGTATCCCAAGTCAGGACGCCCATACTCAACGCTCCATCCGCCATCGATCTGGTGCGGGACGGGGAAGGCGAATCGCATCAGGTTCTTCTGGAACTCGGTCGGCGTTTCGGGGAAGCCAAAGTCGAAGCCTGACGGTGGGCCAAAGGTTGATGTCGGGCGTGGCTGCTTCGCTGTTTCGGGCACTACCGAATGTCGGAGATGGGCCAACTCTGGAGCGCGCACAGGAAGATCATCATGTTGGCTTGGGTCTACCTCACCGGGTAGCTTTCTGGGAGAAGCTGGAGCGTAGTTAAAATACGGTCCGTTGTCTTTTTGAAGAGGTGGAAAATGAAATTGGTCATCCCCCTTTGTGTCAACACCATCGAGCGGCGGCTTTCGGTCTTCGGGGTAGTCCCGTCCCTCAAGCCTTCGCAGTGAATCTTCGGCAGGGGAAAGTCCAACCGATGGTGGCCCAGGGGGAGGTTGGACTTTATGGGGTTGCATGTACTTCTGTTGTGGTAGCGCTGTGATGCGGTCTTCGTTTTCGGCGCGAAGATCGCGCTCTCGCTGAGGGTCGCCTTGAGCTTCTGCTTGGATGAAGGCGGAGTTGCGCTTCGATGCGATGCCGGCAACAAACCCATCAAGTTTGTCGTGAAACAAGTGGCTTAGTGCTCGTTGACCATGGATAGGCCCTGTCATGGCATTGCCTCCGCGGTTGCGAACTGCACCAGTTACAAAGAACTTGCAGGTAACGCTCTCGGGAGGTGCCGAGTCTCGGCAGATACGCAGCTCCTCGCGAAACCAGTCCATTGCTTCCAGGCGCTTAAGAGCCCAGACAACGACGACTTTTCGCGTGATGGCCTTGCCATCTCTCATCCGCTTGATTAAGTTCAGCAGCTGCGACATCAGGGCCGTTACGCCACTGCCGCCTGCGATAAGGATACATGTGTCAAACGCCGCGAGATCACGGCGCATGCCACCGTAGGGACCGTCCAAAAACGCCCGGTAGGTATGGAAGGGGCCCTTCTCAATAGCTGTGTTGAGGACCTTGCGGGTGAAGCCACCGTAGGGCTTGAACACAAGAGTACAGTCCCGGTACTGTTCGCCATACTCTGAGGGGAAGTCCTCGCTACAGAGGGAGGAGATGGTAAAAGGGTGGTTGTCGAATAAAGAGATGCCTGGCATACGTAGGTATACGTATTGACCTGGTTTCCAGCGCATCTGGGTAGGGACCGTGACTTTGACAGCGTTCTCTGCCAACAATGTTACCGCTGCCTCGTCGCCGACCATGAATGCCATGCGCCAGGGCTTGATCCAGTTTAGGTTGAAGAACCTCATGCTGTAGCAGACGACCCATATAGCGACCGTGGCCCAGAGGTAGCCCCAGGACATGAGGTAATTTTGGGTGTGCCAAAACAGAAGCCCAATGTATACAACAGCCACGGGCGCGTGAAGCTGTACAAAAACCTCATATGCCACCCTCCTGATCCATGGCAGAGAGGCCACACAGAGCCAGAGAAGGGGGACCAGACACGCAATGCCGGTTCCGTAGATGAGACCACTTCCGCCGGCAAATAATCTTTGGAAAACTTCCATGCCCCCGTCATCCCAAACGGGCTGTACGTAGAATGGAATGGTGTGGACGAGGGAAAGGAATAAGCACAGGTAACCGAGCCATCGGTGAAAGACGTTCAGTCGTTCGGGGCCAATGCCAGTCAAGGCACTCATGATATTGGCCTTCATGCTAGTCGCAACAATCCAGGGGGTCAGAGCGACTGCAATCATTCCTGATCGAATAGAAACGGGGGGCGAGCCGAACTGGATGCTTTGCCAGTACAGCGGTTGCTGTAGGAAGCAGAATAGACAAGCAAAGACGATGGCCATGAAAGCGCAGGCCAAGACTGATAGAGATGAGAAGGTGATCCGATGTTTTCTCCAAACCAGATCAGGCAATGGTCGATAGAAAACCCATCGGAATAATGCCAAGGTATCGTTAACAAGGCCGACAGAGCTGAAGTGTGCCTTGGGGCGAAACTCCTTGTCGCCCATTCCCTCCGCGTCTGGGAAGAATTCCTGGATGGAATGACCGGTTCGAAGGGCAGCGGCGGCCAGGCCGGGATCGATGTTGTAAGCGCTGCGGTAAAACTCTTCGACTTGTTGTTTATAGATGGCCTGGCGGATCTTGTCCTGCCAGAAATGCCAGAATCGGACAATAATGACGACTCCCATGATTCCAACAGCAAAATACGTCCAAGCAAGACCATACCTTCCCGATTCCGACCACGGGTCAACCGCGTGCGCCTGAATCAAGCCCGGTGGACTGTTGGGGGTAAGGGGGATCTCGATGCGCCTGGAAAGAGGGTTTAGTGTTCGAGCGACCTTTTCGGCCATGTCGCCAAAAGACGTCGAGCGAGGAGCCATGGTGACAGGGGAATCTCGACGATGAGATTCACGATTAGGAACGATAGCGCGGTGTAATGGATTTAAGCCGACATAAGGTGATCGCAATTGTCGCAATGCAAATACAGAGTTATCGCGTGGGTCTTCGGTCGCGCTTCTCAGCTTCGCACGGTAGTTCCCTTGGTGTCATCCATACACATACAAAGTGATGATATGGGGCCGTAGCAGTCAGAAAGGCACAGGGCAGCAGGCGGTGGATGCGAAGGCCATAGGAGCCCCAGGACTTGACTCGGTGGCACGGCGACAACAAGACAAGAATTGGAAGAGTTTCAACTAGGGGCTTGTGGATGAGGGTAGATGGATATATGGTAGTGTCGGCAGCGGAGGGGCGAACCCACGCACCCAGACTCAGCAACGCTTCAATCACACCTCAAAGAGGTAGTGAGGCGGTAGGCATGTGGTGGTGTGGGAGCTTGCCATGTGGACGGAAACCAATCCAGCGGCCTTGTCAGTTCGAGTCCGTGGAGCTGTGGCGTAACAAGAGTGGGATATGCAGAGAAATCGAACAGACAGCGCCTGATGGGCGCTTAATATTGGTTGGCAAAGGTCTGGATGGTGCATGTCACAAGCAGGGGAGGAAAGAGCCGGCGTGATGAACAACGGTGTGCTCGAGACTACTTAAGGTTAGGTGAGGTGACATAGGATAACAGCTCGGGGATCCGTATGCGGTCCTGTCTATCCGTACCTCTTGGGCGACCAGCCCGGTAGTCGCAGAGGAGTAGATTGTGGGCACAATGCAGGCTGAACAGCATCCGCGGAGTGACTGGGGAGGTGATAAGGGTAGGGATGGGGCGGTGGCGGCGCCTATTTGGAGACCCAGGACTCTTGAATGCGATCCCAATGTTGCAGTCACTGTGGACTGAGGTGGCAGCTGAGGCGCATAAAGTGGGATGGGGTAAGATCTTTAGTCGGGCATACAGCCAACAGGCGAAGGATGATGCGATCGTTGCTTGATAAAGGCCGTCCCAGACATCAACGATGCCGCATGAAGCAAGAGACGCACTGCCGGAAGGATGGCGGGCAGAGATGCGGCCTGCGTGCGGAGAAGCATGTTTCTCGCAGAGAAAGAGAGAGTGCTGTCGAGCGAAGCAGGCCTGAATGACGGGCGGCGACACGGTATGCTGCATCTTGTTTGGCCGTATTGATGGCCCGCATGGACCCCAACGTGCCAGGGGTCAGGGCTCAAGGGACCGGGGTCCATCCAGCGATGGATGGCTGGATTGACCAGTGACGGGCTAGGACGGGCTCCAGGTCGACTGGCGGGAATGGCGTGTGCCGAACAGAGTGAGCTTGACGGTTGTCGAGTGGCTGGGCGAGGATGCAGACGAGTGCAGGCGAGTGCAGGGCAAGCGCAGGGGTGGTAACGACCAAGGAGGGGACGATGGGAGCTGATTCGGCAGGCGGCGGTAGCGGATCGCGGGACCTCGGGGCCTTTGGGCGGGAAGGAAGCCTCGACAACGGGCGCCAAATCCAAGGCCCTGATTGGCCTAGCCCAAGATCACGATGTGGTGAAGCCTGTGACTGTCGTGCTCAATCACACCTACTCTTCTGCACTACCAGGCCAATGTGCTGTGCCAGGTACTAGTAGGTACTGTAGTATGTAAGCGTACCCGCAGCCAACACCGTCCGTCCAAAAGCTGACTTAATAGCAGCCCATATGATCTGCAGCTTCATCGAGGTTGTTCTGCATTCGTATAGTAGCATCTAGGGCGCACGCCGCATTTCCCTCCTTGCTGTGTACTCACTGTCGTCGTGGGTAAGCAGATCTTCAGTGTTATATCCGGTGCTTACTCCATCCATCCATCCAAAACCGGAGTTCTCTCTTCGTTGGTACCTTAATGTGCAGTTACAGCTTCCTTTTAAAATGGCAACGGTGTTCTGTTTGAGCGTCGCCGCAGCTATTTGAGACGCCTTGCATGGCGAAATCCTTGTGCCAAAGGTTGAGCATGGCTCGCTTAAAGCCCACGGACGAAGGCTAGCCGAGCTTGCCGATTTCCTCGCTTCTCAGACGGCCGCACCATCCTTCACAACCAACAGACAAGCCGTGTCGGCGATACGGTCTCTACGCAGACCGTGATCACTCTTGTGGGTGTTTGAAGCTTGATTGTCAGGGTAGGTGTGGTTGTGATTGTTGGTCGGTGCGTTTTGCGGCCGCAGGTATTCCCCAGGCCTACCAGAGCTGACCCTTGCTGCCCCTCTAGGACGGGCCGTTCCCGAAGATCACTAACAAATCAGTACACCGGAATCACGAGCAGTGCTGACAGGCCAACAATGGTGCTCCACGTTGAGCAGCAATTGACCCATACTAAAGTACTGTAGTTGCTTTCGTGCTGAAGAGCCAGCACAGCGATCACCATATCCCTCCATTTCTGCCGAATGTTGGTCTGCCTCGATTGCGTCGAGATCCGCATACCTCGCCTTACAGGAGCGGTAATTAGCCAACATGCGTTGATGTCACCGCAATGGGAAGTGCCCTACAGAATACAGACATCGTTTTCGGAAATTCGTTCTCTGAGCGTCGAGTGCCTCATGTATGCTCGCCACGGCATTCGTATTGGCGTGCAGCTGTTATCGTGCTTAATTGATTAAGTCTGGTGGCCCAGCCTTGCACCCCGCTGTTTGTGATTGGATCCCGCCGTTCGACTGGGCCCGCAAGGCTGCGGTTCTTGCTGAACTTTTCCGCGGCAGGACCCATTGGCCGAGTCTCAAAGGCCGACTTGTAGACGTAAAGCTGTCCTTGTACTCACCTGCCCTCGATTACAACCTGTAGCCTAGACGCACCCAGTCCGCAGGAATGATGGCTCAAGCTCTGGGTCTCTCGCGTGAGACCTTTGCGAAGCTTTCGCCTCATCCTTACCTCCTCGCCAACCTCGAACCCGCAAGCGACCAGGAAGTACCGGCTCGCAGCAACGGCCGTGCCCCAAACGAAGTTCGCCAGCCGATCGTGAATAACTCGAGCTTATCTCATGCACACGGAAGTTCTCTCGTGCGCCTGGGTGACACGACCGCCATCTGCGGAGTCCGCGGCGAAACGATCCTGACATCGAGCATACCCAACCACCGCCCTACGAACCCTGAGACGGAATTGCTTGACTACGACCTCTTGGTGCCAAACATCGAGCTTGCCACGGGTGCCGCTCCAGAGTTTCTGCCCGGTGGACCTCCGTCTACCCTCGCGCAGACCCTTAGCACTCGATTGTATTCCCTGTTGCATAGTTCAAAGCTCATCAACCCGGATGACTTGCGAATCTGGCACACGCGGCCGTCGGAGCAGATAGCAAACGAAGATGATCCGATGGCGGAGGACGAAGGAGATGTCGCGGGCAAGGACACGTACGTTGCCGCATACTGGGTGCTATACATCGATGTTTATTTCATCTCCTTTGACGGCAACCCATTCGACGCGGCTTGGGGCGCCATGGTAGCTGCGCTACGAAACACGAAGCTTCCTCAGGCTCGATACGACGCGGATAGAGAGCTTGTTGTTTGCTCACGCAATGATCCTAAACCCCTTACGATATCCCATATTCCTATTGCCTGCACGGCGGCTGTTTTCACGGGCAAGGAGACGGACAGGCCCACAGATGGGAGATTCTGGCTGCTGATGGATCCTGATAGGGCGGAGGAGTTTCTGTGCGATGAAAGTATCACGACTGTGGTTGAGTCGAGTGGTGGCAGCACAAGAATATTATCCATCTCCAAGCACGGCGGTACTGTTCTGTCGCCCAATCTGCTCCGATCAAAGGACTTCCTGGCGTGGGCAACTAGGCGATGCGAGGGATTCGTAAAGGCAATCATTGGAGACTCATAGAAGGATAATACGATCAAGATACCCAATCGAAGAAAAAAATCACAGATGACATGCAAAGATGAAGCATGAGAGCCTCTTTAGGTGGAAAAGCATGTGTCATACCATTCGAACCACCCTTTCAGACGTTATTCTAGGGCAGTAGATACCGGAAGACAAAGTTCATCTGCCGCTCAGTGTTCATAAAGAACTCCGATGGCATGCAGGTAGATACTAGCAGCATGACGTGAAGGACTGAGCGGCTTGAGAAATTAAAGAAGAAAAAGAGAGACTGGTTAAATTTTGCTGCGGTTGGCACAAAATCTTCGGTGGAGCAGCGTCTTGGCCCCACTCACGTGAGCCCACTTTGCTGCCTTGTTCCTCCACCGTGCCCCGAAAACTTTCTTCCCTTCGATTTCCCAAACAAACCAGCCATCGCCATGGAATCCCTCTCAGACACAAAGTGGGATGTAGTGATCAGTGGCACTGGGCTTCAACAGTCCCTACTAGCCCTGTAAGCGACGGATTCCATCAACGAGGCGCCTCCATCTGACTGACCCAGACCCGTTTCATCATGGCCATGAAGAGCTCTCTCGCGGTCAGGCAAGAATATTCTTCACCTCGATCCCAACGACTACTATGGCGGGTCGGAGGCTGCGTTCAGCTTAGACGAGGCAGATGAGTGGGCAGAGAGGCACAGATCTACCGATGGGCCTGGCTGCTTCGTGGCAGCTGAGGCGAAGCGTGATGCCGATAGGTTGTCGCCGAGAGGTTATAGTCTGGCGCTTGCGCCACAGATTATCCACGCCCGCTCCCAGCTGCTATCACAGCTTGTGTCCTCAAAGGCCTTCCGGCACATCGAGTTCTTGGCTGTCGGCTCCTTCTACGTCTACCAGCCTGCGGCCGATCCATCTTCGTCGCCTAGCCTGAGCAGAATACCGTCCACACGGGAGGATGTCTTCTCCAACGACGCCATTCCTATCAAAGCAAAGCGATCTTTGATGAAGTTCCTCAAGTTCGTGCTGGACTACACATCCGAGCCACAGACCGAGGTTTGGAAGCCCCATGCCGAGGCTCCGTTGGCAGTCCTCCTTGCGAACCACTTCAAGCTCGATTCAAATCTACAGTCGTACATCATTACCTTGACTTTAAGTCACGATGGGAAGATTACGGTTGAAGCTGGCTTGGCCACGATCCATCGTCATTTGACGTCGATGGGAGTCTTCGGCGCGGGCTTCGCTGCCGTCTACCCTAAATGGGGTGGGCTTGCTGAGATCGCCCAAGTGGGCTGTCGAGCGGCGGCGGTCGGAGGCGCAGTCTACATGTTAGGGACGGGTGTCAAAAAAGTGGACGTCTCGTCGGGAGAGCTTCCACTGGCAATCACTTTGACCAATGATATGGTTGTGAACTCCAAACATCTAACCCAGGCCAGCGATGGCACAGCAGAGGACGGGCCATCTCTTAGCAGACTCACCGCCGTCGTCAACTCAACCCTACCTCAATTCTTCGAGATCACCGTGGAAGGCGCACCATCACCAGCTGTCGGGGTTATTGCATTCCCAGCCGGAACTGCGTTGGATGCTGAGGGAACGGTGTCAGATTTTCCGATATACGGCATGATCCACTCGAGTGACACGAGCGAATGCCCAACTGGCCAATGTAAGTCACTTCAGCTTCTTACTCCCTTCGAAAAGCCTTTGTTGCTGGTACTATGATGATCCAACCTAAACGAATACTTATCTACATTGTCTGAATTTCTTTGACGATGCTTATCTCTGACAACCTGATGTACCTTTGTTCACACTTTTTCTTCCATGAGACTACTGTTTCAAAGCAGAGGCTAACTGCTTCACAGGTGTTGTTTACCTCAGTACAATAGCAGGCGCCCAGTCCAAACAGCATCTTGAAAACGCCTTGGCATCATTGCTAGCTGTCAGTGCGGGCGGTGCAGAGTCGGCTACCCCTTTGTATCAGTTATACTACGAGCAAAAAGCCGGTCCCCCGGCCGTACACATGGAAAAGAATGTGGTGTCTTTCCGTGGCGCAGCTCCTGGGCTCACTTTTGATGATTCTCTGCTTGAACTAGTCCGTCGGGCTTGGGAAATCGTAAGCGATCAGGCTTTTGAATCGAGTGCCGCTTATATGCAATTTGATGATCGCGAGCAAGCAGAGGACGATGATTACGAAACGTAGCGCACATAGATACCTAGCATAATTCTCAAATGTCATTCATGATCTCATTGTACGGTGCTATGATCTGTAAGTGAAGCACTACTCCTCATTTCCGTAGCATGGTGCCTATGGTAACGTCATCTTCTAGCAACCAAATTCACGACCCTAAATCATTCCGCGCGTGCGTGCCTGCTGGCATGTGTATAACTCTTGTTCTAGGTGACATCCCAGACCTGCACCTCCCTGAATTGTATCGATGTACACCGAAACGCCTTAATGTCCCTTTGGAAAATCGAACGAGTTTTGTGATACGGGTTGAAGAATCGAGAGAGAAAAAGAAGAGGAAACCTCAAATCCGTCACATCAGCAAATATCGTGAATCTCACTCCTCTGCACCTTCCATTAATTCATCTTCAGGCTTGGTGAAGCCAATTCGAATCGCACCAAAAGGAACCATTTCCTCGATACCCTCCTGCGTGACGGCGATAGCTTTCTTGGTCGCAAGAGACAAGACATGCATAAACGCCTCGGCAGCGACGGAGCGGCTGTGGATGTCTGGATCGGCGAGCATCTAGAAGTCGATCCAAACTCGGTTGCCAAGCTCACTTGCTTGCATCCCGCCGATGCTCCCTGCATGATCGCGAGCATATGCAAAGAACTCTTGGCTAGCAGTGTCGAGACGTCCGTGGGAGGCCTGCGTGTCACGCTCCGGGGCAAGGTCTAGCTCGCCCAAATCCATGGAACCTTGAGAACAGAGAGGCCCAAAGTCGCTCGAGGGAAAGGCAGCATCACTGTGGCGTTGTAGGGGCTGAATGCCGCGCTCACGGCCGTGGAGTGGGCTCGGATCAACGATTCCCTTCCGGGCGCTTCCAGGCACAGAAGAGCCGGGAGCAACAGATGGCGGACGGTTCCAGGGCATCATGGAAGAGTGTCGCTCATCCATGGCTGCTGCGGGGTCCATACCCAGCTCGGGGAGAGAGTCATCACCAAGTAAAGGGTGTTGGCTGGGCTCTTCAGGCCTTGCCCTCCCGATCTCGGGAGCCTCCTCTACTCGCTGCTTAACACGGCGCTCATCTTCTTCCTCTTCAAATGCTTCAGAGGACGATCGTCGTCTAGCGCGGCGTGCTTCCCCCTCACTGACATCTACTTGTCGACCTTGAAGCGTGGCAATGAGCCCGTATCCGGCAAACTGACTAGCCAAGGGATGTGACACATGGAAGACTTCCTGAACAGCTCCGACCATGGCGATCCCGTTCCTGTAAATATACGAAGTTGCGTTCTTCCTGGCTTGAGCCAGAGTACAGCGTGCTGGGCCTTTGCGGGTAGCTTGCATGTTGGCAAGGTAGCCCGTATCCCAGCTTCGAAGCTCCTGCCGTGGAACCAAAAGGCTTTCATCTCGAAGGATCGGGATCTTACGAGGACGAACTCTGGGAGCATTCTTGGCAGTTGCTGTCCGAACACCAGCCATGCTTTCCGGATCTTGATTGTCTGCAGTTTCCGCCGCTGGGGTCGCTGTGGGCAGTGCGAATGGCTCTGCGTCAGGTAGAGCGTTCTCTTGTAGGCGGTGGAGGAAGGCGTCCTCGTCCCCAATGAAGACTGCTTGCTCGTTACCTCCGAGGATCTTGCCGGCTTCAGCAAGTAGCTGAGCATTAAGATCCTGTGATGGAAGCTCTGGTAGCTGAGGCTCTTCTGTCTCGATCAGATTACCATGTCCATCAAACTCAAGCAAATGAGACAAGGGGTTGAAATCGTCTTCTTCGAAGGGCTTGAAGTCGGCCATTGAGTCGCGGGCGAGCATCTGCTTGGACAAAGGCGAACCACGATGGTCAAGGTCTGAAAGGATTTGACGGCTGCCGGCGGAGTGCGACGAGGGCGGTAGATCAAACCTCAACAATGAAGCAGCCCTTCCGGAGCTCAAGGTGCTCTGGCTTAGACCGCCAAGCGGGGTCATTTGGGAGGTCTTGTTGGAAGAAAGCTGTCTCTGGAGGAAGACGAGTTCATGGCGAGATTTGATCAGATCCAGAGTTGGAAGCACGGCAAAGGGATCGAAGCTCGGGTCGTCCTCCAATGTGATGCGAGAGCGCCTGCGAGCTTGTTAGCAGCTGACGCCAGCTGTGCGTGGTCAGGATGGAAGCAAGCTGGTTTCGCTTACTTGGTCTTGCCGGCTTGGGGATCGGGGTCGCTCTGTTTGAGGACTTGGAAAAATGTGATCATATCCGACTGCGTCTTCTCGGCATCGTTGAGGACGTAGTTGCACTGGTGGGCAAAGACACGAGAGACGCCATAGAGCAGGCTGCCTTGCAGGCGCAACGCTAAGGGGGCGCCGGGGTCGAGGATCTTGCCGCAAGCCCTCGGGACGTCTACTTCCTGGATTGCCTTGCGCGTCACGCGTCTCTGTGTGGTTTTGCTGACAGTTGCGACGAGCCTGGATCATCAACATTAGCAGAAAGGCCTCCCAGAGGTACGAGCCTGGTGCACTGAGAGGGCGAAAACTCACCAGATGGTTGCAACGCCATACTGGCTGTTGCTGAGAACTGCGCAAGAGTCAGCACTGTTGCTTGGAAATGCTGCATCGTCAACTTACTTTCATGGCTATAGAACATGGTCTATACAGGACGTGGTTTGGCGACTTTTTGCCAGCCAGGGGAACAACGGATGAAGACAGGGGGATGCGGCAGCACAAAGATGCTCACGACGGCTATAGCACGAAGGTGCTCTCACACGGATACTGTCCACGATGTGTAGTGTGTGGTTGCATTCATGGGCAAGAAATCGCCTTGCCGGGAGGTTCTAGGCATGCAGAAGGGGGGAACTTCAGGATGAAAAGAAACGAAGGAAAGGGATTTAAGCACGAGGTGGGAAGCTTTACGCGTCATGACGCGTTAGGGTATCAGCGATTTCCTCGCATGTACTGCCGGAGTCTGCCTGCTTTCTGCTAGACGGTCAATAGCTGGCTGCCCCTATCATCGAGCGTCCACCGATCTGCTGCCGCACTTGCCCAGGGACATGCGCTGCAGCCAGCCATTGTCGCGTGACTTGAATAGAGCGCAGCTACTGTCGAGTATGATTCAAGCAAACTGAACCAATTCAGTTGGATCTATATTAGACCACTTCCATGCTGATGAGTCCGTTGGGCATCGATATTGTCTATTCGTTATCCAGGGCTCGCCTCTGCTCATATGGTGCAAACCTTAGTATACTTCAGCTCTACTGCAGCCTTTATACACGCTACCTACCTGGGACGCAGCCGAGCTCTGAAAACAAGGCATCTGGTCAGCATAGACTTTTACGGTTTTGCGCAGCCTGTTGACTTCAGGTTCCACGCTTGTTCTCTCCAAGCTCGCCAGCATTGGTGATGCGTAGAGCCCCTACATCATTATCTCGGGATCTGGATTGGGCGATGGCTTGAGAAGTCAAGAATTCGAGCATGCTTTGATGTCATTGTATAGGTAGGTACCTGAATGAAGTCATCGCATCACACCCGAGTCGCTAAGCACCACCTGTGCCTTCCTCAAGTTCCGGGTCCTTGCTTCCATCTTGTTTAAGGTAGGTAGTCAAGGGGAAGGTGGTCCACTGTGGGCCGCATCGACAGACCCCCGTTTTCGGATTCTTCACCACTTGACTCATTAAATCGACAACATCCACAATTTCCCATCACTGTCCAGAGACCACGTCTATTCTCATGCTAGATCTTGCTCCTATATTTCGCTCCTTTAGAATCCAATAGACCAAGTTAATTTTCTCTCTAATTTCATATCATCCAATCGAACATGAGAAGCATCCTGTCCGAGCGTGCAGAGGCCGGCAAGGCCGTTCTGGACATTCCTTGGAGATTTGCACCATCAACAACGTACGATCCCGTCACTAATAAGTCGGGCCTGATTGCTTTTTCAACCGCGGAAAATGTACAGTCAAGCTATTTACTCCTTTTCTAAGCTTTTCCAACGCCACCGTGCTTACTTTCATGCAGAAGCTTGTCACTGAGGATGTTTTCAACTTCGTCCGTGATAATGTCAGCGGCCCTCACCGACTCTTCACCTAGTCACTAGGCTCATGCTCTGTCTTCTCCAGGTACAATTAGAATCTCGTCACCTGCGGTACGCGACTCTTGATGTGGATGTAGCTCGCTTCTCCCGTGCTCTTGCAAGCCACTTGAACGAATACATGAAACCGCACGAGACTATCACGGCGGACACCATCCGTGTCACTTCGGCCGCGACAGCCATGCACGATATCCTAGCGTGGGGGCTGGCGGACCCCGGGGATGCTTTCTTGGTCAGCCGTCCCATCTACGGCAGGTTCGAAATTGACTTTGGAAACAAGAGCCAAGTCGAACTCGTCTATGCGGATACAGATGCTGAGACATGCTTCAACGTCGATGTAGTCGAGCAGTTTGAAAAGGCCCTGGTAAGGTCGGACTATGCAGCCGTGAAAATCAGGGCTCTTCTCATTGTCAATCCGCATAATCCACTTGGTATTTGCTTTCACGGTCACCTCAAGGCTCTTTTAACATGACACTTATAGGCAAATGCTATCCAAGGGAAACGCTTATAAGCCTGATGAAACTGTGTCAGAAACATCGGGTCCACCTAATAAGCGACGAGATTTATGCCTGCTCCGTCTTCGACTCGGGTGAACAAGATGCGGTGCCCTATACACCTATTCTTTCTATTGATAGCTCCGAATTTATCGAACCGGAATTTTTGCACGTCACTTATGGCCTGAGCAAGGACTTCGGCAGTCCCGGTCTGAGTCTGGGAGGCATCGTCACAAGAAGCAGGCCACTGCTTCGTGCCATCGACGCCGTCAAGCGATTCCACGAAGTCTCCGGGCCTAGTCTTGCCATGGGAATCGCCATTCTGGAAAACGGACCGTGGCGGCACCAATTCATCGAGGCTTCGCGTGAAAAGCTCGCAGAAGCATACAAGCATGTAACTCGGGGCCTCGATGAGCTCGGCATCAGTTATCTGCGCGGTACTAACGCGGGATTCTTCGTGTATATTGACCTATCGCCATATCTACCCTCCGATTTGGCGGGCGAATCGAACGCAGAGTTTGCATTGGCCAGGTCGCTGCTGGATGCTGGGGTGTTCTTGCACCCACGGGAAGAGCACGCATCAAAGCCTGGCTGGTTCCGACTGGTCTACACGCAACCCGCAGGGACGGTCACGGAGGGCCTAAAGAGGTAAGTGTCTTATCAAACGAGAGGAGCATAAGTTTGTCTAATTGGCGCCCTGCAGGATGCAATCTGTAATAGAGAAGTCAAGATGAGTAGTCGTAGGACTATCTCCATGCTGGGCGAGATTGTTGCCGTTACGTCTACGAGGAGAGAATTATCCGCCAATTTATGCGCTTTTCGGCGAAAAGAACATGACCAAGTACACCAGTACGCTGGTGGTGCTACCATGTACCCAAGTCCTAGAACATGCAACACATCCAGTCATCTGGGTGGTGGCGTGGTGGTGATAGAGCGGGGGTGTCGCGTCCCTCATATTCAGCCGCCATCCATGTCGGCACATAATCACCACATGGATCCTGCCGCATACTACTTTACGCGACTCTCAACAGATATCAGACGTGAGAGGAGGCTCGTCCACGACAAAGGAGTCGGTGCGAGGTCAGCTTGGTCATTCAAGGAGCGTCCGTTCCACCACCGACTCACAGTCCCGGTTACCTAGCAGTTGTTATCAATGTCCGACAGGTAATATGCATGCAGGCCTCACGAAAATGGCACCCGACAGGCAAAATATGATAGATCATTATTTCGTCTGGCGGAGAGCAAGATATTCCTGATCCGTGCTGCAGCCGCAGCAAAGGCGGGCAGGCCCAAATGTCTCAATCAGTCCCTCCTTGCCTTCTGTTATGTGTCGCACATGCCTTTTCCCTGACTGAAACCTACCCAGTTCCCTCTCTTCCTCCATCTCCCTCCGTCGCCCTGCGTGTATCTTGTCTAGGGCTTTGCCGCGTGCGTTTCGTTACACGGTGTGTGCATACTACCGCTACTACCACCACCTTGACCGGCCACAGCACCTGTACAGTTTGGCGGGAAGGCTGATCCGGTGTCCAAGCCTGCCGAGCATAACCCTTGCGAGAGGCCTAACGGCCTGTCTTCCCCCCTCTACGAAAGGCTAGATGGGCGGCCGCTGCCCTCCAGGTCTTTCCCGGCAGGCAACATATAAATTGCTGGGGGCGAGGTAGCAGAGGTATGTTGGTTCCCCCCCTCCCACCTCTGGTGCGTCTGGTACATGCCTCCCTAACAAGCACGCGAAACCTTCAAGGGCGGTTTCCGACCTCGTCGCACACACCCGTGTAAGCGCACAAAGGGCCAGGACGCCATTTTCCTTTCTCTCCCCCTTCCTTCCGCCCGCCCTGGTAACAGGCTAAAGGCACAATGGACCGGAGTGGTCTGAGTCCACTGGCTCCCGTCACCGGCGCCTTCAGAGGCCAGGCCGGCTCCGCTGGTGGACCGAGAGCGGGCCCCTCGACGCCGCTACCCGTTAAGCGCAGGGCGCCCATTGCCTGCAAGAGGTGAGTGTGTCCACGTGCTGTCGCAGCTCCTGGGCTGTGCTTGCACGTATTGTCCGGGTTCGTTCGTTGTGGTTTTGTCGCAATGGCCAAGCTGATGGTGATGCCCCCTGTAGGTGCCGCCGGATGAGGAGTAAATGCCTCCACGACAAGGCCAAACCGCCCTGCACGGCCTGCATAGAAGCCGGCCTTGGTGCCGAAGACTGGTGAGTCCAAGTCTCCAGAGTCCCTGATGCTCGAGGACTATGCCTGAACGCCGTGTGACGGAGCGCAGCATCTTCCCTGTGCGAGGCGCGCCCGACGATGATCGCCAGTACCGCCATCCGCGGCAACGCTCTGAGAAGACCCTCAGCTCCGCCGCCAGGCGCGAGATGGCAAAGGCCCGCCGTGCCGTCCTCGCGAAAGAAAAATCGAGCGCCGCCAAGGGCAAGCCCAAGGCCATCGACCCTGACCC
This sequence comes from Stachybotrys chartarum, assembly GCA_001021365.1. Taxonomy (NCBI): domain Eukaryota; kingdom Fungi; phylum Ascomycota; class Sordariomycetes; order Hypocreales; family Stachybotryaceae; genus Stachybotrys; species Stachybotrys chartarum. The sequence continues at coordinate 179,052 of LDEE01000006.1, forward strand.
TTGGAAGAACCTGCCACCTCTCGAGGACCTCATTGATGGCGTCGACCGGTTCACCCGCCACTACTTCCAGCTCGGCTTCATCCCCAAGAAGCAGTTCCCCGAGCGCCTGCGACGCAATCACAAGCAGGTCAATGTCTTCTTGCTCATGAGCATCCTCAGCATCTCGGCTCGCCTATCTCCTGCCCTGAGTGCGCGCTACGGCAATGGCATCAAGGCTGCCGAGTACTTCATGGAAAGGGCCGCAATCCTGGCTGTTGGCGAGGTGTACCAGGAGCCTAGTCTGGAACGATGTCAAGGCTTCTACCTCCTCAGCATTTCTCAGCAGGGCAGCGGCTTGCAGAACAAGAGTTTTGTAAGATCCACCTCTTACCATGCCTTGGTGACCTTGCCTTACCCTAGATGGGTCCACGATTAACGTATTTACCACGACAGATCAACATGGGCATTGCCATGCGCATGGCCGCTCTAATGCAATTGCACCAAGAAGAGACTTACCGATTGCTTGATCCTACACCGGAACTCGTCATTCGGGCCGAATCAGCTCGACGAACACTGGTGAGTGTCCTGCCATGATGAAGCCATCAACAGCCAATGCACATGCATGTCCGATGCTGACGACGCAAACTAGTGGATGCTACATAGTCAAGACAGCCTACACTCCGGTCCCTCATGCCCCGTATCACTCGGCGTTGCAGACATTACTGCTCTACTACCGTGTGAGGAAGACGACTTCGCCAACGGACGGAATCCCGTCTCTCGGGCTGCACTGGAGGGCACGCAGCCCGCTTCGGAGAACCCAGAGTTGATCTGCGATCCCAACCGCTCCCTCTTTGCCTCGTTGATGCAAGTCCACCACTTCTGGGGCATTGTGGGGCGTCGAGCCGTCAAGTTTGCGCGCAGCTCCCAGCCGTGGGCTTCCTCGAGTGACTTTTCCCAGATGGTGCGCAAACTGGCGGCCTGGGAGCATGGGCTTCCCGAGCGCCATACTTTCAGCTTGAGTAACCTGCACAGATACAAAGAGCAGGGCGAAGATCTTGTCAGTACAGTGGAGGCAAATAGTGCTTTTCTTTGACAGAGTAGCTCACATACTGCTAGGCATACCTCAGCCTGACGATGATGACGAGACTCTGCAACATCGTCGTTCGACGCCCTTATCTAACCGAGTACGTTTCACCTCCCACCCGAACAAAGCACCAAGTACTGTTTGAGTTGTGTACTAACTTCGTCCTCACGTAGCATCATCAAACTCCGCAACCAGGGCGACCACGGCCAGCACGCCTTCTTCGCCACCCTGTCGACCGAGCTCTTCCGCAACGTCCACTACCTGTTCCAGCAAATCGACGCCCAATTCTCCAACCGGTCCCCCGACGAAAGCGTTGGAGCCCAGATTGCCGCCTTCTGCGTCTACAGCTGCGGTGTTTTCTCCGCATATCTGTGCAAATACCCCGGCCGTGAGTCCACCCCGAACCCTCCTCCGAGCCAGTCCCCCTATCCCGCCAGCTGACGCTGTGAACAGTCTGCCAAGACTCATCTATCGCATGTCGTGGTCCCTACATGCTCAGCCGTACAACCGCCATCCTCATGGAATGCAAGGAAGTCTGGCCGCTCGCCATCCGCTGGGCGGAATCCCTGGATAAGTTCGCACAGGATCCGCAGGCAACGACCCTGGTGAATCCGGGCACAATGGCCGATAGCGACGAGCCGGTTCCACGAGCCTTGACGCCAACTGCCAGACGGCGTTCAGCTCCAGTACCGCAGTCTCCGACACAGCGTTCAATGTCATCGTCCAGCTCGCTTGCGTCGCCCCTTACTTCCCCTGAATCTATGGAGACGAACGACATGAACATCACAACCACGGAAGCCAGATTCGACAACGTCACTTCTCCTAACCAACAGCAGCAGCAGCAGGCAATCTTCAATACTACCCATCCCCCACGCGTCCCTCCTCTTGTCTTGAGCACACAAGCGTTTCCCTTCCCCGAATCGTCCCCCATCTACTCCCCCCCCAACACCCTCCACCACTCTCCACAAGGCCAGCGTCGCGAGAGCGCCCAAATGTTCCTCTCCCCCATGACCACCACCTATCCGAGCCACTCCATGGACAGCAGTGCGGGCATGGTGCTTGGCCCTTTCAGCTCCGGCCAGCAGGCACCCGGACTCATGACCTACGACATCAACTCCACCGTGCCCCTGTACCAGCAGCTGGGTCCTAGTACCGACGGCTTCGACGGCGAGCTGCAATTTTACTTTGACGGCTCGACGAGTTGGATGCCACCCATGAGTAGCGGGTGGATGGAAGAGATTTGATGATTCTTGTGTGAACTGACAGTCTTGCCCCAGATTGGTTAGGCCCGAACACGTCGGCCTTTTTGTTAAGTTTTCCAAAAGAATACGATACCACTAAGAATGATTTTCGACATCTACTCATCATGATATCACGAAGGCGTTTTGTGCACCAAGGCGAACATAGGGGGGGGGAAGTCCTATCAATTTTGTGAAGTCGACATGCCGCTCTAAGAGCCGGCACTCGCATCTGCGTGAGATCACTTGATACTCTAATTTAATGCGTTCACCGTTTCGCGTTTCGAACCTCAAAGTCTTCTACACGCTCCTAGGTCATGCTACCGCGCTGAATCCACTCCTACAACATCGTAAAAAGTCTTTGCAGTCCCTTTGCGCCGTCTTGAAACCTCCCATTCACTTGAAGGGCATCCAAGAAAGTGACCGCCTGGTGTAATGCATGGTAAGATTCAGGAAAACCGAGGAATCGGGGGGGGGGGGAGAAGAACAAAAACAATGCCAGCCGCCTGTACGCCCTATCCTCTACATGAATTTTGGATCGCCCTCGCTTGTCCTCGCGGGGCTTACATGACTTCTCTATGGCGTCAACGCATCTCGGTTTGGAAAGATAAGAAAATATGGTTGGGCAATGATATGCTGGGGGTGTTGGATACAGAGCCGGTTGCTCAGGTTCACATATGAAGCGTTGAGGGGGTATTTGATTACTGTAGTGTCATAGGGATCTATATACTTGTGAAAGGGTCGTGGGGATCATCGATGTTGTGGGCAAGGGGAACCGGATAAGGGGGGTAAAAGATTGGGAAAATACTGCCAACCATCAACGTCTCTGCGAAGTGACCGTGACGCCTTTGACGACGCTGACTGACTTAGTGTTGAAACCAGTTTAAGCCATGACTGTCTGGCCGCTGCTGATCTGACGTTTGACTTGCTCGCGAGCCCAGCGAGCGGTCTCAATCGTTCGCGAGGTGTATTCGCGGGTAGTCTTGGTCTCTTTGATCATGGCCGTCAACCAATCTTCACGGAAAGCATCGGCAAGTTCGCCGTTGGGATACGCGTCAGCCAAGTCGCTGAGCTTTTCGTTAGTGTGCTTCAAAAAGAGACTAAGTTTTGGCTGGGACTTACCCAATAACGCCCATGGCAGATCGCATCAGCGGCTCAGTACGGTTGCTGTCGTTGGCAACGACGTGAAGAAGTCTGAAGATGGCCGCGACATATGGCTGCAAGGCTTGCGCTGGGAATAATTGTTAATACATCAAGCATTTTGTGCGGGCATAACACACTCACTCTTATTGCTACCCTTCATTGCACCAATGATGCCGCCCCAAGCGTCCATGATACCCTCGCGTAGCGAAGCCACGTAGAGATACATATCCTCCGGGCTATCCGACTGGGGGGTAACGGTGCTAGCTTGCTCCAGAACCTGTGCAACAACGGACAGATATGTTTCAAAATGTCCCATAATAGCTCCTGCAATATCGCCAAAGCATTGGAGGATGGCGGGTTTGAACTGGTTGCCCAGTGTCGTGCTCTATCGAGTCAGATTAGCGATGTACTTCTACAACATTTGTCTCCTACGGAAGGCGGAAAGGAGACACATACCCTCAAGTTGTTGAGCAGATAGTTCATGAAGTTGTCACAGTACGGTTGACTGCGCTCACCCAGAGATCTTGTGATGTCGCTGACGAGGCCAATAGCCATGGAGCAAAGACTGGGCTCTTCCTGGTTGCCGAGTGCGTTGTAGAGGAATGGAGCAAATGCATCCATATACTTGGCAAAGTCCTCCTCCATAGAGGTGGATAGCGCACTGATGGCCGCGAAGACCGCTTCGGGCACGCTGGACTTGCCGCCCACAGTGGTCAAAATTTGTAGCAGGGTTTGCATGATACGATCGCCTTGTGGAATAATTTCCTTGTCCAGCCGAATGATGATTGCCTGCAAAACTGTGCAGAGACTGTTTTGCATCTCCTCTAGGGTGAGCCTGTCCTCAACACTGACAACCTGTGACTGCAACGGCACAGTCTCTTCCAGACGCTTGATGATGACGTCGGATAGTGAAGCCACGGCAGGCAGACTCTCGGTAGCCGCGTACTGAACGAACACGTTGAGAACCTCGTAGGCAGCGGTGCGGACGTGCGTGTCGGCACCCTGGCGGGCAGTGACGTCGAGCAGGGAGCTGACGGCTTGGTTGAAGTGGGGAGTAAGTAGGTTTGACGAAGAGCCCAGATCGCCGGAGAACCGCTCAGCCAGGTTCATCAGGGCCCAACAACAAGACGGGGCCATCTTTGCGCTGCTGAGCAGACCCTTGAACAAGGACTCGATCAACGTGGGCAGATGCTGCTGAGGGTCAATGGCGTCTGAGCAAGCGGAGGTAATGCGGCCTAGGGCGTAGGCGGTCGAGTCCTTGACTTGGATAGACTGATCATCCATCATAGTGATGAGAATAGGCAAGGCTTGCTTCACCATGGGCTCCAGAACCTTTTCTTCGGGACCTTCCATAATGGCCCCGAATGCAGATACGGCAGCGTCACGGTTGTGCCAATCCTCGGATCGCAAGTTGCCCTCCACGAACTGCAGCACGGGGCCGATAATGGTGGTGCCAACAGCCGATGAGTACAGCTGCAGACACTGGTAGGCGGCCCTGGACAGGTTGTATTCGTCGTCTGCGGCATCCTCATCCTGCTTGGTCAAAAGCATCAACAGCACGGGCACAACCTCATTAGCCGCAACCCGTGCGAAGTTGTAGAAAGGCCGCATCTGATCCGAGCTCTCGGCATTGTTGTTGTCTTCCTCGATGCCGATTTCCTCTTCGCAGACGGTGCTCCAGAACTCAACGGCAAGCTTGGCGACGTCCTCGTCCGCAGACTTCATACCCAGGATCGTCAGGCCGAACAATGCCTTCTCCATATAAAAGCGCATATTTTCATAGTAGAGACCCATGATTCTATTGAGACAGCCGAATGCACCCTGCTGAATCCGGGAGTCATCGGCCTGGGTTGCTTCGCAGACAACCTGCATGATGTAGTTTCTTTCACCCTCGTGCTTGAAATTGCTCGAAACGAATTCCAAGGAGTCGCCGAGGGCGGTAATGGCGGCGAGGCGAACCTCGCTGTTGACTTCCTCCTTTCGGGCGCCCTGTACAACTGCGGTCAAGATGGCATTGGAGTGGGCGACGAGGGCCATGCGGAGCTCAGTGTCCTGGCTTTCGCAGATGTAGCCGATGGCGGTCAAGGACGTTTGCTTTTGGTGGTCGGGACCTTCGCTGACGTTCTTGACCAGCATCGCCATCAAATCGGGCCACTGGTTGCGTGGAAGCTCGATAGTGGCGATGGAGGCCACCACCTGGGCAGCAGCCGTGCCAGCTTGGGTGTTGGTGGAGCCCAGGGCCTGCAGTGTCAACTGCTTGACACGGCTCTTTGTTTCCTCGTCGGTCTGCTGCAGCCATTTTGCCTGCAGTTCTTGTTGGCGTGCGAAATCGCGAGCGGAAAAGGCGTTCTTGAGAGCGAGACCGGCGGCGGCTCGAATGCTTCCCTCCGCCTGGTCGTTGGCCAACTCCTGAACGAGGGTAGCGAGATATAGGGGCTAAGGGCAGTCGATCGTCAGCAAAGCCCAAACTACGGTCAGAGTGAAATGAAAAACTTAGAACACGTACGAAATTACTCTCCGCTGCTTGGTTCAGCTGCTGTTCGGCAGCATTTCGAAGGTTCGCATCTAGACGTTGGCCCAAGTCAGTTATGACGTTCAAGGAGATCCCGCTCCTGACACAGCAAAAGAAAAAAATATCGAGTCGGGGCGGCCAACGGGAAGCGAGAACGGACCTGGGGATAGCGAATTTGCGAGCACTTGATTAATCTCTGAGCTCGACATGATTGCGGGTTTCAAAGCGCCTCTTCATGCGGCTGCTTTGAAAGAAACGGGGGAAGAAATTGGCGAAGAAGATGGGTTCGCACGTGTCGGTGACCAGGAGAAAAGGCGGAGAGGGGCCGCGGGGGGGAATATTATTTAAGGACTTTGACGGGGTGGCAGTCCAGGTCGTTTGCAGTAGCAAGGTTCTCTTTGGAGGAGAGAGTAAGAAAAAAAAAAGAGGTGATAGAAGAGGCCAACGCGGGTCGGTCGGAGAAACTGTCCCGTGATGTACAGGAGAAATATCCAGTTACCTCGGAGGATCAAGTCTACAAGTCAAACTGTAGCACGAGGCAACCTCAAAAGTGGTTTGTTGGTGACGCAGGCAGCCAGCAGGTAGCAGCGGCCTCTTTAGCTTGGATTCAACGACCCCAGCTGCCACTCTGACAGCCGGACGGCGGTAATGAATGTGAGAAGGATAGGAGGTAGAGGAGGCTGCTGACACCAAAGAAAAGCAGCAGCTCGAGAACGAAGAAGGTAGGCCGGTAGCTCGGTGAAGGAAGGATGTCGAAGAGGCTCAAGCCGGTTCGGTTTGTGAGGAGAGTTTTGCAGATGAATGGGAAGGGGGGGGTCCCTGGTGGGTGAGGAGGGGAATGTTTTGGAAGGGTCCAGTCGAACAAAGAGCCCTGTCCTCCACTCACAGCCCGCCCGGCCGCCTGCCTTGGCCCTGCTGTACAGGCACTGTGCTGCTAATAGGGGGAAGCCACAGCGGCTGTCACACTTGCACTTTTATCGAAGACCTGGGAGTACATTCGCATGCTGTACTGAGTGTGGCATGGGCATGGAAATGGAGGGGTAGTAGTAATGACCGGGATTGGGATAGCGGTCTTTGCCCTAAGTACCACTGGTTATATCCTAGGCGCAAAGATACGTTAGCAGGGCGGGGGGGACAACAACGAACAGGAGCCTCCTCATCGGCACCGCCTGCCCGTGAGTTGCCTGCTTGCCAAAGAATTTCTCGTACAAGTGCCTGCAAGATGATGGCATTTTCGCCATGCCCACTGGTCCACCTCACCGTGCCGAACGTGTTTGTGCGCTCACTGATTGGCCCGACGAATGGCGACGCCAGGCTGGTCCAGGACCTGCGACACTCTCGCCAAACAGCACGAGGGGGGGAGGGGGCAAAGTGCAGGGCATGTACTTGGCTCTGAGGTACTGAAACCCCGGGCGCAGGTACCCGGCCAGGGCAGGACAGGCATCCAGCTTGCGGACGGGAGGACGCCTTTGGACGACCAACGATCCAGCCCGTTTGTTCTGGCCTGATCGCCCAAGCAAGCATTTTATCTTTTCATGACTCAAACGTCCTATTGCCGCATTCCACCCCGTCATTCTACCGTTATCAAGAAACTCTAACGTTGATCGCTGCTCGACGATCCCTCTCCATAATGTGGTAAAATATTCGCACATGCAGTCAACAAAAGGCTCTGCCCTCCCCTATTACCTATCGGCTCATTTCACACACCGCATCGAATCTCAATTTGTTTCCTTTCCTTGGTTCTGCTTTTTGATTACGCAGACCCACCACTTCCATGGCAACAGCTGCGGGACGTCGTCGTCGTCGACTAAAACCTTGAGCTTTGCATAGGCGGTCTAGTCGCCCAGGGGATCTAGCTCATTACCCCCCTATTTCGCTTTTGCTGTTGAAATTTATGTACACGGTCAAGGAATTTATGCTGCCACGCGTTGTGCCATGTGGTTGAAGCCTCGTAAATAGAATACGGTCGTATAGTTAAGGTAGTGTCGGAGTTCAAATTATCATGATCCGGATGCGCACCGCTTATGATATCACAAGTCAAAACTCTGGCAACCAGCCGTATTGACCCAAAAGACGCATTTCATTTTCAGTGCATGCGTAAAGTGTCCCGACACATTCAGCCATCACTTGAACTTCGAGGCACTAATCGTCATTCATAAATTTTATAGCATTCAGTACGATATTTCCAACAACAGCCAGCCGACAGCAAACGCAAAAGTAAATACACGCCTCCTACCCAATAGCCGTGTAGAGAGTTTCCTCATAAATTCGTTACATATCATAAACCGCTGTGGTCCAAGCACCAAAGTCGCTTGCTGTGAATATGAAATCCAAGTCCAGAGATGCACGGCCTGAGCGTCGACATCTGAAGCAGACGATGTGTCCGGAATGGCACACTCGTATAATCAATCTTGACAAGGCGGGTGCACGCCTTTCAGCGAACCAATATTTCTTTCCAGGCCATGCTCATGTACGCGCTGGGGCAGCCAGCTTAGCGGTAGTAGACACGGCCGCCGGGGTCTCGACTGTCGTAGATGACTTCACGCTCCCGGACACGCTCGTCGTCCCACTTGAGCGACGGTTGTCGATGATGGCTGTGGTGATGGCGTCGGCGCTCCCAGTCTTCTCTATAATCTCGTTCCCATTCAATCTCCCGAACGTGATCCTTTCGGGACCTCCGAATCCGATCAGATAGCTCGGTCAGCTTCAGAACCTCCTCCTACAGTATGTCAGTGCTTTGTGCCAAGCAAAGAAAGTCAGGCGCACTTACGTATCGTAGATAATCCATGATATAGTAGAACCATTTCGTCTCTTCGTATCGATACCCAAGCTCCTCAATGGCCTCTCGAAGAACAAGGTCCTTGGTGATTTCCGTCCACATCTCCTTGGGCGGGGGGGCTGCAGGCGACGTGCGCGTGATTCTGCGGTCAATGGTTTTTTCAATATCAATCTCCTTCTCGCGGTCATAGACTGAGACGCTGAGAGAATCACGGTGATTGTGGGCAGGCGCGGGTGCAGGTGGAGGCGAAGGAGCCCGCGTAACAAGCGCACCGTCGCGTTCGGGTATGAACTGGGTTCTCCGGACACCGCTGTACTTGGACCACGTCGTGTCCGTACTGGCGCCTCCCACACCATCCATCCTCACCCGCTCGGTTCCGGGCGGGACATCGACAATGGTCCAGTCCTTGGTTGCGCCTCCCCAGGCCTCACCCATGCGGCCACGGGAATCGATCTTGGATGTGATGTATTCGGCTTCCTCATCGACAGGAGAACCTAGGGGTGCCGCCGAATGAGCACGTCGACGAGAGCCGCGGTCGTCGATGCGCAGGCGATCGCTGTCACGAACGACCACAAGCTGGTCATCATGGAAATGCGAGCGACGCTCCCGGCTGCGAGAGCGCGACCGCGCTCGGGTTGTGGAGCGGCGGATGTCAACCTCGGTCCGGTGGTTGGACAAAGAAATGTCGATATCGGTCTCTCGCTCTCGAGCCCGAACTCGAGGCGCAGGAGCAGGCGGTGGGCTCGGCGGTCGTGCCCTTATCATGCCTGAGTCATGTCAGCTAAAAGCAAATGGGGTTGAGACAGAGGGGAAAGCATACCGTGGTCAATATCTCGGTAGTGCGTAATGACTTCACGCTCGATTGTAGGTCCGCGAATGACCTGAGGCGGGGCTGGAGGCGGAGAGGGAGAGGGAGATGGCGAGGGAACCCGCTCTCGCTCCCGCTCCCGCTGAACAATGCGAGTGCGGATGTGCTCATGCTCAACAGGGGAAGGCGTTCTCTCGCGTCTTTCCACGTATCGAACGACCTGGGGCGATGGCGACCTGCGACGGACAACCGAGGGCTCCCTAATCCGCTCTCTTTCTATGACCCTGGTGCGTTGGCGCTCGTGCTCATGCTCATGGTCGTGGTCGTGATCGTGGTGGTGGTCATGGAAGCGTGGTGGGGAGACGCTCCTGGGGCGCCTCACGATGCGTTCCTCGCGAACGCGGACAGGGCTGGGACTGCGAACACGCCGGTCAAACGTCTCGACATCTCGTTGGCGGAGGACCATGGGCCCGGCTTCCGTCCGGCGGGCATCCTCGCGAAGAAAGGCAGGCGTGCGATCGGGCTCCCGTTCGCGCACCCTAAGGTCGACCTGAGGCCGGCGATACTCGAACCCTTCCATTTCAGGGGCCGAGCGACGAGGGTTCGGGTAATAGTCCCGATCCTCGAAGTCGTTTGTCCTCGGAGCGCGGCTCATGCTGGGCTGGCGTCTGGTCGTTCAACCAGAACGAGGGGTTTGACGAGACACGGCGACTCGCGGACAAGGAACGTCAGTGCGGGGTCTTGGTTGATCAGGGCGGGCAACGCGCGATCAGGTGGAAGTGAGGCTGCCAACAGATAGCAGCAGTTGCTGTCAAGGGCAAAGCAAAGGCAGTCTGGTCGTAATAGCCAGAAGGGAGAAGGAGAGGGAAAAAATAAAATAAAGCAGAGTTGCAAAGCAGATTGCAAGTCCCGGTGCCAGAGTCGAGGCTGGACAAGGCAGAATCAAAACCAGGATGGACCAGGAACCGGCAGGACAGGCCCAAATCGTCATCCACAGGACCACCACAGCCCACTGCAACACCCGCAAACCAGGAAACCCTTGGCAGAACAGGGAAAAGTGCAACACGCCGCAAAAATCAAGTGGCTGGCAGATTGGCGTAAATGTTGTTTTTATCATCAGGCAGATGTCACTAGAGACGGAATCCAGAGGATGGTCTCCGCTCAGGCAGTAATGGGATTTAGCAGCGTTGATCTTGCGAGCCCGAGGGAGGTGATCCGGCTTCCGTAGCGCTCAGAGAAGCAGATGGAAGAAGACGAACTACCTTTCCTCCTCTGTGTGGGATGCATTACAGGGACAAACGCTTACTCTTCCGTCTGGAATCAGGTGGGCCTTGCTCTCTGCCAGTTTCAGCTTCTCATGGCTTGTCTTGCGGCTCTCCCAGATGATGACAGCCCAATCACCCGACCTTGTCATCTGCGCTGCACACCACACCTGTGAGGGAAAATGCATGGAAGAGAGGGAGCAGCAAAGCAAAGCACAGCACCCGCAGCCTGCCTCGATGACGAGCGAGGAGCAGCAGATGGACGAAGCCTATCTCCTGCCTTTGCCCACCACGGCCGCCTATGATACTGCACATCACGGCCGCTGGGGACTGCGAGGTTGCAAACAGGTGCGGCGGGAGGTGGAGGCTCGTTGACGCAATAGCGCAGCAGCTTGCATATCCTCCCGCGCTGGTCTGCCGTGCATAATAAGGTAGAGACCAAGACACTGATGATCAGGGCGTTGCACGCCGACCCCGGTTCTGGTTGGCTTGGCCTGTCTTGACCCTGCCCCGACACATAGAACGCTCTATTATCGGCAGCAAAATGGCTCACGCTGGCGTTGCTGGATGGTCTCTCTGAAACAATGCGGTCATTGTGCTGACCGAGTGACCGATTCTGTCAGGTTGCAGCCCAGCCCACCTTGGGACTGGGCAGCGCGGGGGCCTGAGGGCAACGAGGATGATGCTGGTTGCTTGCTTGCACAGCCCAAGCAGCTTGGTCCAGAAGCCCGATAATAACACTCTGAGGTCCTCGGGACTCCGTTGGCCATGAGCCGACTGCGTGTCCTTCGTATGCTTCGCAGGTAAGTAGAATCGGCTGGGTTGGAAAGACAGCCCAGATTTGTGGCTCAGCTCGGGTGTGGCTGGGTGCCTGGGGCCTGCCAACCTGGCCATCGTACCTTTTTAAGTCCGGGTCCTGTCACATGTTGTCACATGTCCCTCCCTTTCATGCGGCTATGCAGGCCATGCCGCACCGACACATGCCAGCAGCATTCTGCAGTCCTACAGCCGCACACATTTGATTCTCCTCTTGAAATCAGGACTTTGACTCATGGACGCTCGTGTTTCTGGGCACTGCAACATCCTTGGATTTATTCCATGTTGATTACACTCTTTACCGCTCCCAGAACGGTACGTGCTGATGGTTAGCTAATCCTCAATAACTCCCATCAACCAACCCCAAGCACAAACCGGCCTTTCAGCCCCTCCGCCATCTGCTACCCTGGACATGGGCTTGAAGGAACGAGGTGAGAAGCTCTGAAATCCGCTCTGGCTGGTCCTCCAGCGAAAAATGCCCTGCGTCTTCCACAATATGAAGCCGTGACCCCGGGATCGCCGCTTGGAGCCTACGCGCCCAATCCACCACCTGCCACGCATCGTCAGCGCCCCAGATCAACTGCACGGGTATCTTCTCCAGCTCGCCCAGCCGTCCGGCAATCTCCATCGTGTGCTTCGGGTCGTAATGCCGGATCTGATGCTCGAAGAGACTCGCCTGCCCAATGGGACCGCATATGTAGTCGAGGTAGTCGTCCAGGCCTGTCTGCTCTAGCCGGGTTGGGTTCTGCACCGCGGACAGCAGCCATTCTTTGAAATGGGCTCTGTGCTCGTCGTGGGGTTTTCTTATTAGTGCCTCTAGCCCGGCTTCCATTTGCTGCTTGGTCCGTTTCGAGGGGTAGCTGTCGAAGCTGACAACGTCGATCATTGTCAATGACAGCACCCGCTCCGTGAACAGAACCGAGAATCGTTGAGCGATGCCTCCGCCAATGTCATGCGCTACCATGTGAATCTTCTCCAGGCCCCAGTGACTGAGCAAGCCTTCGAGGACAGGCACCTGTCCGGATATAGAGGTATCGATCGATGAGTCCCACGGTCGTTCCGAAAGACCAAAGCCTAGCAGGTCAAACACATGGACTTTATAGCCCGCCTGGACAAGTTTCGGCACTATGCTGCGCCAGATGAGAGACGACGACGGCGTTCCGTGTATAAGCACAACGGGAGTGCCTGAGCCGTGTATCCCATAGGCAATGCGACTACCTCGGATGAGGGCATTCTCGCTCACTATCGGCTTGACCATGTTGTTCCCTCTGCTCTCATTGGTTCCCTCGGTCATGAAGATACAAGGGCGTCTGCCACCATCAGGGGTTGTCCTTACAAGAGGCTGTTGGCATCATATATTTGTAATCCAATGCTTACCTCAGAATACCACAGCCAGGCTTGGCTTCCTGCTCCACGCTTGGACTGGATTTGCGTCATGAGAAATTGTCCAATCTCGAGCCACCAATGGCATGGTTCTGGGTCCAATGCCGATGTCAGCTGGGGCTGCCTCACCCTTCAACTTCACGCCAGCATAGATGCTCTGGTCTGCTCCGAGGCTGACTAGCAAACAGTCAACATTGACAGTCCAAGGATGTAAAACATAAAGATGTCATTAGGAAATTCATGTTGTGCCTAGGTATTCAAGCCCCATCCCATCGTTCGCCTGTCCCATTGTCAAATAATTGTGCGTTCTAAATCATAATTCCCGATTGCCTCCGAGTTCCCCATCAAGAAAGGCCTCGCTTCGTATCCTTGGCGATCAAGCCAGTCAAACTCTTCTCGGGTTTGGGATAGTCCGGTCGACCACCCAAGACATCAACCACCTCCTTCATGCCTAACCAGTAGGCCTGCTTGGGCCGCCTGTTGGGCCAGTCCGTGTACTTGTCCTCAAGCGTCTGGACGGGTGTAAAGACAACTTCTGACCCTTGGATGCCAATGACCGTTGTGCTGTTGGGGTCTTTCTTAACACGGTTGTGCGCGTTGCTACCGTAGTCCTCCAGGTGCTGAATGCACTTGATTGCCAAGCGCACGGCACGGCATCGGTCCATGGCAGAAGGAACACCTCCCTGCTGAACGTGCCCGGGAATGCTTTCTCTGCTCTCGAACCTATCGTGAGCCTCGTCTCGGATGATGTTTGCAATTAACTTTGCGTCGTAGACCTTGCTCGATTTTTCATTGACGAGAATCAGTCGTCCTGCGCGCGACTGACCCTTGTCCTTGTCAAAGACCTCTTTGAGATGCCTGACATCGGCATTCAGCATGGCCAAGCTGATGCCTTCCTCTGGAATATACACAGCAGCGGCACCCACTCCGAGAGCTGCGAGCGTCGCAACGTAGCCTGAGCGTCCGCCCTGTGTCTCGATGACAAACACACGACGTCTCGTGGCGGAAGCAGACTGCTTGATCTTGTCACAATAGTTAACAAGCTCGTTCAAGCACGTGTCCGAACCGAGTGAGTATTCGGTACCCGGCACATTGTTGGAGATGGTCGCCGGGAGAAGGCAAATTGGGATGCACAACGAAGGGTACTGGTCCCTAGCCTTGCGAATCTCCGATACGGAGTGGAAAGCCTCGAAGCCACCAATAATGAAAAGAGCATCAAAGCGGTACTGCTCAATCAGGTTGGCAATCAGTTCCATGCCAGACTCCGAAGGCAATTCACGGTTGGTACCGATCTCTGATCCACCCTTGCTGGCCCATCCGTCCACTTCAAGCCAGTCAAACGGCCGCACGGCTCCCACAGGCTCATCGCCGTGATGCCTAGCGAAGCCAGCGAAGCCGTTGTGGATGGCAACAGGCTCGTGGCCACGAGATAGACAGTACGCAACCGCCGCACGGACGGCCGCGTTCATGCCACCGGCTGGGGCACCAACATTGATGAAGCCAATTTTCATGCGCTGGAAGCCCATTAGCTACCGGACGATGGAAACGAGTTGGGCTTGTACATACCTTCCCCGCTGGCAGCTGATTATCGTCGAGGAGGGCGTTGGTGATGGTAAGGTACGACTTGTACTGGTCTGAGAATTCTGTATCTCGAAGGGACATGGCCTTTTCGAAATCCTTGCCCTCCACGGCCTTGGCCACCTCCTTGGTTGCCTGCACCGCCTTCATGAGCGGCTTTCTTACAATCTTGTTCTCGAGGATAGCGATGAAGCACGTCTCGGTTTCGGGTGTGGCCTCAAGGACTGCTTTGACAGCCTCGACACCTTGGAGAGTGGCCAGCATGCGATCGTAGGCTACGGCCGTGCCACCGCGCTGGACGTGACCAAGGGTGGTGATACGGGTGTCTAGGCCCAGGCCACCTTCGGTCTTGTCCGCGAGCAGGTCCTTGATTTCTGTGGGTGTAATCTTGATTCCATCTTTGTCCAGAGCTCCCTCGGCGACAATAACAATAGTCTTTCGCTTTCCAATTTTGCGGTGCTGCACAGACGTCAGTCAACATGAAAAATTAGCGATATACCGATAATTGCCAAACTTACTCGTCGAACAACGCTGGCCATTTCCTCTCGCCAGTCTTTTTCTCTCGGGCGCTCCGGAATGAACACGAAGTCGGCGCCAGTCGCGACGCCAGCCATAAGGGCTAGCCAGCCACAGTGTCTGCCCATGACCTCAATGACGAAGGCTCGGGAGTGGGACGAGGCAGTGGCCTCGATGTAGTCAACCATCTCGCAAATACGTGCGAGGGCCGAGTAGCAGCCGATGGTCGCATCGGTACCGGAGAGATCGTTGTCGATGGAACCGACGAGACCGACAATGTTGAGATGCTGGTAGGGGGCGATCTGGTCCTTGGTCAACTCGCCTTTGCTAACCAATTCGTCCAACAAGGAAGGCCATTCGGCCCGGAACTTGTCAGCACCGGTAAGCGAACCGTCTCCTCCGCAGATAATAAGGGCGTCGATGCCGTTAAGGACCATGTTTTTGGCAGCCGTCAGGCGTCCAGGTCGTTCGTAAAAGGCCATGCATCGGGCCGTGCCGATGAGGGTACCGCCCTCGGAGAGCCAGCCACGGACATCGTGCCATTCCATCTTCCGGATCAGGTCTCCTCCCTGGACGAGGCCCTCGTAGCCTTCGTAGATACAGTAGGCGTCGCAGCCCATGTGGATGGCCATTCGGACGCAAGCCCGGACGACGCCGTTCATGCCGGGGGAGTCACCTCCCGAGGTCATGATGGCGATCTTCTTCTTGGGAGCCATCGCGGCGGCAGGGCGAGTCGACGGCAGGGCGGAAAGATTGGTCGGTGGGGCGAGGCCTAGGAAAAGAGCTCGCCAGAGGGTCGTGAGGATGGATTGAAAGGAACCGAAGATAACGTCGACGGGCCTAGCAAAGAAGGCAAGATAAGATGTGAGTGGCATCTAACATTTATAGGAGGGGGAGGAGCAGAAGCATTGCCTGTTGATGATGGAAGAGCTGGAATGAGCCAAGGGAGGGATACGGGAGAGTCAAGCTAGAGTCAAGGTTTCCGGACATGGAGACATAGTTTGAAAACAGGCCGGCTGGCTAGCATCTTCGCTGGGCCAAGACGCGCTGCCATCACTGTGCTACGAGGGGGTTCTGACAATGCGACACGATCTCACCGGCGACTAACGTGAGGGTACGTGGGCCGATACCTGGCCTCGAGCCGATGCATCCTTGCCCACGGTCTGTCATCCAAGTACCTCGGGTGATGCTGGTAGCGGCAGTGTCTGCTGTTGCCAAGGGAGGCGGTACCTCGACGTGAGAATGGGCTAACGTCAGGAGCTGTACCCACAGAGGTAGCCGCCAGCTGCTGGCAGGGTACCGGGAGCTCTTATCGTTATCGACTGGCGCGGGGAACGGAGCTCTCGATGGGCCTACTTCACACTGTTGGCACAATGTTACTCCAAACAATTGCAAATATTGTTTTCTTCACCGTGCGATGACCCCCAGGGGATCATCTATCTGCTAGCCCATTATCAATGCAATTGGTCATGGAGCCAATCACCCATCCAAGGTCTGCCAATGACGGCCCGCGTCCTCGGTGGTTTGCGACATTTTCAACTCGCTGTGAGTGAGGGGTTTTGACCAAAAGCGTGACTTACACTGAGCAATAAGCTCTGATGGGGTGGTAAGTGCTTCAATTGGGAAGGGTCTAGGTATTGCGGGCTGTTCCTCGCAGCTACCCCCACCACCAGCAGCATGGCGCCACGCCAGAGCGGATATCGCCTGGCGCCGTCAGCACCCCTACACCTCCATCAACCAGGCAGCCTCAATGGGCCCACGTCGCAACGAACAACCACGCCAGGAGGTGCAACTACAGGGTAGGTTTTGTCCACATGACTCGCAGTAGTACGTAAGCTACAGCTTTGGTGCAACTCAGCCTCTGATTCGCTACATTGTGCAGCGGATGCATGAGGGACGCAAGGCTGAGAACTTCCATGCTCAGCCTCATCATTCTTTCCAGCTCCTTTTGTCCAACTCAATGCATGCTCGACATCAGTAGTGATCAAAACCTGTCAGCGCCCGCTCCCGCACGACCACGCGATGACTGCAGACGATGGCCCTCCGCTGTCCTTGCGACCATTTCCTGTCGCAAACCAGAAACCCAAGACTCTCGCCGAGTTCATCGCGCGGGTCAACGCTCAACCAGGAGGCTTCCGCGCCACGACCGAGGAGAAACTAGAAGAGGAAATCCGTGCGAGCGAGAGCAAAGACGGAGCTGCCGACGGCGAGGATGTGCAGATGTCGGACGGCGAGGGTGACGACTCTGCCTCTAACGAAGGCGAACCCGAATCCAGCATTAAGGATCCTAATCAAGCTAGGATGGAGGTCCTGAGAGATATGGAGTACGAGCAGCCATCATGGTCAAATATGCCGGTGAAAACTGACAAACTATTTGCTACAGCATCATGGGAAACACTGCCATGCTTACCCTGGATTTCCTCTCGCTCCTTCTATCCAAATACAACCCTACGCATGCCAGCCAGACTCTGTCGCAACAGCTCCGCGACATGGTAGGCATCGGGACCCTCGGCGCCGACAAATTATACGAGTCGAGCATGACCGAGGAAAAGGCGAAGAATCAAGCCCAAGTCGCGGCAGGATGGACACTCATGGAGACCAACAAAACGCGGGACGCGGCCGAGGAGGCCACGGCTTTCCTCGAAAAGGAAATGGAGGCCGAGGGCAAGTACTGGGACGATGTTGTCTCTGTGCAAAAGGCAGGCTGGTCTGTCTGCAGGATGCCAAATGAGCGACATACCTTGGGCGTGAGGTTTGGGTTTTCCGAAGGTATGCCCCTGTCTGTGGAATCGACAGAGGACTCCTCGTCGTGGATGTTTGGACTGACAGGCGCGTAGCTGCTCCTGAATTCAGGGCCAACAGTCTTGCGCCGTTGAGACGCGCCGATGACGGCTCGGTTCAACTCGACAGCGGACGACTCGGCGGGGTGTCGGAGAGGCTGCTTGTGACGTACGAGAAAGACGGTCAGGTCGTCAGTCGATCCTCGCTGCCGCCGCCGATAAGCGACGACGCGCCCCTCGAGGCCCGCGTACTCGAAGCGCGCAACACCATCTACTCGCAAGAGCTCTGGCACGAGCTGACGCGCGAATCACGCACGCTGGTTGCGTACGACGTGCGGCTGGAGGGCTCTCGCTTGACGTGCGAGGTAGATTCGGGCACCAGGATCATCGTGGAACTAGTACCGCTCGAGACGCTGCGTGCGGCCGACGAGCAACCCCAGGACGGCTTGGTCGCCGAGGCTATCTCCTTGGCACTCCATATCCTTCTGGGCCACGCACATCGTACCAATGAACTGGTTCGGACGAGACCAATCCCACCCTATGTCTCGAGACCCAAGGGCCAGCAAATACACGCACTGTTGCGACCGATTATCGCGCGCACGATGCACGACCGAGATATTCGTGAAGCCACCAAGTACGTCGGATCGCTTGTCCAAGCATTGCAAAAGGCTGGCTTGCCTGCGTCTTTGGTCCTCAGCACGCCTCAAGTCGCCATAGGTGATGGTAGCAACCGCGGGCCCAACCAGACATCCTCCGCCCAGACCCTGGTCCGTACCATGCTGCAGCCGCTGGATTTCACCCTGGCCGTCACTATTCTTCCCACAGTATCCTTCACCGTGCAGGGTCGAACTCATCTGTCGCCCGTCACCGCAACCTACTACCACGTTACCCTGCCACCCGAGTCGCCGCTGGAGCAAATCTGCAAGCCATATCACGACGTGTACCCCGACCTCCAGGCCCTGGCAGACTACCTCAACACGGCGACTGCCCGCGTGCTCTCCGAGCATATCCTATCCAAGCTCATGGCTGCAGCGAGCACCGCCGACTGGATTCAGGACGTCAGGGGGACTTCGATCCGAAATCTCGACAGGCAAGACTTCGATCTTGGCTTCGCCATCGACAAGCAAGACGACAAGCCTGCGCTGGTCGTCCGCCATACCTCGGAGGAGGGCCAGAAAAGGTCGGTTAAGAAATGGACGTGGGCTACTGCGGGCGACAGCGAGGGCAGCTCGCTCCACCATATCGTCGGCCAGATTGTCGGCCAGGACCTGCCGGATGGGGCCATGTGATAATAATGAATGGACAACGGGACGTCGAGCGTTCTTGTAGTTTCATAGGCTGGGAGCAGAGATGGCGTTGGGTGTTTATGGCAGCATCGTGGTTTGGGATACCCCTGGCATTTATGATGGTCACACAAGGTGGAAGACGCATTTCCCGGGGGCGTACGTGTATTTTGAGCACCTAGTTCCTGGAAAATACACATTCTAAATCTGTACATCTGCTTTGCGAATGCCTTTCTACATAGCTCAAGTCTAGATGCAACGTGGACGGTAGGGACAAGACATCTCTTCATTGCGTTCATTCTCGCTGGGACATAATCTGATACATCCCGTCCACCTGCACAGAAGCCCAGCCATTGTCCACAATGTCCATCCTAACCACGCGGATCGAAACCGGCGCTCGAAAGAGGTGAAATAAAAGAATCCATCGTACAAGCCCAGTCGCTGGTGATGTTAGTCGCCTCACGATCCACGCGGGCTCTTCCCTACATCATAAGGCAAAAAAGGGGTACCTGAAATGACACCTCAACACCCTCGCAGCCAAGTGTCGTGAATGGTCGTGAAAATAATCATATGCTCCAAGAGCTGGTTTCACCGCACTAAGGGCTAGTCTGTAGCCGCGGACAAGTGAGAAAAAAAAGAAAAGAAAAAAGGGAAACCCGGAGTTTCGTACAATCAACGACTCGAGTTGAAGAGGAACTTCAGCTCGTTGACGCCCAACCTGCCAATCTTCATGCTCTCCTTCTCGTCCAGCGCGGCCTCCACCATGGACTTCTTCTTCTCCTGTAGCTCGATGATTCGGTCCTCCACAGTACCCTCGGTGAGGATACGGTACACCTTGACCGGTCTCTCCTGTCCGATGCGGTGAGCACGGTCCACCGCCTGCATTTCGACGTACGGGTTCCAGAAGGGATCCATGATGATGACCCTGGACGCTGACGTCAGGTTGAGGCCTGCGTTGCCGGCGCGGAGGGACACCAGCATGACCTTGACCCTCTTGTCGTCGCGGAAACGGCGGGCAGCGTCGAACCGCTCCTCGCCGGACATGCTGCCGTCGTACCGCACGGGCTGGCTGAATTTGTCGTGCCACATTGCGACTTCTAGCATGTCTAGATAAAGTGTCCATTGCGAGAAGACGATGATTTTGCCTCCCGGTTGCGCATCGTGCTTGTCTGCTTCCTGAATGTCGTGTAGGAGTTTCATACAAGCGGTGACCTTGGCCGAAGGCACAAAAGTCTTACGCAGGTAACGCATGTATTTCTTAAAAGCATCATGGCTTTTATAGGATTCCTTTCGCAGTGCTTTGAGCTTTGAGCCTCTAATCTCTTCTTTCTTCCCTTCATGGTTTTCCTTCGTCTTCTTCTTCCTCCTCCTCCTCTGCTGCTTGGCGTTTGACTTGGGAGGGTCCATGAAGGTCCCGTTCTCGAGATTTGGCTCAACCTTGGCTCTCGGGGCAACCGTGGTAGGATCGTCTGGGAATTCCTCCTCGTCGTCATCTGGCACAATGAAGCCTCTCAAGTTCCCCAAGTGATCTGCCTCGTCGTCCGACTCATAGACGCTGTCGGAGTCTCCGTCGCTGCTGGCATCGTCGCCAATGTCGACATCACGCTCCGATTTGGCGACAGTCTCGGGCATGTGGATTTCTCTGAAGGTGTCATAGGTGAAGCACTGCTTGGGATCAAACAAGCCGCGACACAGAGGACACTTTGCCTTACTGCTCTCATTTCCCTCCCGCAGGTTGTCGTTGGCGGCACTATCAACAATGCGCGCCAGGCACTGCTGACAGGTGTCGTGTCCGCAGGGGACAAAGAACGATGGGCATTGGACAGCATCTTGGCAAATGGGACACTCAAAGGCCTCGATGTCCTTGATCCTTTGAACAGTCGAGGAGTCGAGCCCCTTGACGATCTTGCGTAGGTCCTCTGTCACAACAGCGGCAGCCTCTTCTGCGTCGAGGGTTAGGTACGGATGACAGCATGATTGGCGTAGTCGTAAGAGCAGGACCAAGAGGCTTGAATAGTTCTTCCCCACAGTCCCTTTCTCTACCATGTTGTTGAACTTCTTTTGAGAATTCTCCTCGAGTGTTGCGTATTTTTGGCGCTCCTCGGGTGAGAAGCCGGCGATGATGATCTCCTCCGACTTGGGAGGAAGGTTGAGGATAGGCTTTCCGTCCAGTTTGGAGTCCTTCTTCCGGCGCAGCATGATGGCTTTGAGAAGAGCCCGAAGCCTGCTCATGGCAACATGCTTGGGGTCGCCCCGACGACCAAACAGAGCACCAAACGTCTATCACCTGCCATTAGCAATTGAACAGAAAGGCAACGACAGAAAACATACCGAGCGGAATTGTTCCCAGTGACAATAGGGTTTTATCTTAAGAAAGCAGACAAGAGAATGAAGCTCCAAAACACCGTTCATCATGGGAGTTCCGGTGAGGCACCACCGATGCGTGGCCTTGAGCTTGTGACAGGCTTTGGCTGTCTGCGTATCCCTGTTCTTGATGCACTGCGCCTCGTCCAATATGACGCGGTAGAAGGAGGCTTTCTTGGGATGCAGCAGAGGGCACCTAAGAGTCACCGTCCTGTCGTTGAAATCAATTTCGCGACCCTCGTTATCCTTGAGAAACTTTTCCAGTCGTTTCAGCTCTGTTGCGATAGTGCCGTATGTCGTCAAGACAACGTCATGTAGAAGCAGCTCGTCCGTTGTCGCTTTCTTGTTGTGGTAAATGAAGACTGACAATTTGTGGGTGATCTTTGTCTTCTTGTGAATTTCTTCCTCCCACTGTCTGACCAGTGCTAATGGTGCTATGATCAAGTTCGTCTGTGTCTGTTAGCAGGATGAACAATACGTTACTGTAGGGGTGGGCATCGCACCTTGGGTCGACTCTTGAGCGGCGCAGGGCGTGCCAACATTAGACTCAAAGTCGTGATGGTCTTTCCCAGACCCATGTCATCGGCAAGTATGCCACCCTTGTTGGTCCCTTCTTCCATTTTCTTCATCCAGGTCAGGGCCAGCTCCTGGTGGGGATACAGAGTGTTTCTCAACCCGGCCGGGGTGTTGCCACGGTCGACTTGTGATATTTCCATGTCTGGGCGAATATTTGTAAGAAGGTCATCCAGCTCCTTCTCTGTAAGACGCGGATTGGTGTCGTCAAGGCAGTTCATGAGTCGAGGTGGCAGCGGATTGCCGTCATAGTCCATTCCACTTGCATAGTCAAACATGCTGGTACGTTGAATAATATTGCCCAGAGACAGGGGACTTTGGGGGACGCCGGGCATGCCGACGCCGCTGGGGTCCTGAATCGAGGGCCGGGAAAAGCCTCGATGCGGAAGGCCACCTGGATAGCGATAAGGCAGGTGGCCGAATCCAGGTGAACTGGCCAGGCCCGGCGTCGAGTTTGTGGACGGCACGGGACTTGGAAAGAACTGGCCACCGCCCATTCCGGGGTGATCCGGGGTCCCAAAGGGGCTGTTGCTGTTAGGTAAACCTGGTGTATAAAAGGGCATATGGCTTCCCGCTCTCTGGCCAGACGACAGGTGTTGTGAAGCAGATGGTTGCGCGTTCCGAAAAGGCTGGTCCCATGAAGGATCATAGGCACCAGGCATTGGCTGTGACCTGGAAGAACTACTACTCGGATCGCCCTGATCGTTCGCTAGGCTTGTTGCTTGCTGGAAAGGATCTGCCATTCCCGAGTATTGGTGGAACGGTACAGCATTGGGCTGCGATGACATGAGCCTGGTGAAGGCATTGACTTGTGGTTCTTGGGAAGATGGGGTAGCCGGAGCCGCCGAAGCAGCCGGTGCGGCGTCCTGCCTGGAAAGCTGCAACGCCAGATCTCTATCCCTTCTTTCTTGCTCGCTTCTTTGCAACTCCAGCATCTGCCTGGCGACGAAGTTAGAGTCGTGATGAATATCATCGCTATTTCAATGGTCAGCATCAACAGTGCCAGAGGGGGGGTTCCAGATCTGTGTTGTGAAGATGGTATCTTACCCTGTTAGATCAATGATATCGAGGTCGTCGATTTCATTTCCAAAAGGAGAGCCGTAGTGGCGTGCCGTCGGAGTTGGACTCGTGCGTCTGGATTTGCTAGCTCCCTCGCCGCTGTCGAGGTGCGTCGTCCTAAATTCACGCTTTCGACTCGGCAAACTACGTGCTGGGGAGGACCAGACATCACTTCTCCTGGAAGGGGTCGCCATACCGGCCAAGCTCGACGGACCAGCGGCTCGGGAGGAACCACGATGGGATGGCGAGTAATTCGCAGTTTCTGCCAACGATATCAGCCACGACGGAACGCTAAACTAGGCATCCGGGGTACTGCTTGACGGGCGAGGCACGTTGTGAGAGGATCCCAGCCTTGCGAAGGGCTCTTTAAGGATGTATGGAAAAGGAAGGTGTAAAGGGTGTCAGATCCACAGGCGTGTGCGGGAAGGATCGGGGCTGGTGCTTGGTTGCGGCTCAACAACGCAGGAGATGAATCTACAGGGCTGACGCCATTCGCAAGGCTCGCAGGTCTGGAACAGCGGCTGTGCCTCGATGCAACGAGCCTGGCCAGCACGCTGCACGCTCTCAGCTGTGCGCCGTGTGTGCCAGAACAAGGGAATCGCAAGGCGCAGGCGCAGGCGCAGGCACAGGTTCCCGGAGCGCTGCCCCGTGATAGCCAGCCGCATCAAACAGTGAAGGAGGAGGGAAAAGGATAACAGGCGAGATAAAGCCACCAAGGGTGGGAGGAAGCCAAGGTGCCGAGACAAGAGGAAAAACATGAAATTCAGCTTACCATTGACCGTGGCGTGCCGACTCAGACGGCCGCCTTCGCCTGGGTGAGGGTTATGCGGGTGAGCATTGCGCGCGGTCAGCAGCGCCTTCAGCCTCTGGATCTCTTGGGTGGCCTCTGTCCGCTCGACCTCTATGCCGTCGAACTGCTCGCCCTCGAGCGACTTGAGGATGATCTCCTGGATGGTCAACTCCTCGGTGATGTCCTCGGTCGAGTCGGAGGCGCTCAGCTGCCTCCACTCACTCATTTTCCTTTGTCTTTTCCCACCCCCTTGCTTAATCCTTTTGTCTTCTTCTGCCTCTTCCTCTGCTTCTTCCTCTTCTTCTTCTTCAAAAGGCCAGCGCTACGTCGAGGGCCAAGGAGGCGAAGACCAGAAACTCAAGTGCATGGGGTCCAGGCGTGACATCCGTTGGGAGGTGGGTTCTTGTCAGGAGGGAGGGATGGGCGAGGTAGGTCGTATTGCGGCCACGCCTCACTCTTACTTTTTTTTTTTTCTTTTAATGGTTTTTTTTATCTATGTCTCTCGGGTGGCGTTGGACGTGCAGGCGCAGCGCCGACGCTGGACGGACAGGGAAAAGGGCCGGGTGAGGCTGCTGCCTTGGTGTGAAAATGGGCGGATGACGATGTTCTCCCTGCAGCAAGGCTGGTGCGACAAGCTCATTCGAGAAAGACTCCCTGGTCAGACGACGTGAAGGGTCCGTCCTACATTCACTGTGGCCTCGCAACCCGCCCGCGTACGAATCTGTGCAGTGATCTACTACCGCACGCACTATCCTGGGTCGTCGGGTGGATACTTGCCGGCCAAGTATCCACCCGCCGTGGACAAGCGTGTCTAAGACAAGGACAACCGAGTACTCCAGATCGCGGTCCAGATAAGCTACAGGTTTCATTCTCGCAAGCGCCAAACAAAGTTCACTTTTACACCCATCCATCCATCCCATTGTGCAATAATCCGTTTGCTGTGATTAGCACCATCAGCGGTGAAAGGCGAGGCGCATGCAGGCGCAATGTCCATGTACAAGGCAGCCCCGTACATGTACGTAGACGCTGACCCGACCCAGCACATCGGCAATCCCTTGCCTCAACCCACCGCACCCGGCCAGCGCTGAACTTCCGTCCTGTAGCCAACCCCCAAACAGGCACAAACGAGGTGACGATTCTCTTGCTCATCAAAGTGACTCGGCCACCCTCGGTGGGTTGAACAGAAAGAGCAGGCCCCGTGTTGCACTACTTTCCGACGACAAAGGCATCGTGTTCCCATGTGGTTGGAATGAGATGGATGCCCCTTTCGTCATAGCTTGGGCGTGGTGCTTGCTGGGGGTACCTTGCAGCTGCAGCTGATGTGGGCTTTGGCCTTCACATGCCCGTATTCGTACCAAATTCCATGTGCTGGCAAGGATGGTGAAATTGTTCACGATAGGGTTCCGATGTTCATAAACGCACTGGACCTCTTTCGGGCTGATACCGCCATGAGTATTCTCGAATTCCGTCAAACACTATCTGCAAACCTCTCACGCTGAGCCCAAACAAACGCCGTAGGAAATTTCATCAAGAACCGTGTTGTGCGCCAAACCCCAAACATAATCAAACGACCATTATCGATGGCTACCCGAACCCGAGATCTTATGCCAAATCTCATCCATCTTGCCAGAAATCCAATCCCAAAGGCCCTGGTACTCCTTCTCCTCTTTCTCCTTCTCTTTATCATCGTCGCTCTCCGGTTCCTCGGGCCGCTCCGGCTCGCCTGAGCCCTCACCTTGACCCGCAGATCCTCCCGTGGGCGATGGCACCAATGCCAAGGCTTCAGACTCTGAGGGACTGCCCGGCATAGTCGGCCGCGGCGCGTCTGTTGGCGAGTCAGGCAGCGTAGGCCGCGCCAGGTTTTGCGACGCCTGAGAGAGAACGCTTGGCTCGGGATCTGCTTGCTCTCCGGGTGTATCTTCCGGACGGTGCGTGCCAATGGGCTTCAAAGGTAGTCGCAGCGTTCCATTGTTGGGTCGCGGCTCCAAGCCAATAGAGTCGCACAGGATGTTGTAAACCTCGATGTTTTCTTGTGGCTGTCAGTCAGGAAATGGCATAGTCAGGGGGGGCGCAGCTGTAGAACTTACGGAAAACATCGATCTGGCTGTTTGCGGGATGCGGAAACGCAGGTCCTCGTGCTACGAAGATAGCCCGCATCAGCGGGTGCTCGTGGTCGTAGCCGTGGAGGCCTCGTGGATGATATACGAGCCCCTTTTCTTGGGCTTCCTTGACGTCAAACTCGTCCTTCTTGACAATGGCCCAGCCGGTCTTCGGCACAATCCACAATGGCGCGATACGCTTGTTCTTGGAAAAGTGGTATCGCTCCGGCATGTTCTCGTCCCGCAGGTACACGTCAAAGTTCTGGCTCGCCTTGGACTTTTCCACAAGATCGTCGTACAGCCCTTGTAAGTCGTCGTCCTTCTTGGGCCTAAGACCATACAGGGGCCATCCGTCGTTGTGTTCGATTTTGCTCACATCGACGAGATCTTCCAGCTGCAAGAGCCGTGTCGTATCAGTGGTGGCCATTCCATGGTCTGAAACCACAATCACGTTGACAATGTTGGTCAGGTTGCGGTCCTCGAGACCCTGGAACATATCGTCGAGCATGCCATCCACCTCTGAAATGGTGCTCCGAATCTCCGTACTGTTGGGGCCGTATAAATGACCATCCGCGTCCACGTTGGGCACGTACGCCGCGATAAGCTGCGGGCGCATCAGTCTAACGTCCGTCGATTCCACCTCCATGCCGGGCTTGTCCAGGAACTCGAGGATTCGTGCCACCTTGTTGGAAAGGATCTCTTTGCCGTTGTACTTGTCTATGAAGCTCGGCTCCATGTGCGCAACGTGAGCCTCGCTGCCGGGCCACATATGGACGGCGCTTCGAATGCCCTGTTTCTCTGCCGATACCCAGAACGGCTCTCCGCCCCACCACTTGGGATCGAGACTTCGCGCTGGGTCCGTGTAGTAGAATTCCGCTTGTAGCTCGGGGTCCCAGAATGTGTTTCCAACCACGCCGTGACTTTCGGGGTACAGACCCGTGGCAAGGGTGTAGTGGTTGGGAAAGGTGACTGAGGGGAACGACGGGTGCATCCACTTGGGCGAAACACCCTCCTTGATAAAGGCATTGAGCCTGGGAGTAAGACCCCTCTGCAGGAAATCGGCTCGGAATCCGTCCAGGCTGATGATGATGGTCGTCGGCGCAAAGAGCGCAGTTCCATTGCTGACGAGGTCCTGGTGAGCGACCGCCACGCTCTTTCGGCCCTTGGAGAGCTTCCACGCTATCAGGACAAGGATGGCGAAGCCGACGGCAATGATGGAGTGAATCAGGAGCCATCTCCTCCAGCTTCGGCCGCGCTGGGATTGCGCCGTCTTGACCATGCTGAGTCTCCGCCGGTCCAACTCGTCGCTGTCTTCGCGCTCGCTGCTATCGCCCGTCGAACTGTCCTCTCGCATGCCGCCCGCTTCCATCTCGTACATGAGCTCGCCGTCTTCTCCGTGCTGGGCATCATCCAGCAACCGGTGCTTCTTCTGTTGCCTTCGGGATCGCCTCGTCTTCCTCTTCTCGGTTTTGAAGTCTTCGGTCGAGCTGTTGCCCGATGGCGTACGTGCCGGGCTTGATCGCCGGCCGAACATTTTCAATGGATTAGGAACAGCCAGTCCGGAGCCACGACGCTGTCGATCCTGCTGCCGACGGGAATCGACAACTAAGCGATCCATCTCCTCCTCCTCCATCAAGACGGTCCGGTCGTGCGCGCGAAGCTCGCGGCTGGTTCTGGCCCGCATTTGAAGCTCATCATCTTCACTGTCGGTGTCTTGGTCGCTTCGGCTGTGGAGGGACGAGGCATCGTCGTCGTAGGCC
The DNA here is from genome assembly GCA_001021365.1 of Stachybotrys chartarum. NCBI lineage: Eukaryota > Fungi > Ascomycota > Sordariomycetes > Hypocreales > Stachybotryaceae > Stachybotrys > Stachybotrys chartarum. The sequence continues at coordinate 206,858 of LDEE01000006.1, forward strand.
ACGGGCGAAAGGAACGACGCCTGGTCTTTATCTTGAGCCGAAGGCATTGTGGCGGGGTGACCGGTTGAGGCAGTGTCGTATGATGATGCCAGAGCCGTCCTCGAAGACAGGAGTCGATGGTATCAAGACATGGCTTTACAGATAGATTAAATGGCCCAGCCAGTGGCGGAAGGACCCTGAGGGTCGCTCATGCATGCGGTTTCAGCGGGGTGGAGCCTCCTGGGTCTACAGTTGAGTAACTACCCTGGAGTGCTGCATTATCGGCTTTATTCAGTGTCAATGAGCGTGGTTTAGGCATCGCATGCGTCAACGTCTTTAGAGAAATGGCTGTATCGCACATTTGTGTAGTTCATAGACAACGATGGAGCCTTGAGCACTTGCTTAGTGGGTGTTACGTCTCAAAACCCCGTGACCGCGCGCACGACGAACACACGAACCTAGAACTGCATTCACGACATCACTCCACGGCAAAATGGCCCTTTACATATTCGACGGTGTGACCCTCGGTCTCGCCGCAGCTTAAAGAATGAATACATCCCATATTCAAGCCCTAAAGAGTACCACCACGAGAAGCGAGCCAGCCCTCTGCCTCCTCAATCCCCAACAAGGACGTGATGAATATCTTCCCAAACGCATCGACATCGTCCGCCTGCGCCTCCTGCAGCACCGCCCCAAACTGTGCGTTCGTAACCACAAAGTGCTTGCTGTCCCGCCACGCCTTGGCAAACTCAAGCGGCGTGCTGGCGCTCCACAGGTGCGCAGACAGCGTCCACGAGGAGCACAGGCCCAGCCTGCCGTCGCACGCGTGCAGCTCCTTTGGGTTCGCGAGCAGGCGGTACGTCTGCAGGAAGTAGTAGGTGAAGAGCAGGGTGCGGCGCGCCGATTCATGGAATACCCAGTCCTTCCAGAAGGCCTTGGTCGGTGCGAGGGGGTACAGAGGGAGCTCGCAGGGCTGGGCGGAGGGGTCGTTGTCGAATTGTACGTGCTGCATGAGGGTCATGGCGCAGTCTTCCAGGAAGGGAACAGTGCGCTCTGCGGCTGCCCGGCAGGAGATGTTGCCGTCGAAGAAGCGGATGATCTGGTACAGGACGAGAGCCTGAGTCCGAGCCAGGAGCTCTCTCGGACTGGAGGGCACGGGCGTAGCCACAAGATCTGTGACGTGAGATTCGATGGTGCGTAGTATGAAGGGGCCGTTGACGACATTCTTGGCCATGTACAGCCCGCAACAGGCATGGGCATCTATGTTGAACACGGTTAGGTTCCCGCCGATTTGATAAAGGGAGACGAAGGAGCATACCCCGTATGGACCGCGGTGTGGCTTCTGCGTAAAGCTGCGCATGACACCATGGTGTTCCCCCAGTCAAAACCATCTTAGACGGCGCCCTCTTGATTTCGTCTAATGACCACTGTATCCTCTTGGTGATCGCTTCAGCAACGTGCTCCGAGATGTTGTCCGGGAGACCATCCACCCAGTGCCTCTGCGGGATAAGCTGCATCGGCACGTCATCAATCGCCCCCAAGAAAGGATTGACATCACCGAAGACAGGCTCAGGTTCTGGGAGCAGCTCTGCCATCGGATCGATGGCGGACGGCAGGGGGCTCAGTCCGATAATGGGGGGCATCAGGTCCTTCTCCAGCTCTGCGAGGAGAGAGTCGACGGCTGGTCCGCTGCTCCGAGCGCGGACATCGTTGAGCCGCCAAGGGTACTCGCAGGGAATGCTTCGCTGGGCACAGCGCAGGCACGCAGGGTAGGCGGCGTCGCAGCGGCGCTTGGCCTTGATGCATGCGTTGCAGGACTTCCGCCGGGGAGGCGGGTTTGCGCGCTCCCTGGCCGACAGAGACATGATGTTGTACGTCTCGAGGGTGGAAAAGAAAATCACCTGATTCGGGACTGCGTTGAGGGCGTCGTCCAGGACGGCGGAGTGTTCAAGCACGCTTCCGTCACGAAGTCGGAGTTGCGCCCAGTCCCTGCTGGCATGGCAGAGGATGGTAGAAGCTAGTGGCAGGTCGAAGAATAGCTGCGGAACACCGACGACGAAGGATATGATGAGAGGATAAGAAGAGGTGCAAGTAGAGAAAAGAGGTTGGATGTGAGTGGAAACACGGAACCCCCCTTTTCCCCGGATGGGTCCTCAGGCTGGGGGCCGGGGTGGACTCCGCACCGGAATTCCGCCCGGTCTTGGCAGGGGATCCCCGATGAACCTCAGACCCAAAGTCTCTCTTGCGGAGGGTTCTCGTCACGGACAGGCCAGGGCCACTATGGCATCGTCTAATTCCACCGTGCTACTTCATGTCGCGGGAGCCGGCTATATAAGTGAACGGCGGCTTGTCCTTACTTGGCTTGTGCAACTCGTCCATCCTCCCCTTGACCTACACTGTCTGCTCCAACACTGACCTACACTTCTTCTTCTTACCAAACACAAGCCTTCACCATGTCTCCTCCCACCGCTTTCGTCTGCGGCGTCACCGGCACCCAGGGCGGCATGGTCGCCGCGCAGCTCCGCGCCAACAACATCCCCGTCCACGCCCTCGCCCGCGACACCTCCTCGCCCGGCGCCCTCGCCGCCCAAGCCCTCGGCGTCACCCTCTGGCAGGGCGACTTCGACAACCTCACCGCCATCGAAGCTGCCATGCGCGGTTGCACCCTCCTCTTCCTCAACTTCCGCCCGGACTTCACCGACACCTCCGCCGACCTCCGCTGGGCCAGGAACCTCATCGCCGCCGCCAAGGCTGCCGGCGTGAAGCACGTCGTCTTCTCGAGTGGCTTGTCGGTGAATGCGCCCGAGAAGCTGAATGCGTGGAATCCGGACAGTCTGCTGGCCAAGTTCATGCTGTCGAAGCAGGCCATCGAGAGGGAGACGAGGGAGGCCGGGTTTGAGCATTGGACCGTGATTCGGCCCGGCAACTTCTTCAGCAACTACATCAATCCCCTGGCATTCATGTTCCCTGGTCTCGTCGACAAGGGCGTTACAGCCACCGCTGCGAAGAAAGACACAGTTCTGCCCTGCATCGACCCCATCACCATCGGCAAATTCGTCACCGCCGCCTTTCTGGACCCCGCCAAGTTCCACGGCCATAATGTCGAGATTGCAGACGAGCCCAAGACGTTTGATGAGATTCTTGGAGGCCTTTCCGCCGCGACTGGGCGTGACCTGAAGGCTGTCTATCTGTCGGATCAAGAGATCGAGGCGCAGGTGGCCACTAGCCCCTTTGTCCAGGGGCAGCTCGCCTCTCGCAACCTCATCGACTTTGTGGACATGGACAAGGTCAAATCCTGGGGTGTTCCTTTAAGCTCCTTCGATGCCTTTCTGGAAAGGGAAAAGGATCGAGTTGCAGAGACGTACCGGGTACCCTCTTGAAGTCGGGCTTTATATGCTATACGAGAAGGCTATCCAAGGACATCAACCAACAAGGACCTGTCACTATATAGACGATTGCAGCTGTGGGAATGTGTATGACCAACACGACTTGGTCCTTTATTGAACGAAGCAGTATGCATCGGATTGAACAAGTAATTAATCCTGATAATTTATGCGGGCCACCCGTACTTCAAACGCCTCTTGAACTCCGACATGCCTAGCTAGCGAAACACAATTCGCTGAGCAGAAAGTTCCCTGTCATTGCTGTGCGATTTGAATGCTCCAGTGAGAAACTTCAAAGCAATATAGATGGTCCAAACCAGCCTCTCTTCCGCCCTGACCCGCTTCGGTTTGGATATACCAAGAAGTCATGCATCTCTTGAATACACCCGCAACATGTTACAGTACTTCGCATTGACGATCGCGCAAACAAACGCCTGCTCTTTGGCTCATAATTCCGTCAATTTTTGCTTCTCAGCGGCGGGTTATGCGGCCGCCTCGTGGCCCCCCGGGACAGTCGTCGCTGCACGGTTCCATCGTGAGAGCTATCCTCTCCCACTGCCGCTACAGATGTCTGAGCGGTTCGGCTGTTCTCTGGAGTCGACGGAGGCTTCTCATCAACGACCAATCCGTCCTTTCCCGCTGGGCGCTGTCCGCCCTGCCTCCGTTGCCCTGCCAAGACTGTGGTGCCAGGGGCCGCCTCTGCATCGTTGCCCAACGTACTCGGCTTGAAAAGGCCCTTGAGCTTCTGGGAAACACCCTGATTAGATGTTTCGTCGAAAGCCATCCACACCACGCCAAATACCAAGCCCAAAATGACAACCGCAGTCAAGATGGCGGCGCCCGCCGTGTCGGCTGTGGTGATGGCCTTGAGCTCCATCGTAGGAGAATTTGTCCGTCCTTCGTCACTTCCACCGGCTGACGGATCGCCTTCGCTAGTGCCGCCAGTGTCGGCTCTGAGCGTAGGACCGCGATCGCGCACCATGACCGACAGGGCGACTTCCATTGCGGCCATTTGCTGACCAACGCCCGTCGAGCCGTCGTACTCTCCGCTGCTCCATTTCAGACCGCACATGCGACCGTTGCTGCCTCCAACGCATTGACTCGCTGCAGCCACAGCAGAAGCCCGGAGGTACGGCATCACGAAGTCGTATGTGTGAGGAGCCCATTTGGTGATGGCGGCAAACCAGCGGCTGAGATACGCCTTGAAGGACTGCTGGTCGACGTTGCAGAGATTGACCGGTTCGCAGGCTACTTCCTCCATGATATTATCCTCAGGTCCCGCGAAGAAGACTCGAGAGCCCTCTAGAAGATTGTCCAAGCGGTCCTTCCACTCTTGACTTTCGGTGAGGTTATACATGGCCGCAGCGCCCAGAATCATGCCTCCGGCGTTGTACGAGAATTGATACGGGACAATGTTGGTGCAGTTGGTCGGGATATGAGCGCCGTCGTAGACGTAGTGATGGTCATCAATAAATCCCACGCCAACCATCCAATCCCACGTTCGCTCGGCCCAGTCGGCGTACGTCTGATTGCCGGTAAAGACCGCAAGGCGGGCTCCCAGAGCGAAGAAGCAGGCGTTGGAAATGGAGTTCTTGTAATCAAAGCCCCTGTTCCAGCTGAAGATCTGCCAGCGCAACCCACCAGCACAGTTTTCGTTGTCCCAGCGCGCAGCCTGGGTATTGAAGACGGCTTGTGCGAGAGCCAGCCACTGCGGCTGGTCCGGTTCAGGACTCGGAAAGTTGTACTCGGCGGCGGACATTACAGCGAGTCCCCAGAACCCCTGATCGTCGTTGCCCTCCGTGAGGGTCTGGTTGTTGGGCATGTAATCGTCGTCGTCGCCCACCTGATAAAGCAGCGCTTGCTTGGTCAAATCCACATACGAGTCGTCTTTGGTGTAGTACCAATATTCGATGAGAGCACCCATCATGGCACCAGCTTCCCACCCTGTTTGATGTTAGGACGTACAGGGCTCGACGGGCACATGGAAGGATGTACAGTAGTAAGGGTCCGGTAACAAGCCCGGTGTGCCTCCGGGCTGGTCGCCGTTATAGAAGGAGAGCATATCATCAGCCATTTGCTTTGCAATGGTCATTACGGACTCTGTCAGGCGCATGGTCAGCAGGCGAGGCAGCTCGGCCGCCAGGTAGGCGTGCATTACCTGTTGAATCCGGATCCAAGTCATATGCCGAAGCAAAAGGACTTGCCGCCAGGAAAACTGCCATGAGGCAGCCCAACGACTGCCGGTACCATGACAGCTGCATTACAACAGCTGTGCGCACGTAGGTATGTAAAGAACGTAGGGTGCAGAGCCGAGAGCCGTGTCAGCCCAAGCGTAGCATAACAAAAAGGCAAAGAACGAAGTACAGATGGGATAAATCAAGACGACCCGTCGAGCAAGCAAGCGAGTAGGTGCAAGGGGACCGTCGAGGCTTGCTGGCAAGGCAGGAGTATTAGAAGCGCCAATACGGATGGTAGCAAATCGTGAACAGGATGAGCAAAAGAGGGAAAAGAAGGACTGCCATTCGAAACCCAGTCAGCCAGCACACTCCACGACATAAGGTTGGGGTGGTGCCCGGTTGAAGAAGCTAAGGGCCAGCCGGAGGAGGGGCGGCCATGCAGAGCATCTACGGGCTACGCGCTGTCCCAATGGCTGGCATGCAACGCCGTTCGCAAGTCGCTGACGATGGCCTGACGGAAGACATAAAGTGACGGCACCGGTGCAAGCGGATGGGCTGGCAGAGTAGCTATCGAGCTGGTCGGCATGCAGAGCCGCGTCCGAGACATCCCAAAACATCCATCGCCCAATGTTTACCATGAAATGGAGCCAATGGGAGCAGTCCCGGAGCTCTCCCCCAGTCTTTTATCTCCTCCGCTTGTGTGTTTTCTCCCCCTCGCGCGCGATGGTAGGAATCTAATACGAGCGGCCGGGTAGGAATGCCGATGGGGTGCGCGACTGGTCCCAACAAGGTTGCTAGTGATCGGCCGGACACCAAAGTGGCTGATCATAGATGGCAGGGGGAAATCAGCGGTTCTCGACCGCCTGGGAGGAAGGTTGTGCATGAGCTGTGCGCCTCTGACTTCCGTATCGAGCTGTGATTCGATGGCATCATGACGTTGGCTGCATCAACGGCGGTGCGTAGTGGTGTGCGGCGGAACAAGGGTTCTCGTACACAGCTCCAGGCGACACCTGCTTTCGCCTGTACGGCACGCACATGACGAGCACAAGGAGAGCAGTGAAGTAATGTTTTTGACGAGCTGCTCTGCCTATTCCCGTCTCTATCTGGGTTGGAGATGCAAAGGGGTTCTGCATCCGTCAGAGGTTGTGGAAACTCGACCCGGCCGGTGATACGCATGGAGGGCGTTGGCCGAGCCCGGCTTGGCAGGATGGGAAAGGCGGGGAACCTAGCTGCTCGCTTCTGCCAGCTGGACCCTTCACGTAGGGCATTGTCCTTTTCTTGCATGACCCAAGGCTCTACCCCAGTCGATTCCACGCCAGCAGCGTGTAGTGAGAGCCATCAGTGTGCTCGGCCGAGTCCAACGCTCTGTGCCGGAGTAGATCAGTGCAACTTGACTCGGAGAATAGAATACTTATGTTTACACGTAAATCTACGAGTCCGCGACAACTTCCAACCCAAACACAACTACCATATCGTCTTGTGCTGCTACCACTACATCACGTGGCACGGAACAACAGCCATTTTCGGGAGGCCAGAAATCAGGTGACAAGACCAAGCCTATCTAGGTAGGTAAAACAATAGGAAAGCCCTTGGAAGCAGCATGCTACACGAGGAGAGGAGAGCCCGCCCTTGTCAACGACACTTCGTCGCCACGCCAGGTAACAAATAATAGCAACAATAAGAAGTCCGTTAGCCAAGGCTGGCGGTTAACACACGCATACGCTGGTGATGCTTATTTCAGCGCATGAATGGGGACAGGCCGCTGAACCGAGTCCACTAGGCAACCCAAAATGAAGGCCCACAGAACCTCGCTCTGGCCGCACTGACACCTAGGCTAAAGACGGGAGCTTCAAACGCAGCCCGTAGAAGATGGAAAAGGGTTTTTTTTTTTTTTTTTTGGAAACAGAAGACGGGTAATGGCGCGACAGCTGTTGAAACGAACTCAAGACCCTGGCGGCAAACCGTGGCCATCCAGGCAGTCCTAGGAATGCAGAATGGGGGAGGCTGCGCGGCCACCCTTCCCAAAAACAACAGTTGAGCCCATCACCTGCACGTGCCTCGGGCGACCACCCTGGCTGTTGTCGTCACCCTTTCTTCCCTCTGCGCCACGCCCGCCAGCCACTGTACCTTGATTTAGAGCGTCTCGCCTACGTCTCACTGCCGAAGTAAATCCTCGACGCAGCCAACCTCTCCAACGCAACCATCTTCTTCACTCACATCCCTCATCCACCCAGCCATCAAATCCAGCACTTGCCTATCCAACTCTGCACAACCATCGTCGCGGTCGCTTGTCAACTTGAACGAACACCACTGCTTTTTTTCTACCCACCCGCCAGTCTTCCACTTAAGCCTTAGCCAAGATGCCTGAGCAGGATGCCCCCTACGACCCTTATATCCCCAGCGGCCAAACCGCTCCCCAACAGGGCGCCGGCGGCAATGCGCGGACGCAGGCGCTTCAAGCGGTAAGCTCTGCGATGTTTTTCCTTTGATAATTTTGCTTGTACGGCTACCACTGGGCGGAAACCGGTGCTCCCGGCAACGAGACGACTCGGGAAACGCCCGGCACTTTGCCGCAGCCAACCTCCCAACGAGCATTATACATCGCCAGTAGACCGTCTGCCGTTCCTCTGCCACATCATATTCATCTTCCGCGACTCTTCCGGCGGAGTCGCCGCAGCACAGTATGCTTGACCTGGGTGATTTGATGCGAGGTCATTTGTCGTACGACTCTGGCTCCCGTCCCGGCTCGCAATCGACTGGCCTTGCATGCAATGCCACCAGTTGCGCTACGCATGAAACATAAATTCACAAATGGAGAAAGTCGGCATCGATGCTAATATTGGCCTCTAGCAAATCGACGACACCGTCGGCGTGATGCGTGACAACATCAACAAGGTCTCCCAGCGCGGTGAGCGGCTCGATGCTCTCCAGGATAAGACCGACAACCTTGCCGCGTCGGCGCAGGGCTTTCGCCGGGGTGCCAACAGAGTCCGCAAGCAGATGTGGTGGAAGGACATGAAGATGCGCGCATGCCTGATTGCTGGCATCATTATCCTGCTGCTCGTCATTATTATTCCCGTTGGTAAGTTTCCCTCTGTTCCCTCTGTCTCCTCACGGCAGGCATGTCTTGTACGGAACAGTTCTAACCATGCTTGCGCAGTCGTCACCACTCGATAACTTTCCCTTTCTGCGTTGGATACTTGGGTCCTCGCCGAACACTCGACCTGGACAGAGATGTGACATGCGAGATTCCCAGGTCTAGGACCTTGATGAACGACTATCCGATATCGCGACGGACTTCTTGTTAAGCACGGTGGAGTTTGTTTTTTTGCTGGAGATCTGTCTCTTTGTTGTTGACTGCGCACGCTTGCTGGCCGCCGGGGGGTCCACAACGCATGTCAGCACAGTTCTGGCAGGCTGAGAGGGCCGTTATGTATGATGGAATGCTAGGCGTTTCCCGATTAATCAACACCGTTAATCCTGCTTCGTGCTCATGTCCTTGCTCTCCTTGGTGTAAATTAAGTTTGAGAGTAAACCTGGAATCAATTCGCATGATGCAACGACGTCGACAATTCGGACCTGAGGCTGCGTAGCTGTCCACTCACGTAGAGCTGGACCGGCACCATGCAGAGTAACTCAGCTGTCTCCAGACCCGTTCAATTTGTTACTTGGTGACTACCCTGTATGCTGGCGTGGGGGCTATTGCCAATATATGCAGCCGAGGACGTTACAGCGCCAATCCTCAATACCATACAGCAGCCGGCCGGAAGGTCTTGAACTCGGGTCGAATTGGTGAACAGGTACAGCTAGTCTTCGGGCGGCCTCGTCATTCGCTAACGACACTCCAGCCTACCTCGGAATAGGTAGATTCCGGTTCAAAGGGAGGAGCCATGTGCTGGAAAGAGCGGCGCCAATTCAGTCAAACTTGAGGTCGCCTATATTATGTGAATACCCCCGGCTCACGTGGTGTGGCCGAAAGACATTCTTGCTTCAGCTCGTAGTGCGATATCGCCAAGTCGAGGGTGCTCAATCCGGCTGGAGCCCTTCACCGCCTGGGCGCTGGCGATGCTGCTGGGAGCGGTCTCGGGGGACCAGGATTTTTTCTGCCCCTCCCCCACGGTAGTGATGTGACTGTTTCCGTGTGCTGGCACATGCAATTCTTGCTTCAACTTACATAGTCAGTACCAGCCCCAGGCCACACACCCCTTTCTGCCTCCTCCCTCCTCCCTCCCTCCCTCCCTCTTTCTCACTATCCTTCCTACCACCGTCAGCTGGATAATGCTGCCCGCCACGTCCTCGGCTCTGCGGGCTGGAGCTCGACGAGCCGGCTCCCGAGTCGTCGCGTCGGCCGCCGCTCCGAACAAGCTCCGATGCCCTCATACCGCCCTTTGCCGAACGTTGACGACGTCGCCAGCGCTGGCCGCGGCCCCGGCGAGGGATCGCATGCGTGAGATTGTCGCCCAGACGGTCGGCAGCATCGGCAGCAAGCGAGAGGCAAGGTACGAAGGATGGTTATGCCTTGTCAAGAGAACCCTTACCAACCTGTCACGTTCAGCATTTACCTAAAGCTCTTCACCTCGGTCTCGTCGCAGAAATTCGCCGTCATCAAGGTCGGCGGCGCCATCCTTACCGAGCATATCGACGAGCTGTGCAGCAGTCTGCTCCTCCTCTACGAGCTTGGCCTCTATCCCATCATTGTCCATGGCGCTGGGCCGCAGCTCAACCGTCTGCTGCAGGAGGCAGGCGTCGAGCCTCAATTCGAGGAGGGCATTCGTGTAACCGACGCCAAAACCCTCGGCGTCGCGCGCAAGCTGTTCCTTGAGGAGAATCTGCGACTCATCAACAGACTCGACGAGCTCGGCGTTATGACCCGGTCTCTCTCTGGTGTCTTCATGGCAGACTACCTCGACAAGGATAAATGGCAATACGTCGGCAAGATCACAAAGGTCAACAAGGAGGCGATTGAGAAATCAATTGAGGCTGGCTATGTCCCAATCTTAACGTCCATGGCTGAAACCGAGGATGGCCGCCTCCTCAATGTCAACGCGGATGTTGCCGCGGCCGAGCTCGCCCGCGCACTGGAGCCCCTTAAGGTCGTCTATCTATCTGAGAAAGGTGGACTGTTTGACGGCGACGGTGGAAAGATTTCCCACATCAACCTAGACGAGGAATTCGATCATCTCATGGCTCAGCCATGGTGCAGATACGGCACGCGCCTCAAGATCAAGGAGATCAAAGAGCTTCTCGACACCCTGCCGCGAAGCTCCAGTGTTGCTATTATCCACCCCAGTGACCTACAGAAGGAGCTCTTCACAAGCCAAGGTGCTGGTACTTTGATTCGTCGTGGTGATAAGATCCAGAAGTTCACCTCGCTCTCGGAATTCGAGGACTTGGATAAACTCAAGGCGGCTCTGGTCAGGGATCGCGAGGGCCTTGACGCTGAAGCGACTGTGGATCGTTTCCTGGACCATCTCCGGGATAAGCCCTTCGCTGCATATTATGACAACACTATGCAGTGCCTGGCCATTGTATTGCCTCCCAGTGATGAGAGGCCAGTGGCCACTCTGGCCACTCTGGCCATTACCAAGTCGGGCTGGTTGAGCAATGTTGCGGAGAACACCTTCGCCGTCATTAAAAAAGAATACCCCAGCCTTGTTTGGACTGTCAGTGAAGATGACGAAAACCTGACCTGGTTTTTCGAGAAGGCTGATGGTAGCTTCAACCGCAACGGCAGTGTTTTGTTCTACTATGGTTGCGATCTTCACTCGGAGGCTCTTATGCCCATCTACCAGGATTTCCTTGCCCACGGACGGGCCATGCTAGGTGACTCGAATCTTGAGTCTCGTCTTCGCCGTGCTGCTCAGACCGCCAGCCAGTCGTTGAAGAACTCCCAGGTGTGACCAACATGGTGCTCACGTGAGTATCTTGCTCCTTCGAACCAATGCCGCGCAAATTGCTAACGCGTCTGGCAGAACACGAATTGTGCACCAGGCTACGTGGAGTTTGAGGGTTTTCCTTTCGATATGTAAAAAAAAAAAAAAGAAACAGGGGAGGCGTCAACAAGCTTACTAGATATCATTCCCAGCTGGGAGTTGACCTGGTTTACAAACTTGATTCTTTAGGCAGGCTTGGTTTTGTCCAGTGATCTAGGATTGCGTCTGCGTAGGGCTGCGACCGGGCGTAGCTCCGTAGCAATGCTCATTTGTCGGCTTACCGAGTACACGCTCTCCCTCGTCGGATGTGTGGTGTTGATACCCGATATCTCAGCATATTCCATGGGCTTTGACGACTATAGCGAATACGCACTGCTGACTGCGGATTCCCCCAACGGCCGGTGTACAGGTGAGGCGTGTGCGAGCACAATCAGATGATGACCTGCTTCATGTTTCCGCATCTTACCGGACCGACTGGTGAGGTTGATCCTGCCTCGGCTAAGCAAGGCGATTGGGGATCTTAGTTCCGTGAGGGGTCAAAGTTTGAGCAAGTATCAAATGCGGCGGAGCGTCAGCGTCAGCTCTTCATATCCAATGATTCATTCAATTTGGATGATCCATGATTCTAGCGGTAGCCTTCTTCCATGCTATGTTGCTTCCAATCTACTCACAAATCTGAGGATGGGCGTGTGAAACAGTTGGCTTGCTCTTGATGCTGCGAACGCAACACCAGCTATACGCATAGATCACCAGTACGCTTTTCTGAAACCGGCAGGGGCTTTGCATCATGTTGAGTGAAGCCATATACCTCTTGTCCACGCTCGCGTCCGGCGGCTTCGTCGCATGGGACCTCATCGCACGCCTCGCCAGCCTCGCGATAGGCCACCAAGTCGCACACACGCCTCCCCCATGGACCACGCTACTCGCCCTCGTCGCACTCCTTGCCTCGCGGCGGCGCCACCGCGTCCTCCGAGACATGCGCGCGCATGGCTGCGGCCCCGGCGCCGTCTACCCGCACAGCGACCCGGTCCTGGGCCTCGACTGGATGGCGCGGCTGGGCGCGGCGGCCAGGACGCACGGCGTGCTGCGCTGGTGGCACGCGCTGTTCGCAGACGTCGGCCGCACGTTCTGGATCCAGAACTTTGGCACCTGGAACCTCATGACGGATGAGCCCGAAAACGTCAAGGCGATACTGGCGACGCAGTTCGAGGCGTGGCCCATTGCCTCGCTGCGCCTGCGGTTCGGCCTGGCGGCGCTGGGGCCGCACGCCATCTTCTCTACGAACGGGGAGGCGTGGCAGCGTGCGAGGGCCGTCATCCGCCCAAGCTTCGTGCGCAATCAGATCGCGGACCTGGAGTGCGTGGAAAGGCACGTGCAGAAGCTGCTTGCGAGGTTGCCGACGGATGGCAGCGTGGTAGACCTACAGCAGGTAATGTACAACTTTACCATGGACACGTCCACTGATTTTATGTGCGCTCACGATCTACCAAACCACATCTAACTTAATGCTGATTGCTCTATACAGGTTTGGATATTCCACCGACACTCTGGACAAACCTTCGCCGGAAGCTTTAGAGTTCATCAAATCCTTTGAGTACTCGCTCTTCACCGCAGCTCATCGCGGCCGTTTGGGATGGATTGCATTTTGGATCCCTAACAGAAAGCTGGACGAGGCGGTAAAGACCTGTAAGCGGTTCATTGATGGTTACGTGTCTCGTGCGGTAGCCGCGGGCAAACCCAAGGCGGGCTCCTACGTGTTCATGCACGAGATGATCAGTTCAGGGGCTTCGCCGGAGTATGTTCGTGACCAGCTGCTGGCCATGATTCTAGCCGGCCGAGACACCACCGCCAGCACCTTGTCGGCTCTGTTCTGGACCTTGGCCCGAAGACCAGACGTTGTCAGCAAACTGCGGGCAGAGGTGTTGCAGCGGTTCGGTGATGACCAGCCCACCTGGGAAGGACTGAAGGACATGAAGTATCTCAACCATGTCCTCAAAGAAGGTATGTCAGAGCAACCCCAACCCCCTTTCCTACTCGGCGGATCCACAAGCCAAGATGCTTATACGTGCCCAGCACTCAGACTGTGGCCGCCGGTAGCCGCCAACTTTCGTGCCGCAAACAAGGACGTTGTTTTGCCCAGAGGTGGCGGACCTGACGGGAAGTCTCCCCTCTTTGTACCTCGGGGAACCGGCTGCCGGTGGTCAACATGGAGCATGCACCGACGCAGGGACCTCTATGGAGAGGATGCAGATGAGTTTCGCCCGGAGCGTTGGGATACATTGAGGCCATCGTACGTTGTCATGCTCATCATTGAGGAAGCCGTGAAGCCGCACTAACAGTCATCGGTCGCTAGATGGGAGTACCTGCCGTTTAGCGGAGGTCCCAGGATCTGCATCGGCCAGCAATTCGCGTGGACCGTCATGTCGTACGTACTGGCGAGGCTGTTCCAGACCTTCGAGGGGCTGGAAGCGAGAGATGACCGACCCATGGAAATCAAGCTCGGTGTAACAACAAGCCTACCGAACGGCTGCTGGGTCGGCCTCTGTCCCCGGTAGGGTTGGAGATCCCATCAATCTACCTGATACTGGCCTGGGTAACGACGCATCGCATGGCAGCAGTGCGATGTGCGATGCGCCCACACAAAGAGTCCGACCCATATTCTTTCACCGCAAGTTTGTAAAGACTGCCTCGGTGCAGCGTAATTACTCTGGCAAGGACGGGAGCTGTTACCCGTTACACGACCGGCCGGGCAAGCTCATCCTGTGTCGCTGACGACGTGATTACGAAACAGTTGCGTGCACGAAAGAAAAGTTGTATGAAAGTGGTGGGACACCTTTAAGGTCCCTAAAATGAATAAGAAGAATAACGCGATCGTCTATTTTCATGGTCCAGATCGACGAGTTTGTGCTCTGTACGCTGGTCGTCAGGGGGTGACATCGAGCAAAAGGTAGTAGTGGCACAATTGAGATCTTCTGACGTGCTGAAGCACAAGGCGTGACCTTCAGTGAGAGAAGCGGACAAGCAGGCGGCTGTCAAACGGGTGTTTGCGCGGGCAAACATGGCTGTTGGCATTGACGTGACACTATAAGCCCGCTTTGTTAATGACGGATAGCCGAAGTCGAGAATCGTGTGGTCCGCGGGAGACTAAGGATGCTGTATGCAGCCAGTTGATGAGGCACAGACTTAGGCAGGGAACCGTGGAACGGGCGCATAGGAGATGGTTATGCTACAGGGTGTCAAGGCCATGAGAAACTTTCTATAATCGTCCAGGCGCCAGCATGGAAGACGCTTAAAAAGAGGTGCCGAGATTCAGTGGTAGCCCTTCTTCTTATTTTGCCTGATATTTTCGAAGCCGCATCGGCGTCTCATGGCGGAAGACGAATTGATCCTCAAGCTCATAGCAAAGGTGACGGTGGCAAGAGAACCGCCCATCATGTTCTTGGGACGGGGTCGCGACGGAACCGGGGATCACCAGCCTGAGCTCAGTTCCAGTCCAGTATCATCGACGCCAGACCACCAGGACATTGCCATGACAGCCCTCGAAATCGGCGTCATCGTCGGCACGATCCTGGCCTTTCTTCTCGGCCTCTTCTTCGTCTTTTACTGCCGCCAATCGGAAAAGGCCAACGCCTCCGACGACGAAACCCTACCGCAGGCGGAAGAGGGCCACATCCAAGAGCCTCCGGCAGTACACCAGCATGTCCGGCGAGGAGCATACGCGTACGGCAGACAGGACAAACCCGGTCAGTGGTTCATGGCTCTGCTGCGCCGAGACGGCAGAACAGGTGAGTGGCTCCGCTTGGCCTGAGCAACATATGAACAAAGAGCTGATTTTATTTTTGAAGGCCACCGGTTTCATACAGACATTTTTGGAATCAAGAACAAAGGACAGCCGAGGGGAACCAGTCTACCGCTCTGAAGCATCGGCCCAAAGCTTACAGCGTGCGTGGTGAGCCGAACAAGGCAACCCGTGGGGAGGTGGTCACACGTATGATGATGTTCGGGTATTCGAGTTGATGCTGCTGTAGTCAAAGTTAAAACAGAAAATGAATGCACGTCGCCTCTAGTATGCTTTTGCCAAATAATCCTTGACAATTGGGGTTTCCGACCCATTGGTGCTCGGCAGTTGCTACCGCTGCACGTGACCCCTCGTCATTGTAAGTAGTTCTTGGTTTGACGCAAGCGTGCATCGTTAGCACTTACTCTTTTCGGCCATCACGCGCATGCCACTACACGTTGCCTGCCCTGCACCTGCATTTCCTGCGCAAACTCGCACGAACCGATCGCTCAGCCTTCCCTCGTCACTGGGAGTTTTGGAGGAGTCGACAGGCTGCGGAAGGGTTCGAGCCCATCCGATTCTTCTTGTGCCCAAGCTCCCTCCTACCGCGCCGTGAACCATGGCTTCTCACTCCTCCGTCAAGGAGCGCTACCGTTCGCGCACCCGCTCGCCGACCCCACGGTCCGACTATTCACGTACCCCTTCCCGCCATGAGCGCTACGATTCTCGATCCCCCTCGCGCTCTGCCACGCCTGCTTCTCGACGGAACGGCCGATACAGAAGCCAAAGCCGAAGTCGCAGCCGCAGCCGCGATCGAGGCAGAGACAGCAGGGATAGGAGCGAGAGCCCTGCTCAGAGCACCAAAGTTCGTGGCCACCCTTTGCCAATTATAGCCGTCAGCTTGCTGCGCGACCGCGCCTAACCATCCTTTGCCCCAGATTGTCGTCGAGCGTCTATCGAAAAACATAAACGAAGATCACTTGTACGAGATCTTCGGGCAATTCGGTCCCATCAAAGATCTGGATCTGCCCATAAACAGGACATGTGAGCCGCTTCCGTGCATGGCATGAAGTCGTCGCCATCTCGCACCCTAAACAAGCTGACCTTGACTTAGTCGGCACAAACAGAGGTACCGCATACATACTCTTCGACCATCTGTCCGATGCCGAAGCTGCCATTGCGCACATGCACGAGGCACAGGTGGATGGTGCCGTCATCAATGTCTCCATCGTTCTGCCGAGAAGGAAGTTGTCCCCCGCTCCTCCGACGGCTCGGCGAGGTGCAAACATTGATCCCAGAATCCCCTTCTCGGCACCCAGAGGAGGAGGCCCCCCTGGTCCCGCCAATGGAGGTTCGTTTGCCTCTGGCGGAGGCCGAGCCCGTCATGCATCACCCTCGGGCCGCCACGCACCTCGTTCCGACGTCTATCGTCCAGGAACCCGATCACCTTCGCATCCACTTAGCAACGTGCCCTCAAACCATGGTGACGGGCACCGATACCGAAGTCGATCTAGGGATTCCCACCTGTCCAGATCACGGTCCAGGTCGCCTGCGACGCGGCGCAGAGGAGGTAGTCGAAATGGAGATTATGACGAAAAACCTCGAGACCGTAGCCGCAGTTACGACAGTTTTGAGGATCGAAGCCGTTCCCGAAGCCCTGACCGTGGGGGCCGCGGCTATAGATAAATCATCCGCCTTGTGCAGGCATTGAGGCGGTCTCAGAGGCTCCATCCTTGACGGTGGGATTCTTCACCCAGTCAGCCACAACTTTGTGGTAATGGTTTTATTGGAGGTAACGCCCAAACTCTTCTACTCCTTCAGGTTGCTCACGCGGCACTAGGGCGGTTTTCGAGAAGCCCGAACCACGGCCGTAGCAATGTTACATCTAAATGCCATGCCATTGAAGCGTCCAGCGATGCTGAGTTAGACATGGCTCTTCTATCTTGAGAGACTCGCATCATTTGTTGCAACCACAGATGGGGCCTTGTTATGAGGGACTGCAGATGAGCAAATGCAACTCTGCCTCTTGGCCTCGGATTGATCATTGCCCATTTACCATATCAGTTGCCCCAGCCCGAGTATGACTCGCTGTCGCTTCGGTGGCAATAGCCTAGTTTACTCAGTTGATACTCAACCAAACCGCGCAAGTCTGCCTGAATCGATTCAACCGTGATCAACGCGTGCAAGCTCTGGGGCTCATGAGGCAGAAACTGGGCGAAACAAAGGACCCGTCTAGAGTGTTGACCTCTCCACGTCATGGCCGGCCGCGAGAAGTCACCATCTGGGTCGGTGTCAGTAGACCGCCTGAGAATCATGCCGATGCAATCATCGTGGGGAGCAATACTCGAGTGTTCCTTTATCGATGTCCGTCAGTGACAGCGTGATAGCAAGCAGTAAGCAGAGCACCAAACAAAGCGAGCCGCGAAGACGGCGACCCCCTGCTGAAACGGGCGCTCGCGAACTGACCGAAGACCCCAAAAACGGAACGATGCAAACGACTAAGCGCCATTTATGGATGAAACACCATGTGGATGGGTTCTTGAAGCGGACGGCGAATGCCTCCTTCTCCTTTTAGAGCCCTCATCAACACCGGCCATGGCCTCACGCGTAAAGGAAATTCTGCACAGCTGGCAAATCGGGGTGCAGGGTTGCATTGCATGTTCGACTTTAGACAAGGCGACGCAGGCACATGCCATCCTTCGCGAAGCTCCGTCTGGCAGTGCCGGGGTACGAGTCCTCTTGGGTGGAAACCGAGTCAGGGCAAGATCCGCAGGCGCCTGCATCCTCACGGGTATGACACACTGATCTCGTGACCGTGGGTTGTTGGTCGTGGCCGCGCCGTATCCGTCCAATAATGCAACCATTTGCCGAGGGCACAAGCGCGCGCCGGCGCATGTCGACTGCCGCGCTGCAGCTTGCGCGGCACTTCGATTGGCCTCTCGCCACCATGCACGATCCACCGATGCGGTAGCCAATGGCTTACACGCTTGGGTTCTTGACAAAGTTGGCCTTTTGGTTGAGATCGTCGGTAGGTGTCGAGGCTATTCAGTACCCGTTGTCGTCGAGCGGTGCTTCGCCGCAGGCTGAATCTTGACAGTCTCCCGGGCGGGACTCTTTGCATGGGCACTCGATGTCATGATCCTCGCAGGCCGTGACACAGCAGCAGGACGTAATCATACCAAGCGAATCCCGCGCGGTTCGCAAAGGCCGCTTGCCCTTCATGTCTCCGACATAATCCTTGTCGTCATCATCCCGTCCGCGCGCCCGTTGCCCGAGAGGAGATCCGCAGCCCCATCAGCCCTATGGCCCCCTTTTCGCCGCATCTCGAAGCCAGGACCCCGATATGTACATGGCAAGGTCAGCTGTGCCGTCAAGTCTGGGCACATAATCATCCTGCGATTTCTCAAAGTGAAGCAATGCCGCCGGCGGAGCCTGAGTGTTCCATCTGCGCCACCTCGGGGGCCGTTTGCAGGTGGGCCAGCCGTGGAAGCGACCTCATTTGCGGGCTCACGATGCTGCCTTGCTTCCGTCGACGGGGCTCTTGCCTAGCCTGTGTAACGTACATGTCCCTCTCCATCCCCGTTGTAGAGACTTGGCTGACATACGGCACCTTTGTATGCGCACACCTGACCTGACCTGGCCTGACCTGACATATGATGCTCCATGTCAACAAGTGATGCAAAAGGGCAAACGGGTGAGACATGACCTGGACTCGGCTACCAATTACAACATAAGTCTTGATGATTATGGGACAGAGATCCATTGGTGTAACTTGGAGCCTTCTCCGTACCGGCAGAAGGAGCCCTTGCTATTTAGGACTTGCTGAGAATTCATCTTGTTTGCTATAAAGAGAACGGCTTCTCGTCGTGGTTGATGTCTTGATCCTCATTCTTGATTTCAAGGCAGCATCACCAACGACTACACAGGATTTACAACCCTCACATCTGTACTCTTTCATATTGCTTCACATCCCAGGCCACACACCATCAACAACGATGCTGTCCGTACATACCAGTCATGCCGTTCATATGACGGCCGGTTCGAGATATCCAGACCCTCCTCCCACTCCGCCTGGAGGACCTCGACCTCCCATTTCACCCAACCCTCCTACGCCTCCAAGTCCCCCTCACGGATACTCGCGTCCCATGTCTGCCCGACACCACGCTTCGGTTTCTACGGCAACACGAGGGGCTCGTCACTTGCGGTCCAACTCGGCCCGCGCACGACGTGCGACGATGCAGCCGTCCCGCAGCTCTTATCAAGGTACGCAACGGTAGCACCGCATTGGCCTCGAAGCAAGACCCACGATGCACGGCTGAAGCTCAATCGTTATACTGACAGCTCTCAAAGGTTCCTACTAGACGGAGTGGTCACAGCCCCTGAATGACTTCACGTACACGTGTGCGCTTCCCAGCAGCGCTGTATGGCATCGATTGCCAGTCAACCTGACATATGGGCGAGCAACTTGGGGTTTGTGTTTGTGGGAGGATGGAGATGTCTGGGGGTGGCTCGTGGAGCTTGTGCTATTCTTGTACTCATGACTGAGATGATGCTGGTTTCTTTTCTTCCTTACTTTCTTGATGCTGTCCATTCGCTACGTGTTGATCCACGATGACCCCCTTCGGGCACCGAGGATGGATTCTGCAGACTAGTAGTTGCAAGACTGTGTGGCTTATAAATTCACGACGCTTTAATAAGTACTATAACTGCTCATCATGTTCACGTTGCGTTTGCGTTGAATGAAGGACAGTTTTGGTGATGGACGATACGTAGAGGATCAGCATGTTTGGGCTTTCGGTGACTTAATCTGTCCTTTTGAAGAAGCAATAATTGCCGTATGTAACGTGAGTAAGACTACTGCGAGACGCATGTCGCCTAAGTACAACAAGGCTGCTGCTTACTCTTGTCGCATGCATTGCGACCTTGCTTCGTTGCTGCATGTTTGGTGCTCATCACACCTTAACAATACTACTCTTGCAGTTTAAAGCCCTGGGTATTCATGTCACATGATGGCGGTCTCTTTTGTTGATGGGACTTTTGCTTATCCAACGTACCCTGTAAACGTTGTTGAGCCGCTTAGGGAGAATATATGCATAGCCTTCTAGGCAACATGGTATAGGTTAGCTTGATGGTGGGACTGGACAAGTCGAGGATGTGTTGTTCGGCGGCTCTTGGGTTCATCATGAAATCATTTCTGCGCTACATAGTCAAGCCTTCATTCGGCTTTGTTCGCTAACCAATATACCTGACCAGCCTGTGCCGGCCACGGAACTGCCATTTTTCATATTACCCAAACCCAATTACGCCTCTTCCCCCCACGATTCACTCTCATAACCATGCCAGACCAGCACCAAGACCCATGGCGCCAACTGCGGCGGCAGCTACGTGTGCCGTACACCTTGCGGGGGCTGCGGCATCGCTGGGATCCGTTGACAACGAGGACGTGGCCGTGGCCGACGTCCGGGCCGGGCCCCCCGGTGTATTCTCGGCGCCAGGCGTGGTGGTGACGGGGCAGTCGCTGGTGCATGGTATGGCCGACGTGAAAGGGTCCTCCGCGAGGCTGACTGGGAAGACGGGCGGCTGGGTGGCTGCTTCGGGGTCCGGGACAGCCTCGTTGTCTGGGTTGAGGACGTTGGAGATAAGGTGGAGAATACCGTTGGCGAGGAGAATGTCGGGCTGCACGATCTGAGCCGAGTTTACGTATTTGTTGTTTCCGGACTGGCGGACCACCAGGGACGAATTGCCCAGGGTGTCCAGGGAGGTGCCGTTGCTCAGGGCGGAGGACACCAGAACCCTGTCCGGGATAACATGATAGCCCATGACACGGGCGAGAGCCTCGTCGTCGAGGTTCTCGAGCGTGCCGCCGACGGCCGCGAGGGCAACGTCTTGAGGAGCGAACACGGTGATGTTCCTGCGGCTGGCCACGGCAGGCATGACATCCGCCGCGTAGAGGCCGCCGAGAAACGAGGAAACGGAGAATGCCTCGGCAGTCCGTTCGAGACGAGCGGGGGGTATCAGCAGGTTGTCCACCATCTGAATCACACCTCCCTCGAACTCAATGTCGCGCTCGACGAGAGTGCAGCGAGTGCCGAGGCCAGAGGTGAGAATGATGACATCTCCGGGCTGGTTGTTGAGGATGATGTTCTGGCCACTCGTCACGTTTGTGTATGTAGGGTCGGTCAAGAGAGTAGGCCGGACGTAGGTTGGCCCAACTTCTAGCTCGGACGTCCGAAGAGATCCCCTGAGGACGTGGTAGAGCATGAGAGGAAGAGTGGTGTCTTCATCCTCGGGATCCCAAACTTCATTCAGCGCCGTGTAGGGTATGTTTTCAAAGGCGGCGTTTGAAGGTGCAATAATCTACATGTCCTGGTCAACAAGGATTGAGGCAGCAGAGTACACGTCCTCTACTTACAGTGACGCCGTTTGCGCTGGGTAGTCGTAGCAGGAAATCGGGATATCTCTGACGGGCTGTCAGCAAGAGGTGGCCAAAATCAGACTTGGAAGAGCCGTACCCTGATGAGATCGGTGAAGGTGGTGAGATTACTGTTGTTCTCGAGAACAGTCGCAAGATCATCAACGGTTTGCGCCACGACCACCGTCGCCGTAAATGCCAGGAATGCGGCTCTGGAGAGAAACATGGTCTGAAAATCTGAAGCAAAAACGTGGTCACTTCCTAGACGATGGGGTGCGTGATGAATGCCGACCCAAAGATCTCAGGGTTTAAGGCTGACGATCTCAAGGGAGGAACCCCTATGGTGAACCCGCGTCGCTGTTGTGGGGGATGAAGATGTCTTGAGCTGTAGCGAGCCCCTTCTTATTGTCACGCAGATGATGTTGGTGTTCTTTTGGGCAGCGCCGGAATGACAGGATCGAATTGATCAACGGCAATCTTTCCAGTATTGTCAAACAGTAATGAACATGCCCTGCACGCTCCACAAAGGCCTTTGGGGTCACCAAAGCTTCCCAGACATCAATGAACCGTATGCAAGTACTACAGCGAGAGGAAGAGTTTGCATATATCAAAAAGGCATGATCAAGGGAAAGTCGACAAGAGAGTCAGTCGCACGGAATGAGGATCGACAGGGTGGAAACTGCGTGCGTGCCTCGCTGTTCTGGGACTTTGGGACGTGCTCCCGCACATCACCCCCAACTTCGCCCAATATCCAGCCTCACGCCACGAGCTCACCCTCGTCCCTGTACGACTTTGACGTGGACATGGCCGCACACGGTGCTGCGTCTCCCAAAACGCCCATTCACCCGCCCAGCGGCCTGCAACGACCGCGTCCAACGGGGTCCGAAACCGCCCACCCGCCTGTACCTGCGTTGACTGCCAGGGGCCGGGCTGGCAGTCGTCGTCGCCCTTTGACACTTTCAGCAACCGAATCGAGGGAGGTGGCGGCAGTGGAGTAAAGGCTTGGGTCGGCCGGAATACGAGGTTTCCTGCGCTGCATTAGCCGATGCGAATGGAGGGGGGGGTACCGTGAATGGGACCAGTGAAAAAGGTGAAACATTGGCCAAGTGCTGGGTAGGTATACGCTCAGCCTAATAATGGAACAATCAAGACCGGACGCCAAAAAAGAACGGCCGATTGATGCGGCCCAGCCCGCTAACGACGTCTTGTGTCGCTTCGGCTTTGGTATTCCAGACCGACTACAGGTCAAGATGTCATGAGAAGCAGCACAGCAGGATCTGGCCACCGCAACGGTTTGTTACCGCGACCTTGGGGACATACAATAGCACGGCCTCTACTAATTTTCCTGTTTTACGGTACACTGCAAAGAACGAGGATCCATCGTCACTGTTGTACTATAGCACACTTTTGGTATGAAAGCCTTTCAAGAATTTGTGACAGGAGTCTCTCAGCTAAAGGTCTACGGAAACAACATGGATCAAGTGACAAGCGGACAACTCAAACGGGACGCAGGATATTCTCCATGCCCTCACTGGCGGCAAGCCACGGCATCACACACAGCATTATCTTGTTCTCGCGCCACCGATTCCCTTTGCGCACAACTGCATTGGCCACGACATGAACACCTCAACAAGCCTCGTTGTCGATAGCCAAGCCAGATGCTTGACTCATGCAGCGCCCCAACTTGGATAACCGAGATATATGAGATGGACCGCGGGGAGGCGTGTCTCGCTAAGGGAGGATTATTGAAAACTCCTCGCGACCGTTCAGCCGCTCTGCTCTGCGAGCCATGTCGTGGCGCACCCACGATAGACGACAAGGTCTGATCTCAGCCGTTGCGACAGTGAGACAGACCCCTAGATCCATCACCTGACTGACTGCTGTCATCATCTCACATGTTCCGTACACGATCTCGCATTCGAGCGGCTGAGCTGCAAGGTACAAGATTGGATGAAGATATTTGCAGCCCAGCGTGTCTAGTCCTACTACACCGACACTTGCGAGCTGCAACGTGGAATGCATGTATCAAAGCAGGCTGAGCCTATCAGCCAAATATCTAGCTCACGCATAGAATGAGAACAGGTCAGAGCATGCCAAAAAGAAGCAATCAGTTGGCCGTCTGTGGGCACTGGTAGGTCGGTGTGCCTCGAAGCAGTTGGGACCGGGAAGAAAAAAACCGAGAAGGATTTGTTCCAGAGCGACAAACATTGATGTTGCTATCCTTGGCGACGGCCAGTAGTGCGGTTGATTGAGGCAAAATGTGAGATCTATCGAATGCAACCTCTGCGAACGGGAAGGGATCGTCACAAGCACGCCCAACCAGCCGGAACCGCAGACCAATTGTACCTTATCCACTGGGGTTGGTTTGTGCCATGCAGCCCCAGGGCTATCGCTGCGTGCGCGCTGACTTGCTCGGAAAGCATGGCGGCCGTCTTATGCTCCTTCGGAAGGGCCAACCGTTGTATTCAGAGTGCTGAGATACGGCTGGGACCCTGTGCTTCGAACCACCTCAGCTGCACAGCTCCACACCAATATTGCTGGCCAACCGATTGCGCAACAGTGCAAGGCGGGGCCTGACGCCATATCATCACTGCGGCACACTCCTACAGACCGCCTTGCCGCAAGGTCGGTGATGGGTGATGGGTGCAGGGGTGCAGGGGCGTGTCTTGATGCTCATGGCGTCCCTGTAGACATACAGTCGGAGGGGCGGGTCCTGCAGGAACTGACAAGGCGGCGCAAAGCCACCAAGCACTTAATTTCCAGTAGAGGGGGGCGTGGAAGCCCAGAAAGGGAAGTGGAAGGAGCCGATTCCGCTGCCGCTTTTGCAACCGTAATCGTACCGTACCTTTCCCTGCGGTGTTGCCTGTGGCTGAAGAAAGGCGCCCGTTTGTGCTCCTTGTGGTAAAGGCCATGGCATCCGGGTCATGGCCAAGCAGCATTGTCCGCTAAAGCACAACCTCATCTCCTTTCGTCTCCACCCCGCGATCCAGCAAGGGCAATGACGGTGGTGGTGCCGTCGTGGCGGCGGACTACTCAATGCCACTATTGGTGACGAGGACAAGACCGAAAGCGATGTTGTGGTTCGTGGTTCGTACAAGACAAGCTCGAAAGAATCAAGAGCGAGAAAGTAGCAAGGGGAAAGCAGCCTTTCCACCTCGTGGCGTGTAGCCAGCTGCATTCCAGGCGTTGGCGTCGCCGCCGCGCGAGGCTGGCCGCTCTTGATAGCAGGAACTCTTGGCTTCCTTCGGCCCATTGTGATAATCATCAATACAAAACGGCTCTTTTGCCTTGAGGGAGGGGCGCTTGGCTTTGGGGCTTAATTTCGTCAAAGGCCCTGGCCCCTCGAGTCAAATCGATGGGTTCGTGAAGACGACGCATCTCGTCTCGTCCCGTCACACCTCGTCGGCCATGCAGCACGATGCTCGAGCCGCAAAGGCTTGCAATGTCCCTGCGTAGCCATTTTGGCAAGCAAAGTAGGTGTGGCACCGCCGACGAGCCGCCTTGCTGAAGCAGAAACTAATCAACAGCAGCTATCAGTCGAATCAATGCCTTGCCGCGCGGGTTAACGTGGTCTGCAGGGTACTTGCAGTACAGTGCGAATATCAAAAGCACCGAATGCAATCCGTGCTGCGCCCAGATCCCAAGATCAGCCTAGGAGTCGATAGCGCAATTGTTTGCCATGGATCATTTGGAGATGCAGCGGATTTTTTTTTTTTTTGGAGACGCACAGGGAGGCCTGTTCATCCTCTCCGGGTCACTGATGATCGGCCATCGTCGCTGTGCTGTAGCTGTGTGTGTGGTCGGTCCAGACACGCCCCCAGTGGACGGGGCGGTTCATCCGTGCCCGCGAGGACGAAGCACCGCTGGTGATATCGCCTCTTCTAAATCGAGCAATGGATGTCTAAGCACATGTCTGCCTTTTGCCTCTTGCCGGTTCACACATCACTGTTCGTAGAGTCTAGATTGCTAGGACGGTGCCTGCCTAGGTACTTGGCCAAAATCAGTCTGATTGTGACGTGCACTTTCTTTCAGGTTTGTCCACGTTGTTCTGGCAGGAATCCCCGGTGTTTACCGTACCCAGGGCCCTCTTCACCTTAACTAAGGTACCTATTAGCACCTTTGCCCTTTCTGGCCATCTGCGGGCCAGAACTTCTCATCCTTCAGGTTGACCCAAGGAACCAGCTCATTGACACCATCATCCCTCAATCTCCTGCATCACAAATACTTGTCCTTCTTTTTTGCCGTGCGAACCAGCTCAGCCTGGTCCAGGTCCAGCCTCGTTAGCTTGGTCGGGCCAACAGCGTCTGACTAGTGCGACTGGTCGAAAAGCCACTGCGTGCCTGGCCGATACGCAAAACCCGCCCGGCTCCAACGCCGCCCCGTCCTTGCTCAGCTTCAGGCTTTAGCTCCCGCGCTCGTCCTTACTAGACCTCAGGTAGCCCCTCCCCCTGGCCTACAGCTGCCTACCTACCTACCTACCTACCTAGTACCTACAGCCTCTGCCCGCCATCGAATTCCGTGCGCAACACCACCACGGACACTCGGGCCCTTCCATCTTTCTTTCCCACAACCACCTTTCCCTCCCCTTCCGTGTCGCCTGGCTTTTGTCGTCCCTTCTTTTTCCCTCCTTCCTTGGTATTTACCAGAGTCAATCAGTCGGCCATCCTCAAGTCCAACCTTTTGGGCGTCAACTCGCCGTCCGTCAGTCGCCTGATCTCTACTCGTCCGACTGTCCGGGTTTTGACTCTATTCATCCGGTCGACCTGTTCCAACAATACCACACTCGCTCCCTACGCTCCAAGCTGCTGTCGCTTGTGCCTTACGCTTCAACTTTGCTTCCTGCAATCTTGGTTTTGCCGAGCTAGCCACTCAACTCGGCTGCACATACGGCTTCTTCTTCCATCCTTCGTTGCGATACCCCTCTCTATCACCATGGACCACGATCCTCGCAGCTATGGACGGCCTGTCGTGCCATCGGCTGCTACCTCGGTGAACCCCACGCCAGGTCCAGGCACACCCACCGCAGACTCCATTCGCAACCCATTCGGCGACAACATCGAGTCTGCGTCCACCCACCGTCGCATAGGCACCAATCCCTTCGTCAGCCCTGAACCGTCGCGGCCAAACTCTAGCTGGGGATCCTCCAGCGCATTGGGAGCCCACTTCGATGAGCGCGCTTCGCGTTTCTTCCACTCCAGACTCGTTCGCAAAGGTGAGGTCGAGAAGCCTTGGCTTAACAAGGTCGACCCCAAGGAGAAATGGGTTACTATCATGCCCATCGTTGGCATCCTGATTGGACTCGGCATCTCTGGATTCTTGATCTGGGAGGGTATTCAAAGTGTTGTCACGCACAAGTATTGCCCCGTCATGGATGAGGACTTCAGCAGCGGCCGTCTCGACTCCAACATCTGGACCAAGGAAGTTCAGGTTGGTGGTTTTGGGTATGTATTCTTGAATCTTCAACATGACAACCACGCTCTAACCAAACCTGCCACACAGCAATGGAGAGTTTCAGATGACCACTGGCGGCGATGAGAACGTTTTCATCGAGGATGGCCGTCTGATCATCAGAGCAACCCTCCAGGATGCCGACTTGGTGGAGACCAACAACGTCATCAACCTGCTCTCGGACGGTACCTGCACGTCTGAAGCCAGAGTAGACTGTGTTGCTGCTACCAACACCACCTCGGGCAATTCCACCATCGTGCCTCCTACCAAGTCGGGGCGTATCAACACCAAAAACGGTGCTACCATCAAGTACGGCAAGGTCGAGGTTACCGCTAAGCTGCCCGAGGGCGACTGGCTTTGGCCCGCCATTTGGATGCTTCCCGTCAGAGACACATACGGCCCGTGGCCCTCGTCTGGCGAGATCGACATCGTGGAGTCGCGCGGCAACAACTGGACGTATGCCCAGGGTGGCAATAACATCGCCTCTTCGGCTTTGCACTGGGGTCCGGACCCGGCCAACGATGCATGGTGGAAGACGAACAACAAGCGACAGGCGCTGCGCACTACGTACAGCGCCGGCTTCAACACCTTTGGACTGGAATGGTCGCAGAAGTACCTGTTTACGTACATCAACAACCAACTTCTGCAGGTTCTCTACACCAACTTCGACAGGCCTATGTGGGATCGTGGAGGCTTCCCCCGGAACGACGCAAACGGAACTCGTGTCACGGATGTGTGGAGTCAGACTGGCCGCACCAACACACCATTCGACCAGGACTTCTATCTCATTCTCAATGTCGCTGTCGGGGGTACCAACGGCTGGTTTGAGGACAACCAATCCGGCAAGCCCTGGCTCGACAGCTCGGATAATGCCAAGAAGGACTTCTGGGACGCCCGCGACTCCTGGTTCCCTACGTGGAAGTCACCTCAGATGGAGGTGAGACGCGTCGTCATGATGCAGCAGTGCGACGGCAATGAAGAGCTCTAGTGGAGCTAGAGCCGAATCCTGCAGAGGCGTCTGTTTTGTGGATGGGTTGAGGACACTGAAGCTTGCTTGAACGGTTTCAAAACGGCGATATCGAGTATTCTCTATCTAATATTTCTCATTTCCTTTTTCTTGGAGCACCGACTTTATTCTAGACACGATGGGATGGATATACACTGGGAATTGGGTACAGAGTGATGAAGATCAAGTGCGGAGACTTGGTTCATCTACGCGCTCAGAATGTATGGCACAACACCTTCCTACTTGGCCGAGGCCAAGCGGCCCTGCGCCGGGAAGCTGACTTTATGGCGTTTGTTTAGAGAGAATGTGCTGTGTGGCGTTGGTTGTACATAGCTGCAGAGCGATAATGGACAACAGGAAGTTGACTGCATTGCGGACCGCACCGTGCACGCCCACGTTTTGTCACCTTAGAATCAATATTGGCCATTGTGCAACCACGAAGCTAAGCCGTGGTACAGTCTACTAAGCTTCCTGGTCGGCTCGACTACCTCGTCTTTGGGCAAGCCACACAGCTGCAACCATACCATGTGGAAAGGGTCTCCCGAGGAGGCTCTCCCAGCACGAGGGTCTTCATCCTTGGCGAGAAGGCCAAGATGCGGAGCTCGGGTGATTTTGATATCATTGTCAAGGATCTTAGTCTCAGACACTGCCGCAAGCAGGAAACAATTCGCGCAAGCCGTGCCCCTTCAGCCGAACATGATTAGGAAATCGCGATGACAGGAGGTGGCCTTGGTCTCCATCTCGTCGCTTTTTGCACTCGATTACTTGACTACCTAGTCTAGCTTGACGGGAGCCCACATGCAGCTTCTTCGAAAATCAAGCACTACGGCCACTGGACCCCCACCACCAAGGGCTAGGTTCTAATTACGGTACGGGATGTCTATCTCGTATCATACGGCAGCCAAGGCTGGCTATGGAGCGCGTCGGAGCTTTCGGTAGGCTAGTCTGCCGTGTTCCCTGCAAGTACCCTACATGAAGCGTCGTGGTAGATTAAGAGGCGGAATGTGGCTGTATTTGATATCTCGGTGTGTGCGTTGGCTGCTTCGAATCACACTGATATGATGCATTCCTATCGTTGTGCGCCCGCTGTCGTCCGATGTCATCCACGGCTGGCTCTGGTGAGAGGGAAACAGGGGCAGGGACTGCGTGGGCTTGAGGCGTGTGCGTGGCTTCCGGACAATGATTTGACTACAGCTCACGGGAAAGTCTATAATAAAACAGAGCATATGGTTTTAGAGAGGTTATTGAAAGCCACAATGTCTTGGGCCCACGTGCAAGGAAGGATTACGTATCCATTGCTCACTTATCAAGACCCATGAATGTCGACTGAGGAAACTTGAAGCGGCTGCTACAATCACAGCTGGTGTCGCGTAGCTGCCAGCCGCCAAGGCTAAGGATACGTGTATATCTCTTGGTCTATCAGTGTCACCCGCGGCACCATCCCCTGCCGGTGCTGGCAATATCACGACACCGAGCATCATTGAAACATCATGATCGAACCGCACGGTTATCCGTTGCCGGACAGCAGGTGGGGAGCAGGTTGACGATCTGGCGCTGCAGGGCCCCTGTCCAACAAGAGATTTCAGGTTTTCCGCTCCGGCCCATAGCGATCCGGGCGGTCCCAGTACTGTGGTAGTTGGACTATTATATGGTTTCATGAGCCAAAGAGATGGATACTTGGGCTGAATGGGTGGGTACCGGGTAGGGAGGTACCCGCGTTGGCGCCGGACAGGCCCGCCTACGGGAAATTGCACACGGCGCCGGTAGTCGATCCGGCCAGCAATAGTTTTTTGTAGGGCGGCAGGGATTAACGACACCAATGGCCAGGGAAACCAGTTTCCCATCACGATCTTGACCAGGTTTCACTGTTTCCGACAACTGGCAAGGCGCCAGCGCCATTCACGATGACGTTGGCTCCATGTAAATTCCGAGAAGAGGGCCACCGTCCCGCATGAGAGCTCCATCTATTAATTTCAGAGCGCCCCGGTCAGTCTGGCCGAGATGTTGAAAATGTTCCGCGTCGGCTATCGGACGGGGCCGCCATCGTGAGAAGCATGTGGGCTTGAGACGAGAACAAACGACGGGCCGCTGGGCGATGATCTTGTCCCCCTTGGTACGGACCTATGCAAGCCAGTTCGCTACCAGAGGTCAGATAAGGGGGGGGGGAAGCTGCAGCACGGCCGAGAACCAATCTGTCTGCCCCTCTTTGTGAATACGAGATTCTTGATTTTCTTTGCAGCGATCTTCTATTTTTCGCCTTGTGGGTTCGCAGACCAACCTACCAAGAGAGAGAGAGACCTGTCCAAGCGGAACCTGAGGCTACTGTCCGAGCTGCAGCAGCGGCGTGCGCACGCGACAGAACCCCACGGACAACTCAGCGATTCCATTTGGGAAGCTTGCAGGTGAGAAACCTCATTGGATCGAGTCCTTTGCTCTAGCCTCTGCAACATGATGGAAGGGGGGCGCGGCTTTTGCACGTGTCATCCTGACTCAATAACCTAGAGGCCTGGTCCATACCGCCATGAGTTATAACGTGTTTGATGCGCTGGGCCAGGCACAACACCAACGCAAGTACTCGTATTGCCCGATAAGGCACGCATCGCGGATCTTTTTCCCCGTGGGACTTGAGCTGTTCAGTTTGTGTCCAACGGTCGCCATGCAGCCCGCAGCGCTGTGTGGCCAATTATAGAAACTCTGATCTGCACGTCCGGCTCGCGACGCATTCTGCACCTCTGATTTGGCAATGCCAATAGCCCAAAGCCATCTCCAACGACGCCATTCCAACAACACAACTGCCCGTACTCGTTCTTTTGCGCGAAACCGGGTTATTGATCACAGAGTGACAGAGTGAGCCGGGCGCCCGCAAGAAGGCCTGAGGGCTGGAAGAGGCGCGTCTAAGCGCGAGCATGCAGGATATTCGATGCCATTTAAAACGTGGCGTCCTTTGCCCGGTGACAGGGAAGCCGTTGATATCCTCTAGTTGCTCTATTCTTTCCTTTTAAGAGACTCACCTCAGCTCAATGCGGCTACACAGGTGGGAAACCTACTTATCGATCGTATTGGATCGTGTCTGTTTTGGCTCCAAGCCATGCGAAGAGGGGGGGGGTAATGGTGAGGGTGGTGTCTCGCACCTGCCCCAAAAGAGGTCTAACCAAAAGATCCATTCCATCCCCGCATGCACCTCCCCTGCGCCTACCGGACGGGGGGGAGGGGAAGGCGCAAAGGGCGTGAGTTTACGGAGGGCCAAGCCACCTCGCCGCTTTAACGCAGCGTTTTTCGTTCTTTCTTTCTGGTAGAGGGCCCCAATTTCGTTCCCGCATTGCCCATCGCCCCTTTCCCTTGCCCTTTGACGACGCCACCCACCACCCACCGCAACCACCACCACCGCTCCGGGCGGCATCATCATCATCGCAGCCGCGCACGGAGCCAGTCACGGCCATTGACCGCCCTACCTCATCTTCTTCAGGGAACCTTCTTGTGCACCGTGGCCGGGCCATGATTGGCTTATCGCCGGACGATTCAACGGTTCACTGTCCGCATCATTGGCTTGCATGAGGCTTGCGCAAGGAACTTTGAGGATGTGCCTAGTAGACGGAAACCCTCATCTTCCTACGGCGCAAAGGCTGCTTGCTGCTGGCTGTTTGGAATCGAGCGCCCGATATTGCTTGTCACGGCCAAGCGCCTGGCACGAACTAGGTAGGGTTGACGCCCTTCACGGCGCGTCGCGACTCGTGTTAGGTGATCGAGCAATGGCCCCATTTCCCCCTTTCCCCTGTTTCCTTTCTTCTTGTTTCATCATCAGGACCGGGTTGTTCTTTTCAGCCCATTGACTACTTCGTACAGCGTGGCTTGGCGCTATCCGGCTGGGACCTGCGCCGGTCGCTCTAGTTGGGCTACTTGGCTCAGGCCGGTTCAGCGTACCTGACTGCTAGTCTAGGAACGCTTTGCGTAGCTCGAGTCGCTTTGCCTCCCTGGGCTCAGCCGCCAGACGCTGCTAACTGTTATTTCTCCGTCATGGCTCTCTTCGTCGTCCCATCCGACGCGGCTGGCCATCACGTCAGGCTTTCAGGCTAGGAGCCGCTCTGATATGTCGTTTCTCACTCAGGGGAAGCAAGCCACCTCTAGGCGCTATTGCTTCTCGGTAAATTACGCTGCTTAGAACTACGCCTCGCAATATCTCAAGACCCTTTTCTCTGCCGTTGCTTCACGCGCTTGTGCTGGCAGCGCACGTCGCAGTCGTCATGGAAGCCAAGCCCTTCGTCAATGGTGGTGGGTGCAGAAAAGCACCATGGTCTTCCAGACCCGGTACCAGACACAGTGCTCGTTCCCAACTGTGCTGATGGAGAAAGCCAAGGCTCGCTCCCCATAATACCCCTGGTTCTAATAGTCCTCAACTCTGGTGGACCAACAATGGAAAACGTGGACGACAACCGGGATGACCGGGCGTCTCTTGCGCCTCTATCACCACTCCCCCCTGTCCTCTACCCTGTCCGTCAAACTTGGCCCAAGTGGGCGAGACTGTTCGTCGTCCTCTACCGTTATCCAGGCCAACATCCGTCTCTCGCCATGACCGCCTCAACAGCTCGCGTCGTGGAATCGTGGTGGTACTAGTTGGCCGGCGTGGCGTTCCATGGCCGTGTCCGAACATCGACTATTCCTCACCAACCTCATAGCACCCCCCCCCGTCCTGATACTCTTGCTCACCACGGCCGTGTGTATCCTGGGCGCAGATCGAGCATAGATCCACTGCCATCCTGTGTGCCTGGCCCCGGTCCCTCAGTGTGCCTGCTCTTCTATGCTTCCCCACCCACATCTCTTCATCTCTCGACCTTCCTCTTCTTTTCTTCCCCTCCAGTCTCTCAGCGTTTGACAATTCGACAATCCCCAAGCAGCCAGCTTGAGGTCAACGAGTGCGTGAGGTCTCTCGTTCGCTTAGCCCTTGCCCGCCGCGTTCTTGGTTTCAACCCTTCCATTCGCTTTATCCTTGCCGTATACTTCATTGTTAGGCACCCGACACTCGCTTTTGTTTGATCCGGAACGACCTGATTTTGAACGCACCTGCACCATTGTTAATAATATCCACCGCTTTGTCCACCCTTGGAGCACAGAACACTCCAGTAACCCAGCAATTGCTCGAAGAGCAAGCAAAACAGCCTTCGAAACCTCGGCGCCTTTGCCTCAGTTGCCATCATGGGTATCGGCAGCTACTTCAAGGCGGACAGCACCAATAATCAGGCTCCGCCTCCAGCACCGCCTGCGCCGGGCCGCTCTCATCAAAGCCATCCATCTTCTGCCTCGGAGAAGCCCCCGTCCTCATGGAACACCAACATCAACAGCCGAGGTGCTGAGATGGAGCTGCAACCTCCCACCAACTTTTCGCGGCCGCAGTCCATCTCTGCCCGATCCATGCGGTCTGTCCGTACCAACGGGAGCTCGGTCTTCCTTGACGAGATCAAGCACGAGGTCATGGTCAACTACCTCTACCAGCAACAGTGCTCGCAACTCTGGGTGAGCGATGGGTCAGGAGAGATTGAGGGTGTTCTCCTGCGAAAGGCCCGCGGCCTGTATATGGCCTGCCCCCCGCAGCTGGGCAACTCCGCCTTTGCCGCCGCTTGCTCGGCCTTGAATGTCCAGGTAAGGATCGCTGTCTGAGCCAATAGTGTACGTTTCGCTAATATCAGGCCATCAGAGCGCCATGACCGTCAACTCCCGTGTCATCAAGACCTTCCTGCAGTGGTCCCCGGATGCTGTGGACGTTCCTCTGATGAATGGCTTGCGGGTACAGATCCTGCCAACAATTGAGGATCTTCCTCGTGCAAGGAAGCATCAGTTCGCTGCCTTTATCGCATCCGAAGGTCTCTTGATCGTCTGGGATGATGACGCCCTTCACCTGCTCCAGCGTGCCAAAGCCATTGAGTCGGAACTCATGGAACTGGTGTGGAAGGCCGGAAGCACCGACGACGAAGACGACGAAAAGAGGGGTCCCGCCGTCGCCACTGTTGAGATTGATGAGGAGAGTGGCGAGATCAAGCCTGAGTTCCGCCCTGTTCACTTGCTCAATACCTTCCTCGTCTCGTTGACCCTGATCCTGGTCATCGTATCACTTGGTGCTGCCTGGAGACAGCTCGCAATCCAAGTCTCGGTCGACGGTGACTACACCCGTCTTGCGCTCGCCGCTCTCTTCCCCCTGCAGATCTTCTTCACCCTCTTCTTCGCTCAGGTCATTGTCGGTTGTTTGGCGCAGATCTTCGGTCCCATTCGCCAGCTCACCATCAACTCCAAATTCTACTCTGCCCGCCTCCCTCCCCGTCTGCAGAGCAGCATTCTGCCCCATGTCACCATCCAGTGCCCTGTCTACAAGGAGGGTCTGAGCGGTGTCATCATTCCCACCGTCAAGTCCATCAAGCAGGCCATGTCCACCTATGAGCTGCAGGGCGGTTCTGCCAACATGTTCATCAACGATGACGGTCTGCAGCTTATCTCGGAGGAGGACCGTCGCGCTCGTATCGAGTTCTATGCCGATAACAGCATTGGCTGGGTCGCTCGTCCCAAACACGGTGAGAATGGTTTCCTCCGTCGCGGCAAGTTCAAGAAGGCCTCCAACATGAACTTCGCTCTCATGATCTCCTGCAAGGTTGAGGAGAAGCTTCTGCGCATTCACCGTTCCCCTGAATGGAGTCAGAATGACGAGGCACAGGCCTACGAGCAGGCTCTCAAGGAGGTGCTCGAGGAGGACGGTCGTGCCTGGGCTGACGGCAACATCCGCGTTGGCGACTATATCCTGCTCATCGACTCTGATACTCGTGTTCCTTCCGACTGCCTGCTTGATGCTGTCTCCGAGTTGGAGCAGTCTCCGGATGTTGGTATCATGCAGTTCTCCTCCGGTGTCATGCAAGTCGTCCACACCTACTTCGAGAACGGTATCACTTTCTTCACCAACCTGATCTACTCTGCCATTCGATACACCGTCTCCAACGGCGACGTTGCTCCCTTTGTCGGCCACAATGCTCTCCTCCGCTGGTCTGCCATTCAGCAAGTCTCGTACCAGGACGAGGATGGCTATGATAAGTTCTGGTCCGAAAGCCACGTGTCCGAGGATTTCGACATGTCTCTCCGTCTTCAGTGCAACGGTTACATCATCCGACTGGCTGCTTGGGCTGGCGAGGGTTTCAAGGAGGGTGTGTCTCTGACTGTGTACGATGAGCTGGCCCGATGGGAGAAGTATGCTTACGGTTGCAACGAATTGCTCTTCCATCCCATCCGCACCTGGCTGTGGCGCGGACCCTTCACCCCTCTCTTCCGCCGCTTCCTCTTCTCCAACATTCGTTTCACCTCCAAGGTCACCGTCATCTCGTACATCGGCACCTACTATGCCATCGGAGCTGCCTGGATCATGACTTCGATCAACTACTTCCTCATCGGTTGGTTCAACGGTTACCTCGACAAGTACTACATCGACTCGTGGCAGGTCTGGTTCTCCATTATCATCGTGTTCAACGGTCTCGGCAACGTTGCTCTGGCTGTCATGCGATACCGTATTGGCGAGCGCAGTCTCCTGGGCGCGTTCTTCGAGAACATCATGTGGACCTTCATGCTCGCCATCTTCCTTGGTGGTCTGTCTCTGCACGTTAGCCAGGCCCTTCTCGCCCACATGTTCGAGATTGACATGACTTGGGGAGCGACAAGCAAGGAGGCCGAATTCTCCAACTTCTTCATCGAGGTGCCCAAGGTTTTGAAGAAGGTGAGCCCATCCCCCTCTTTTCTATTTCTTTTCTCTATCTCTCTCTGTTATGAACCTGGTTATCTGGGCACAAGCGTCATTTGGTTCAGCCAGCTGTCTTGGTGTCAGCCTCACTCGGCCGCCCGGCCAATCACCAGACGTCTTCCAACATGCCTCGCGTATCAGACTATTCCTCTTTTGCAACCCCCCTACAGCGAAATCGATACGTTCACCGTGCTAATATCATTTTCGTTAGTTCAAATTTTCCATGGCATTTTCCCTTCTCTTCATCATCGGCATGATCATCCTCGCGGTCGCGCCTTTCGTCCCCCACGACTGGCGCATCACCGACTTCGTTGCCATCCTGCCCATGGCCACAGTCTCGGCTAGCCACTTCCTGTTGCCGCTGGTCCTGAACCCGGCCCTCATGACTTTCTCGTGGTAAACGCGCTCACAAAATCGTGTTTGTTTCGAGACGTTCGGCGTCACACACTGCAAAATCACAAGATAAAGGAAATAAATAGAAGTGTTTCAATTCGGGTCCAATGACTGGCGGCAATAGATGGATGGCATCGGAGTTTGTGTTTCTCTACAGGATTTGATATGTCCCTCGATGACAATCAAGAAGATGGATATGGGGTTTGTGTTTCTCTGGCTCGGGGCCTTTTAAGTGCAAGGGTTTCGTCGTCTATACTCTTGGATCAACGGGCGACCTACGATTTTCATTATTTTCCTTTTGTTGTCGTACACGACACCTGGATATCACTACGTTTCTAGTCTTACACCCTAACTATTAATATTTTCGGGGAACGATTCGGGCTGGTGTCGCGGGTTCATAACAACAAGCTGCCTAGCCGCTGCGTACATAGTGTACATATCACACATGATACAATGAAACTCAAAGGCTACCACCATGTCCCACTGAACTGCGTTACTCTCGGCGAAGCTGATTCCTGGTTGACGGATGATGTAACAGAACGGGTTGGCATCACATGCAGTGGCTTGAGGGAAGGAAGGTTGATGTGTAGCTTTTGCGTGAATGCCACCGATATACGTTACTCCATGCCTGTCTAGATAAAACGCCACTCTATGTCTATTGCTGCAAGATCCAAAAGAACCGAACCCAGGGAGATCCCATTTGTGTAGCCCGCACCTAGAGTCTCATCCGATCTCCATCCATGCCTTGCAACGAACCCGTATCTCCATACTTTTTTTTTGGCCAAACCCTATGCACAGTACCTCTTTCAGCCCTCTCAATCTAGTGTAAGGACTACGATCCATGATGCACTCATCATTGCATCCGATCCGTACGTTGTATCATCTAGATCGCCCATGCCCATCTCATGTCGACTGCATCATAGAAACAGGAAGAACAAAAAAGAAATCCAAGGCCAAGAACCAAAAACTAATCAAGTGGAGCAAACGCAGGTCTTAAGCCTCGTCATCGGTGTCGGCCGGATGGGGGGTGCCCTTGGGGCTGTTGAGCCACTCGATGTGTCGCAGGCGACGGCGCACCTCGCGCTCCTTGAGCTCCTTTTTGGTCATCTTCTTCTTCTTGCGCGCCTTGAACTTCATCTCGCTGTTGTCCTCGGCGCCGCTCTGCACGGCGCTGGGGACGGCGCTGCTGACGGCGGAGCTTGCCGCGGTGCTGGTGACGCCGCTGCCGGGTCGGCTGTCCTCGAAGCGGTCGAGGCTGATGGATGCGTTGCCGCGCTGGGCGACGCGGCCGTCTCGCACGTGCCACTGCTCCGAGCACAGGGCACCCACGAACTCCTCGTTGTGGGAGATCAGAATCACGCCGCCCTTGAAGTCGCGGATGGCGACTGCAAGACCGCCGAGGGAGTCACGGTCCAAGAAGTTGGTGGGCTCGTCAAGAACGAGGAGATGCGGGTTGTTCCACATGGCGCCTGCAATGACAACCTTTACCTTCTGACCACCCGAGAGAGAACCGATCTCGTTGTGGTTGGCAATCTCGGGATCAAGACCCAGGTCATCGAAGTGCTTGGAGATGACCTTGGGCTGGAGCTCACGGTAGCCCAGACCCTCGCGCGAGGCTTCGTGGTCATCAAACTCCTGGACGAGCTTACTGAAGCCCTGCTCGACAAGGAACTCCCGAGAGAGATGAGTGTTGTGCTTGGGAAGCAGGCCACGCCATTTGCTGCAACATAGTTAGCAAACAGGACGAGTCTAAATACGTAGATAAGAAGAAGAAAAAAAGGGAATACGCTTACACTTCGTATTGGAAGGTCTTCTTCAACTTCTGTCGACCGACAAGGGCCTCGACTTGTCGTGGCGACTTTCCATCTTGCAGGTCAATCCACTTGTCCATCTGCTCACGATCGGCGTCTGACAGAACACGAGTCTGCTTCATGTGGACCTCGCGATCATCACCGTGCTGATAACGCCATTGCAGATACTGATTCGGCGTCTTCTCCAGATGCATCTCAACGTGCTCCAGAGCATGCTGCTTGATGTAGCCGATACGGAGGTTGGGGTGCTTCTCCACCTTGCCGACGTCAGGAATAACCTCGCCAGTCAGCAGCTTGATGAGCGTAGACTTGCCGGCACCGTTGGGGCCGATGATGGCCACGCGGGATGACAACGTCAGCTGGCAAGTAACATCCGAAAGCGACGGCTTGGGGGCCTTGGGATAGGTGTAGGTGACACCGCTCATGCGAAGGATGGCTCTGGTGTTCGACTTGACGCCGGTCAAGATACCGGGGGGAGGGAACTTGAACTGGACGTTGGAAGCTGAAAGAGTGTAGTAACTCTTGGCTTCGGGTCGCACCTTGACAAAGGCGGCCAGGTTGCCCTTGTAGCAAGCCAACTTCTTGTTCGGCTCATAATGATAAATATCGGTGGTGACATTGTCAAGGAAACCAGAATCGTGGGAGACGATAAGACTGGTAATGTCGGGGTGAGTCTTTAGGTAGTTCTCCAACCAAGCAATGTTGGTAACGTCAAGATGGTTCGTAGGCTCATCAAGAAGGAGGACGTCAGCGCGCTGCAACATGGCACGCGCAAGGGCGAGCTTCATTTTCCAACCACCAGACAGCGAGCCAACCTTTTGTGCCTGTCGACCCTCGGGTCCAGGGGTGAAGCCAAACTCGCTCAGGACTTCCGAGATGCGCTCGGTGCCCTGTGTTGCAATCTCTGGATCCTTGGAAACGAACTCGAGGATGCTGATGTCGGCGTCCTCGCCCTGGTTATGCTCCACGTAGCAGGTGCGCAGGACATCCTGGGGAGGAAAGCCCTCGAGCTTGCCGTTGGCAATGCTGCGCATCAGAGTCGACTTTCCGGCGCCGTTGCGGCCGCAGAGACCGTATCGATGACCTTTGAGGAGACGCAGGTTCGTGTGCGAAAGCAGCAGCATGCCACCGTAAGCCAGAGAGAAGTCGGCATTGACGATTTCCACTTCACCGTCGTCTTCCTTCTCGGGAACACCGTATTTGCGCTCGTCCTCCTCGACGTAGTACTGCTGAACGGCATCGGCAACCTTTTGAGGGGCCTCCGGGTCTTGCAGCAGTCCCCGCAGATAAGGGGCAATTCGAGCCGAGATTCTGTTCACAAAGCGGTAGTTGACGTCGATGGCGACCATGTCGCTGATGTAAGGGCGCGCAACCTGGTAGATGTTCGTGTGGTTGTTCAGACCGCCGTTCTTTGCGACCTGCTCGTCGAGGACCACGGCAATATCGTCGCCGGTCGTGCGCGCAACGATATCCTTGTCGTCACCCATAGCCTTGATCATGGTAGCCAGCGCACGCTCAGCCAGCTCACGGACTTCAGGAAGCGAGGCACGGTCCACCACGGCCTTGACACCAGGTGTCAGCTTGGGCAGGAATGTTCTGGCTTCGATGGGATCGTGGACGAGCTTGGTCAAGTTCTCGACGATGACGACGGTTTGGCGCAGCACCTCCTGGGCAGTTGAGGGGGTGTTGAGGGAACGCTCGAGGAAGGGGGTCAGCAGAGCCAGAACAGGCGATGTGACGACAGCGACGAATGTTGTCATGGAAAGGGCGTGGATGGCCTTTTGAAGAGTCTGGGTTGACGGGTGCTGCATCGTGTCGATGAGGAGGGGGATCCTGGGCGCAACATCGTCGTTGGACAGCAAGGTTGTGAGCGAGTGCATAGTTTGGACAGCCTGCTTCTCGACCTCGGCCTTGAGGTCGTGCATGCCTCCTTCGACGATGGGAATGAGGGCGGCGATCTTGGCTCCCATGGCCTCGCGCAGCAGATCCTTCTCGATGGCCTCTTCCTTGGTGCCTCCTGCCTCGGGCTTAGCCTTGTCGGCCATCTTCTGGATGAGCTTGTAGGCGGCAACGGTGCCCTGCCATTTGCCCGTCTTCTTGTTGAGGTACTGGATCAGCACGGGCAAAAGACCGACGACGAGAGCCTCGGCGCTGAGGTTCGAAAAGAGGGCATCGAGTCCATACTGGGCCGACTCGCGGACGACGTTGCCCTTGTCGGACAAAGCGTCGAGAGCGCACGCCACGACGCCCTCCTCCTGGACGAGCAGGACAGCCTCGCTGACGGGCTGCCTGGGGGGGAAGCGCTCAAAGATGGCGCCCAGCAGGTTCTGGCTGCTCTCCCTCCGCAGGCCGCTCTTCTTGTCGGCGGCGGCCTTCTTGACCTCGGCGAGGACGGCGTAGTGTGTGAGGCCGGCGGCGCCGACGGAGCCGAGGAGCAGCTCGCACAGGCCGTAGCTGGCCTCGACCGAGGCGTTGGAGGTCGGGGCTGTGAAGATTGTGTTGAGGAAGGCGGCGACGTCTTGCTGGGACGGCGGGGGAGGGGCGTCCTTGGACACCATGGTAGGCGCCGAGGGCGGGGTGACAGGGTGAGGCATCGTGGTCCCCTCTATCGTGGTTATATTTGTGCGTCCTGGTGTCCCTGGTGCCTGTAACCGTAAGGGGGGGAGGGGAGTTTTTCTTGTGTATGACTGAGCCTTATCGGCCTCGTCTGGCCTCCCCGTTGCTATTCTTTCTTTCGCTCTCTCTATCTCTCTCGCTCGCTTCTCTTGGAGGTTTCGTGCCGGTCGGGGAGATACCCAGCGAAAGAGAGGGGAAGCCCGTGAGGGATTTGGACGGGAGCCGAGGGTTTAGGCCAACAAACAACGAGATATGTGTAAGATGGGAAATGTCTCTCACGGGTTGGGCCTGTCCGTGGGGTTAACCTGCGACAAGAAAACCAGTATGCAGGCGGGCTGATTGTGTGTGGCGGCCAACTCAGACCCCGCCTATCAGGGGGGATGGAAACTTTTTTTTTTTCTGCCACGTCCCCTAAAACTCGCACTAGAAGCGCGGTGGCAGGGGTCGCCTTAGGCGGTAAAACTGGATTTTCTTCCCCCACTTGCTCCCTTATCGAAGCGCCAAATGTTTTATCTCGATACACGGCTCGCCCGCGCCGTCCTAGACGTGGCCCGTTATATCCGGGCCTAAGCATTGAGTACTTGGAAGATCCAGTGTCTTTAGTGGGGAAAACATGCCGGGAGGCACAATACATGCAATAGGTGGTTTGTAGAAATGCTGCTGGCAGAAGCATGGAGAACTCCATTCATAAGCTTCCGGATCACCACGTGGGCAGATTTAGTCCCCAGAGGATCACATAGACCCGAGTCTTGGTGCGACTTCCACACTGCAGCCACTCCTCGACTTCATGTGCTTTGATACATGTGCTCAGCGATTGGCCAAGAAACATTCCGAGTCTCGCACTCGTGCCTGTACCAGACTTGCTCATATCCACAGCGTCACAAATCAAAATACTTGTCACAAAGAGTCAAAGTGTACATGTATTGTGCATACAGATTAGCTCTTGGTGTCTAACCCATCTATCTCATCCTCCGCCTTCGCTATCTTTATACACGGCACAGTGGCCGAGGGTATAGTATAATCCACACATTACTAACAAAATCAAGTTTTGCAACGGCATAGTTATCATGGCTCCCGGCAGTGCCCGCCACGCTCATATACAAGCAATATAAGAAAGAGAGCCGAGAAAGGCGACAAAAGGAAATGAAGAATGGCGTCTCCGCAAGTTCGTTCGTCAAAGCGTCGTTCGTTACACCTGGGACTCGCCTCGCAACGCCATCGGCCCTTGGAAGCCGGATGCTGGCAGTGGGCTCACGTTCTGCATCTCGAGCCCTTGCGAGTTCGACCTCGGGCGCTTATCTCGACGCAGGCCCAGGCGCTGGTCGCCGTTGGAGTACTTGGACTTGAAGCCGTAGTAGGTGGGGGGACGGGGGCGGCACAGCACGCTGAACCAGTTCACGAATACGTTGCCGTGGCTGAAGGCGCGGTACCGCTCTCCTTTGACGAACTTGTGCGAGTTGATGTACTCGCGAGTCGTCTCTCCCCGCGCCATGAGGAAAACGTGATAGCCTGACAGCGCAGCAGGGTAGCAGAATCCAAGGATGCTGAGGATGAAGACCGCAAAGGTACCCCTGAAGTGGTCGATGGCCTCCCCGAATGATCCGCCCTGGTCGCTTTGATACACCAGGAGCTGCGTGAGGCTGGTGCCAATGAAGTACAGTGCCAATATGGTACCAGAAGTGACAAAAGTAAAGAAGTATCGATAGTTGCGCTTTCCAATGCAGTTGTTGAGCCACACGCAGTGGTGGTCGTGGCCTTCAATACAGTTGTCGCAGACGCGGCAGTGGTGGGCACGTGGCGGTCGCCAGATGTTGCAGGTACGGCAGTGCTTAATCGGCACCTCCATGGCTGCCGTTCCAGACTCGGCTGATTTTATCAGCATCCAGTCATTAGTAGGCGGCCCGACCCTCAACGGATCATCGTCGTGGGCGGGAGGGAATTGATGCAGGTTTCGTGGGAGAATCTATCACTATTAGCTTCTCCTCCATTGTTCAGATAATCAAGTCTGTGCTTACACCAGGGTCAGATACGGAGGCATGGATGAAGGAGGAAAAGCAGATATAGAAGAGATAGGCTCCGATGATCGGAATCGCCGGCGAGATGTTGTGCCACAGCCAGGGCGCTTCGAAGACGAAGAACAATACGCCTGGTATCACGACGAAAGCGCCAGTAGCGATGTTGATGGGTTGCTGCTTCGTGTTCTGCCACCGTCCTCCCAAACAGAATCTCGTGTTGCCCTCAAAGTATTGGAAAACCCTGCCTACTTCTGGTGTTTTCTGCTCCTCCTCTTGTCGAGGGCCGGGCTGGGCCTCATTGCCGCCATGCGTACGTTCACGGTGCAAACGAGGGGATGAGTTGCCAGAAGAAAGCTTTTCTGCTCCTTCTGTGCTGCGGTTGCGACTTGGTTGGCCCTGATCACTTTTGCCAGGCATGCGAAAACTTGAACGGAACGACCTTGGCGACTTGATGGGCATGACTGGGCGCTCTCTGGAGCTTTGATTTACATCAATCCTGAGGCCTTGTGACCGTGACTGCTCCGCGTTCCTATGCAGCGGCCGGACGCTATCCGTCAAGCTGCCCGCCGGGTAATGGCCCTGGGTTGGGCTCGTGGTGGAGGTGATGTGATCAAAAGTTTCGTTGCCCGTGAACTCAGAGCCTCGTGATGGTGGCATGCGCAAGTTGTCTTCGTGAGTGTTCCTCTGCTGCGCCTGGGGTGGAGGATTCGGAGCAGCATTTTGGGGGCTTATACTGCCTCCAGCATCCGTCTCATTGTCGTCGAGGCTACTGAGCTGATGTTGCGGCTGCACCTGTTGGCTCGTGGTGGTTGGTCGAGATCCTCCTCGCTGCGCCTGGAGCTTCTGGGAGCTCATGGGCCGGAAGAAGGCGTTGGAGGTCAAGGAAGGGACATGGCTGCGACTCGTCATGCTGCCTGCATGGCCTGAAGCACTGGCTGAAGTGCTTGTCGCGCTATTCCTCTTGGTCGTAAGCGGAGAGACATACGTCCTCCTCCCAACTGGCCCTGTGAATGCAGCCCTAGATGATGCTGCCGTGCCGGGTCGTTCTGTATTTGTCGCTGAAGGCTGCTGGGGTGCGTCCCCTTCCCCGTCATCACTCGCGATATCCGTCATGCGTGATGAGATTATACTCGGAGGGCCAGCTGTGGCCTGGTGGGGGATTTTGGACGAGGGGAACATGCCTTCGTCGCTAGGCGATGTAGGCCGCGCGTCGATGGGAGAGGATGAATATGCCATTGTCGCGAGATGTCGGGTCGATAAATTGTTACAACGGCATCATAGGATTGGAAGAGACGGCTGCGACGATTCGAGAATTAAGTATTTCGACAGCCCAAAATACGGGGATTTACGTCGAAGTACGTAGGCACCAAGGAAACGGGTTGTCAGGACGTGAAGCAGTTCGCACGAGAGGTCGTCGAGAACGGGGTGGTAGGCGTCGGAAGATAAGGGTGTGAAGGAGAGAGAGCGGCGCGTCGAGGAATTTAATTAGGTCGAAAGTTTAGTCGAGAAAGGAGCGGAACAGAAGAGTTTAGTATTAGGATTTACGAAGGCAGCGCTATAAGACTTGGCCAGAAGGAAGAAGACGAACGAAAAGGCGACGAGACAAGAAGAAACAAGAGAGCGGTGGTGGATGGGCTGCGCGCAAGGAGCGGTGGTGGTTGACATCAAATGGCAGGAAAAAGCAAAAAGGCATGGCGAGAGAGAGTCAAAGCGGAGGTTGATGGCCAGGGTGGGTGACGCCCGGTTCAGAAATTCGCACACACACCCGCACGCTGCCCGCAGTAGCGCCAGGCACCTTGCTCCATTCGCTATGGGCTCCTGCAGCCTGTTACATCAGGTGGCCCCCCCCCCTCTCGCTCCCCCTAATGGCCCCTATAATGTTAACATGCACTCAGGCACACACGTCTGTCAGAAGTATACTCTTGAAGGGAAGAGGAATAAAATAAGAACTGACCACCACGCCGCATTCCTCGAGTCAGCCTCTGACCATCGTGGGAGGAAGTAACACTCAGCCACCAGAGTCACAACAGGAGGGGCCAGGAAAATAGACAAAGGGGGTCGAAGAGGCTGGAGCCGAGTGATTCAGCCCCAGCATTCTGTTTCACGGCCAACCAAGGCATTTGTGACATTGTATAGCGTCATAGGTCTGCCCGGGTCCAGCCGTTTCGAGCGTCGCCGAGTGCTACGGCCGCTAGAACATAGAGTTCCGGCCTGCATGGGCATTCATTCAATTCATGAAGCACGGCATTCGACCAAGGAGCATCGCG
This sequence comes from Stachybotrys chartarum, assembly GCA_001021365.1. NCBI lineage: Eukaryota > Fungi > Ascomycota > Sordariomycetes > Hypocreales > Stachybotryaceae > Stachybotrys > Stachybotrys chartarum. The sequence continues at coordinate 251,841 of LDEE01000006.1, forward strand.
AGGCAGGCCCAGGGATGAGGGGCATGTGACGAGCCTGAGGCCGGGCTGGCTGTTATCCGCCTGGTCCGAAGCACAGCCGTTCGATTGGCATGGAGCGGTGGCCTGCACATGTGCCATAATTTCCTTTGTGCATGTGCGTCGGCTGCCCTCGCATGGTGCCTGTCGACCGTCCGCTTGGCCCTGCCATCCCGCGCATTACCTAAGTCTGACAGCGCTCGGGCCCGTCCTACTCCCGAACGTCACCGTGAAGACAAAGATTCCAGAAGGTCACATGATACGGCACGTGATTCTAGTAAAAGCATTGTCCAATGAATGCCCTTCCCAAGCTAATGCCCGAAATCATACGACGACATTGCCTCGAGAGCTTCCTAATTTGATCCAACAACAACCCGACCAATCCTCCCCCACGAAACCTCCAACCACGTCGTCACGATGGCTTCCCACGTCGCCCGCCGATTCTTCACCACGTCCGTTCGCCAACTGTCCCAGCATGGAAAGGAGGAGCTGAAGAAGGAGACCAAGCGCAACCCCGAGCTTCTGGTGCGTCATAAAGCCTGCGGCGGGTCAAAAGAAAAGGGACAAATGCCGGCGGATTGATACTGAGACGTTCTCTTACTAGGTTCTCGGTGGTGTCGTGGCCGCTTCTCTCGGCGGCGCCGGTCTGTACTTTGGTGCGATTGTCTTCCATTCCATGCCTTGCTGCTGGACACATGAGGGAACTGACTGTGCTGCGACGTAGGCTCTACCCCAACCAAGGCTACCTCCGAGGCTCCCGTGAGAATCGCCGACCAGGGCATGCCGTGGGAGGCCGAGTCTCTCGGCAAATACAAGTACCACCCCGGCGGCGACAGGTCCAAGGAGGCCCAGGACGCTCCCAGCGCCCTCAACGTTGTCGTCGTTCCCAACGTTACCCTCCCTGCAGAGCTGCACGACGCCATGAACAAATGGGGCAAGGACGGCTATCCTTAAGGAAGCGAACGCACCATGGGATACGCAAAGTTCTGGATGGAACTGGTGTTGCAGCCACGGGTTTGGCAGGCGGGTGAAACCGGATGGTGGCAGGAGGGTACGAGGCATGCCTTGGCTTGGCTGTGTAGATTTTACTCGAGCACTCGACTTCGTTCGACTACTCGATATCAGGAAACATTTTTTTCTAAACATTTATGCTTACATGTCTTGGTGCTACCCGATTCACGCCTCTATAGAAGAACCTGCCACATAAAACCTCACCCATATTCGCACAAGGTCATTCCAAGTCAATGACTAACACGTATTCTGGGATTTTCATCATTGCTACTGCTGAGCTGATTTTTATGGTATCGTAATCTCATGAATAAGACCATTCATCTACTTTCCTTATCCAATGGCAGATCTAAGTGCCAATTCTCTTACCTGCAAATCTACCGCATCGCACCTTTTCAAGCGGTAAGCAAGGCGATCTCTTCGCCTGTAAGGCCAAACAAGTACAGAAGATCCAAGAGGCTCTCCCCGTTTAGGCGAGCACCAGCTTCCATCTGCACCCGAGGCTTCGCGTTCCACGCGACTCCCAGTCCAGCCTTGTCGATCATGAGAAGGTCGTTGGCTCCGTCACCGACTGCGATAGTTTGTGACAGATCAATCTTCTCCTTGGCAGCAATCTCAACAAGGAGGTCCCGCTTGCGCTCCTTGCCAACGATGGCACCTTTGGCTTCGCCTGTGAGCTTTCCGTCCTCAATGATGACTTCATTTGCGTAGGCATAATCAATTCCTAGCTGCTCCGCCAGCCAGCTTGTCAACGGGAGAAACCCGCCTGATATGACAGCCGTCTTAACACCGAGACGCCCCAGAGCTCGAATGAGCTCAGGGACGCCCTTGGTGATGTCTAGGACGGACCTAAGATCCTCGAAAATGGTAGCTGGAAGGCCCTTGAGGAGGCTTAGACGCTCACGGAACGACGCCTCGAATTCCAACTCGCCAAGCATGGCACGGTGAGTAATGCCCGCGACTAGCTCTGCCAGGTTGGGCGGATCTTGCACTGTCTCAGCCAGCAGGTCAATAACCTCTTGAGTGATCAGGGTGCTGTCCATATCAAACACGACGAGACGAGGGTGTCTCCTCCAGATAGTGTCACGCTGCAGGATCACGTCGACATTCCACTCCTGCTCGAACCGATATATCATCTCATGCTTGCGAAGGTCCGTCAAGCTAAGATATTCCGGGGACGGCGGGGGTGACAAGGTCAGCTCGACCACACGTGGGTTCTCCTGATTATCCAAGCACCGATGGGAGGAATGCGATTCGAGGTCTTCGGGCATGGGGAAAGTCGACATCAAGTGCAGGAAAGAAGTGATGCAGAGCGGCGAGATGTACGACCCATAAAGATGGTCCAGCTGGTCCGACTCCTGGGTAGGAGGCTCGAGAGGGAAAGCATCGATGTTGACGGTAGGAGCCAAGTTGGCGGGCAGGGACTCGCTACTATCGGCAGCACTCGGCTTGGCGATGTTCTTGGTGCTCGCGCCATTTGTTGTGGACCTCGGCTTGTAGAAAAGGGTCGCGATAAGACGGTCAGTCTTCTGTCCCGACGGAGGCGCGCAGTTGGGATGACTGTAGTTGTGGCTGAGGCCGCTCTCTACGATGGTCGGAGGGTTCTCCTCGGAAGGAACTCCGTTGTATGGCAGGTATGGCTTCGGGGACGTACCGGTCGAGGCCGGCCGGATGTCTTCAATAACCGTGTCGATGCCCTGGTGGGGGTCGGGCTGTCTGGGAGGAGGGCGATACTGCTGATGATCGCTCAAATAGGAGCTGCTTCTCATGGCAGTGGTGAACTGCGGGCGAGTCGCGCTCTGCTTCGCGGCGTCCTCCCGGTCGGCCATGTTGGAGGGTAGCGGCTTTAATGCAACGCGGGCGTCTGACGTAGCAAAGGGACGAGAGAAGCCTGCGGCGGGAGCCCAAAGGCTGGGCCGGTCAAGGGTGCCGTTGGAGGGAAGCGGCAAAGGTAAGAGACACTTTACCGATCAGGTAGTTGACAAGAGGCACGCTGGGCTTCACCGCAAGGGGCAAGCTCGACGATCAACAGGCGACAGTGGACAGAGAGGGTTTAGACATTTCTGTCCGGGCATCACGCACGTTGTGCCCCGCTGCTAGACGTTAGAGAGGGGAAACTTCCAATCAGGATCATTTGCTCCGTGCCTGGCGTGGATGCCTGCCGGGTGCCGAGGTGGGAGCAGTAGCCGCGCTCGTCACGTGGTGGCCAAGATTGGTTGGTTGGTCAAGCGTGGGGGATTGCAGGGCATAATAATTCAGAAATACAGTACGTGAGTACCCTCATTCGGCCCCGGGCCAACCCGGAGTTCTGGCCAGCACATGTCACCATGGTCGTGGGGCGTCGCCAGAGGTGTCACGTGCTGCAGGCCGGCGGCGAGAATTCAGGCAGCTAACTGCCTTTGGGTGGCTTGAATGACACAATTTCGATGGCCGGCGCATCAAATCCCCAGCGAATCGTCGTCTTTTGGGGGCATGTCGCTTCGCGATGTCTGGGGAAGGATGAGGCCCATTCTGCCAGCATCGCAACGAACTTTGTATTCACACTTCCTGGCATCAGAGAGACATTCTGGCCTTTCATCGTTGGCGCTTTATGGGGGCCGGACCGTCGGGTGCAGGGTGTCCGCACGAGGTATGATTCAATGATACGCGAAACGCAACATCACAAGTGGGAAGATGATTTCGCCATCAATTGCATCATGGATGCAGATGCTTGACGCCTATGATTGCGTGCCGTGGCCGAGGAAAACCCCTTGCGGCGCTCGGCCCCGACGCCCGTTTGCTTGCGTGCCCGACGAACCGAGTTGGCCAAGCTCCACTTACCAATCCCGGTAGCCGGCCGATTCCCAGCCGGGATGGGCGGCGGCCGGTGCGAAAAAAAGACGTCGTCGCAAGTGGCAACATGGATTGCGCCATCGCGGCTTTGACCATTTTCTCTCATTACAAAGCCTGCGGTTGCCGACCATCAGCATGTTTGGACCCGCGACCCTCTGAATCGCTAGGTAGGGCTGGCCTGGCTTCCCCCGTCTCTTGACTTTGCTGTATACTGCAGGTCTATCGGGTCGATCCATGTCCTCATGGAAGGGTATTGCGTAGGCATCGGCACGGTTCGTTTTTGTGTCAACCAAGAGACCGAGACTCCATGATCTCATAATTCCAGGGTCTGGATGGTGTGATTGTCGATTATCCCCGAGGAGTCAAACGGCGGACTTAGTAGATGATGGCGGAGAAAGAAAATTCTTCTGCATCGATCTTGAGCAACCTCATCGTGACGCCGCTGCAAGGGGGGCCGGATTGCACGGTTCCGGCGCAGCCAATCCATTCGTTTCCTCGGCCGTGGCCCAGCCATCAGCCATGCACTTCGTAGTCCAAGTTACCATCATGCCAGCGACGGTCCGGACCATGCCCTGGCCAATCACGGCCGATCCTAGACTTCGCGAAGGGTCTAGCGCAGATGTCGTGCTCAGTCTCTGCACAACGCCCGAGTCTGAGGTTCTTGATGGCGGCGATTGCGCCATATCGACAGCCGCTCGCTGGTCCCAGTTCAGGCCCGTAATGAGCCATGCTCGACCACACAGCACACAGGGCCCGTATGCAACGACCAAGTCAGTCTGCCCCTTGGTAATCGCGTCGCAGATTAGTCAGGGACATGTATTGGAAATCCCGTCGATGCCTCCGCCAGGGCGGCACCGGGCTGTCGGCGTGGTCTGGGCCCTTTAACAAACTTTCCCCCCTCAAGACGTTGCAAGCCTCTCTGCTCTCTCTTGCATCTTCCAGTATTCACAGACTTGAATCGCTTGTCCAGCTTCGAGCCTTGCACATCTCCCCTGACCGAACCAGAATCAACTTTGTGTCTTCAACACCCTGTCGAAGCCACTCACCCCCATTGCCGCCAACCCACTCGATCCCAGGCATCCAGGGCTCTCTACCCCCTCCTCGCCTTAGGGTTCCCTCCTTTCTTCTCCCTCTTCCCAAGAACATCACCCCCTGGCTCTCGCTGGTTCCCCTCCTCAGCCAGACCCTTCAAATCCTCAGGCATCATGTCACAACCCATGACGCACACCTCTTCTCAAACGTCCCTCCCGGACGTGAAGCTTGACATGAGCTCGGTCGAGTCCGGATATGCCTCAGCTGCCCAGTCCGAGTACTCCCCCGCGTCATCCGTCACCCTTCCTCAGATCACACTCACACGAGCTCACGTCGAGCACCTCAACAAGCAGCTGGAGCCCCTGCACCCCATGGACATCCTCCGCTTCTGCAAGATCATGTTCCCCAACCTCTACCAGTCGACCGCCTTTGGTCTGACCGGCCTCGTCACCATGGACATGCTATCCAAGATCCAGACCGAGAACCCCGAGTCTCGACCAGTCGAGCTCATCTTCTTGGATACTCTGTACCACTTCAAGGAGACGTACGACCTCATCGACCGGGTCAAGGAACGGTATCCCAACGTGCCGGTGCACATCTTCAAGCCAGATGGTGTCGAGACTGCGGAGCAGTTGGAGGAGACGTACGGTCAGGAGCTGTGGAATGTCGCCGAAGAGATGTACGATTGGCTCGTGAAGGTCGAGCCTCTCCAGCGTGCCTATGAGGAGCTCAAGGTCGCTGCTGTTCTGAACGGACGACGTCGCTCGCAAGGCTCCGCTCGTGGTTCCATCCCTATCATCGAACTAGATGACGAGAGAGGCGTTGTCAAGATCAACCCGATGGCGGCGTGGACTTTCTCCCAGGTCAAGCAATACATTGACGAGAACAATGTTCCGTACAACGTTCTACTTGATCAAGGATACAAGTCTGTCGGCGACTGGCACTCCACCAGCCCCGTGAACGAGGGTGAGGACGAGAGAGCCGGACGATGGAAGGGCCGCACCAAGACGGAATGCGGTCTCCACAACAAGAAGTCGCGATACGCTCAGTTTCTAGCGGAGATGGACGATAAGCAGAAGCTAGAGGACTTGAACGCGGCATCGGCCGCCCTGGAAAAAGTTGCTCAGCCGACGGCATGACGGTCTTCCATTGGAGATTTGTGGGAGGACCACGAAAAATTGTTATGAATTGATGATTGCAGCATTGCGCGGGGCGTTTTGGGGTTCAATGAGCAGTAATAAGCTTCGGAGTAACGGGCAGCCGGCTGGTTGACAAAAGGATCTGCATATCTGCATGTGGTACCCACCACCGGTCTGGGTGACGCGCACAACGCGCGGGGTCAGCATATACTTCACATAGATCTCGTTGAGATAATACACAATTCTTTAATAAGTTCAGATGTACCGCGGCGTCATGTGATGGCTGGGAGATGAGATCTCTGTGTATGACGGAGTCGCAAGACAAAATTGGGGGATGTGAGCAGAGTCCAAGTTGCAAATGACCCGGGTCTGACGATACCCTGTACCCCGCGCCCACGCAGCGCGGATGGATACTTAACACAAGCACCCGTCGTTTCCGCCAATCGCAGATATCAGAGTAACAGACGGCAGCTATTTTTGATCCGGCCTTACTCTGCAATATCCGCACTACCATGGACAACATCTTATGAAAGGTAGGGCAACCACGATGCAGGCCCTCCCTTCGCCCTCGTCACTCTTCAGCAAGAAGAAAATACGAATAGTGCAGCAGCTTGCGGTGCCCGCTGCCGACTACGCCGATGCTTCACCCAAGGGATCAGTGGACGAAGGCATCCGTGGCTTCGTCGACGAAATCAACAACCACGATGGTTTCGTAACCACGAGTAGCTGCGCTGGGCGGGTCAGCGTCTTTCTCGAGGGTAGGAAGACGCTGTCTGCCGGCGAGGACGGCACACAGGTTGCTGGAGTCGGAGGCAAGGGTGCAGGAGGCACATGGCTTTACGTGTCACATGAGCCTCTGACGGCTACCGCACGGAGTGCAGATAGCAGCACGAATTGGGCCGAAATCCTAGGACTCAAAGATGTAGGAGAAGCAACAAGTACAGCAACAATGACAGAAGAGATCAGTGTTGGTGACCGTCGGCTCATCCACTTCAAGTTTGAGCCTATGGTTCGTTCCCAAGCATCCCCAGACATTTCACAAACGAAAACTAAGAAATCATGTAGATTCTCCACGTCATGACGGCATCTCTTTCTCATGCTCAGGTTCTTCTTCACTGTGCACTCCAAGCAGGTTTCCGTGAATCTGGGGCTGTCAGTGTAACTCCCGCAAAGGCAGACAATGTGGTTATGCCCATCGTCGCAGTACGTTCCATGGGGCTCAGCTTTGAGTCGCTCGTAGGCTACGAAGCCGCCGGTAAACGCCACTGCCTCGTCTCGCCGGAGTACATTGATTTGCTCGTACAAATAGCAAACGAGCGTTTTGCAGAAAACCGGAAGAGGATCGACCGGTTCCACAAAGCCTTTGAAGGTGCCCTCCAATCCCCACGACCAAGGCAAAATCCTGACGGTGAGGAGTGGGAGGATCCGGAAGCTAGGCGTCAAAGAAAACGTGCCGAAGGGTTGAGGAAACAAAGAAGCCAACTTGCCAAAGAGTCGGCACCGTCTGAACAGATGGACCAGCTTGATGTCACATCCGACTTGGGCCTGCTCGGCGGGTTATGACAACTGGACATGAACGAGCGTCCATCATTGACAGGCCCCGCAGCATATATCGATCGGACGTATGCGCAGCACGGCCGGCTCCGCTGCCTACGATGGTGCCGGAGATGTCAGTTTCGGATTGAGGCAAAGACCAGAACTACCTCGGACTTAGCTTTATACCTGAACAAAGCCAAACCGGGTCGGTCATGCATTCTCCCCAGTTATGGGTGTGTGTGATACCCTTTCATAAGTCGGTTGGATTTGTCGGCGGTCAAATTACCTGCCGTCAACCCGTCAACCTGTCAAGCGTTAGCTACCGTCCTATAGGGCTACAGTCTCATGGCGGTGCCGGGATCCGTCACGGCCGTGCTAGCCGACGTAGCAATCGGGGTACAAGGCTAATGTGCAGACATTCCCACGCCGTTTGAGTCGTAAAGTATGACCTTGACGGCCTGTCAATGCTGCCTTCATATCGGGTAATGCATTCGAAAATGGTTGGAACAAGGAAGAACCTAGCCCGCTTCTACCGTCTGAACCACTGCTCTCCTCGTCAATGATGCACGGGAGTCGTTACTTCTCCCTACAACTGATTATGTTTGGGCTGAGTGGACGTCAATCAGTCTTGTTCTGCCGAACCTTTTCAATTGACCGATGCACCAATCCCTGAACTGCTCCAATAACCACGACTACGATGTGATTAGCAATGTGCAGAACGCAAAATAGCACAAACTCAAACCCCCTCCTTGAGCCTCCCACCTGTGCATGACACCTGCGTTGAGCCATATTATGGTTGGATATCGCGTGTCCTGACACGATGGTAAACTCCTGTTGTTGGAACGTTATTGAAGGCAATCCTAGTATGTTGATATGCCAGCACGAGTCACGACGTTACTGTGGTCTGATGATCGCAGCGGCAGCCCGCGTATGCTTCGTACACCTCTACCAATACCAAAATCATAATGTACAGATTGGCGTTCCATGCTCCTTCTATCGTGATTCGCGCTTCTGATCAGAATACTGTTCTAAACACGGCACCCAGCCGCTCCGGTTCTTTAGGAAGCAACCTTGCTAACCCAAGTTGTCTCGAGCTTTTTGACCTCCGCCTTGAAGTTCTCCACCTCCTGCCAGCAATCCAACGGCCTGCGGTCGTTGTCCCTCAGACAACGGACCACATCACTGCGGGCGCTCTCGACGCTGTCCGGCAACGAGCGCAGCTGTTTGCGCTCGTCCAGCTTGCGGCGCAGCTCCTCGACTTCCTTGCCGAGGGTGAAGCGGCTCGGGCTTTTGTCTTCGGCGTCGGTCGGGTAAGCGGCGAGTCTCTCGTGCGCACGATTCAGCGCCTCGGTTTCGGCTTGTTGAAGTTGCTTCAACTCCTCGGCGACACGGGCCTGAACTTTGTCCTCGACTAACCTGGCGCGGGAGGCATCGGTCTGTGCAAGAGAGAAAAGCAGAGCGTTAGCCAAACTGCAGATACGACGATGTAGCATCCCGTAGTCCCGTCGGGGAGAAGATGCGTGCATCCTGGAAACGTGCCTCGTAGTTAACTTGTAACGAGTCGCGAATATCATGGCTGATACTGGGCCCAGAGCTGTGACGTGCGCGAAATGTCAATCAAGTGAATTATGGCGGGTTTCGAACAGAGTGCATATACGTACGCCTTCCATACGCTCGCCGACTCAGGCTTCGACTCGCTAGCACCCATGATCAGGGCTCAATGGGAGTTGCAATGTATTCGAATTGAGCTCGTTTGCAAATTTCGGGCCAAGCTACGGCGCTATCACGGCATGTCGTCGATGGATCGATTGTGTTTACTTCTGCCTGAGGCAGATGCGGTAGATCATGTCGCTGCCGCCACACTGTGGCTGGCGCGACATCATGTGGCTCAGTCTTCCCCACATGGAGATTGGGTCACATGCGCAATCATGTGACATGGGTGCCTCGCAGCCGGCACGTGCTCTCCTCTTCTTATCTTAGAGTTTGCTCAATTGTGTATGATTAATTTGCCCAGAGCCATACCTCGCCACGCCTCGCCATGCCATACTATTGTTTGTAGCGAGATGACATCTGTTTGGAGTACAAGGCTCTCCTTGCAGCTACGTGGGGACTTTTATATACCTGCTACGACCCCATGTGGCCGACCTGGCAGGATCACACCGATGAGTGGGGATTAGCCCCATGTTCAATCTAAGGTGTGCCCTGGATGTGACAAACTGGCTGAGATTTGGTGCATCTCAGATGATTTTCCAGTACGAACTGGCCATCTCGTTTACGCTGATGTAGCGAACCGAAGTGCTTCTCATCCACGCGGCGTCGCTTCCCGCCCCTTCATCAACTAGCACCCCGCCGTGCCAAGAGAGGGCCAACACAAGATGGGACGACATTCCATGGAGGTGTATCAGGTTAAGCGGGTGCTAGATAACATCTGCAGTGTAAATGAGCTGTGAGCGCATAAATAAGTTGAATGAAGTTATCTCGCTGAGATAATCTCGGGCTGGTCGTACGACGACAACCGTCCCCTTCTACGCAAAAAATTATGGTAGAGCGGGACAGGGGGAGAGGTTCGACCGACGGGAGGAGCAGCATGATTGAGAGGCCACCACGATCTCAAGACATTGTCAGATGATGAAGCTGGGTTGCAAGGAGCTAATGATGATTCAACTTGTAACATGGTGTCCCATGTTGATGGATCTTGGGTGGACGATTCGCAGCTGTGGAAAATGCTACAATGTACATGACTTCCAGAGAGCAGCTGAGCCTGTTAGAAACGTGTTTGCCACTTGATCGAAGTTCGGTTCGGAAGACGCCGTCCCCTGCGAGGAAAACTCACTCAGGGGCCGGGGTGACGTTTAACTGGGTGGCTTAGGGACAGCAAACGACTGGCCAGATCAGCGTCCCCTGCCAAACCGCAGGCAAGGGTGCCCTTACCTCTAGGCGCTGCGCAGCCACTGAGATCCTTAGATGCGGATTACTGCAATGCAGGGCAGTTGGCGGTTTCAGAAACAGCTGGCCAACCAATATCGCTGCATGGTCTTTTGTTGCAACCCGGCCCGCCTTCCTATAGGCTAAGCCAACCAGATCTGTTTTCCGTGCTTCTGGTCGATTTCGCCTACTGTTGGCTTCCTTTTCTGTGGCTCAACGGCTCGTGTTAACCCTGACACCAAGCAGCAAGGAGCTAGACCAGTGGACGACGGCCGGCGGACAAAGGCAATGCTCTCGGGAGGCTGGCTAGCCAAGACAGGAAAGGAGCCCCCGGCCTGTTACGCATGAAGGCGATGCCACCAGCGTTGATTGGCTTGCGGAGGTCTTCCACTCAGCGGAGGACATGCGTCGGAGGAGGCTTGCCGGAATGTGATAGATCGACAGCGGAGAGGGGGATGAGGTGACGCGATGACGGGCCACCACGCGGCTGACAATGTGAACCGCTGAGCAACAATGCTGTGACGACGAGACGACTGCTTGAACAAACGAAGGGACTTGACCTACCTCCCCCCAAAGCCTTGGGCGAGCCGATGCGGGCTGGTGAGTGCTGAGCTTGAACAAGTAAGCGCGCGCCCCGGTCTGGGCTGGGCAGGCTTAGAAGCCCCCGAAGAGGCCTAGCCGCCCCATGGCCGCCTAGACCTTGGCCAAGTGAGCCCTGCCCAGGGGCTACGGAATGGGTACCAAGCTGGCAGGAGCTGACAGGGCTACCTTCTTGGCCCGGCAGGGGCGAGCTGGGCCGAGTCCCCTCACCAAATCGCCTCGACTTCCAGCGGGTTTGATAGGTACAGTGGGCCTCTGGAACCAACCGAACCAAACGGGCGGCTGCCTTTTGGGTCATATCATTCCTTGCCTCCCACCTTCCGTCCTCCCTTCCCGACCACCTTCATCTTCAACCTCGACCTCACCTCTCTCCCTCACCTTTCTCTCTCTCTCTCCCCGCCCCGGTGTGTTTCACCAGTCTCTCGTTTTATTCCTCTCACACCCGCCTTCTTTTTCATCAATACTTTTTCCCTTTCGTTCCCGCCAGTGGCTGGGATCAAACTGTTTACTCGAGATCATCGTCCAGGTCGTCATCCGCCTCATTGCCAACCACCGTTCCGAGGTCACGTTTCCAACTCGACGAACATCTTATTCTTTTTCAGTGTGATTCACTAGACGTTGAATGACACAATCGCTGCTCACCAGCGCGCGCACATACACTCTCTTTTTAGTCTTATGACTTCAGTCAAGTGCTGAGCACACTACTCTTTGCGTTCAACATTGCCAAGATATCCGCTTCAAATAGCCAGACCGCCTTCTCGAGTTTCACTCGGGACCAGCCTACCTCCGACCACGGGATTTTTCGTCTCGACTTCAACCAATCGACGCTTGTCCTACCTTTTTCGTCTGCACCTTCGGTGGCACGCGCCCGCGCCCTCGACCTTCGTGCTCTGTTCCGGCTTTCTTTCTCGTCCTGCAGCCGTCCTTCCCGCGAAAGTGGAACAGCATTCTCTTTGGGTACCACGTCGCCGGTCTCGCTCAGTGAAAGAACCTTCCGTGTAACGAACAAAAAGAGTGTCCGATAAGGCCATCTTCTGCAGATCTTGCCTGCCCTCTTGATTTTCTATCTTTCTTTTCACATATCGTGCGACAAATTCACTACCGATTTGTTCCCACCTTCTCCGCTGCTTTCAAGAGCACGCCCAAATGGACTTTCACCGGCGCCGGGTCGCCGCCCTCGAATCCTTTATTTCCACATCAACACTCGACATCCGCGCTCCTGCACCCGTCGAGCACGAAATCGACCCGACCGATACCATCGCGCCCTACCACACCGCTCTCAATGGAGTCAACCAGCCGCTCAACCTTTTCTTCGTCGACGTCCTGTGGTGGACACTGGGTATCTTCGGCTTCATCATTCTAGCCGTCCGGATCATCGAAATCACCTGGGCACAGCTCCGTCATGTTTCCACAATGTCTGCACCGCGGGACAAGCAAACCTACTGGAAGATGGCACAGTGGAGCTGGATGCCTGGCCTGAAGAAACACATTCTCTATGCGCCGCTCTGGAGTAAGCGACACAACCGGGAGATTCGCCTCTCGTCGGCCATGAACATGGGCACTCTGCCCTCGCGCCTGCACAGCATCATCGTCTTCGTCTACGTGGGCTGCAACATCGCCTACATGTTTGTTTTGAACTGGGCCAACGAGAACCGATTTGCCTTCTGCGCCGAGTTGCGTGGCCGCTCCGGCACCCTTGCTCTAGTCAACATGATTCCTTTGATCATCTTCGCCGGCCGCAACAACCCCCTCATCACCATCCTCAAGATTAGCTTCGACACCTACAATCTGCTTCACCGCTGGATGGGCCGCCTGGTGGTTATCGAGGCCATCATCCACACTATTGCTTGGGCTATCGTTGCCGTGGCCGATGGCGGCTGGGAGTATGTCAACGAGAAGCTGAGGGGGGACATCTTCATCAACTCCGGTTTTGTCGGCACCGTCGCCATGTTCATCATCTTGATCCAGTCTTTGTCGCCGATTCGTCACGCCTTCTACGAGACGTTCCTTAACGCGCACATCTTCCTCGCCATGGTTGCCTTTGCATGTACCCTGATCCACTGCGTCACGCCTCACCTTCCGGTCGACCTTCCCCAGACTCCTTGGATGGTTGCGATTCTGTCCATCTGGTTCCTCGACCGCATGGCCCGCATGTTCCGGCTCCTCTACTCCAACTGGTCTGGGAAAGGCTTCACTGATGCCATCTGCGAGCCCATGCCTGGCGACGTTACCCGCGTAACCATCCGCCTCCCTCGCCACATGAACATCAAGCCTGGCACCCATGCGTATCTCCGTTTCTGGGGAGCCAACCCTTGGGAAAGCCACCCCTTCTCGATCGCCTGGGTTGAGCACCAAATCAACAGCCCGTTGCCGGTGTCGGAGAAGGAGCCTCTCGTCGCCTTGAACCGCCCAGCAACCACGACCGAAGTGTCTTTCGTCATTGGAGCACAGACGGGCATGACTCGCAAGCTGTACAACCTGGCCAAGGAGTCTCCCACGGGAATCCGTATCAAGGCTGCCATGGAGGGCCCTTACGGCGGACACCACAGCCTGGACTCGTACGGTCATGTTGTGCTGTTCGCAGGATCCACCGGTATCACACATCAGACACCGTATGTCCGCCATCTCGTGGACGGATACAACGCCGGCACCGTTGCTACCCGTCGTGTGACTCTGGTCTGGATCATCCGCGAGTACGAGTCCCTCGAGTGGGTGCGTCCGTTCATGGACACGATCCTGCGCATACCGAACCGCAAGGACATTCTCCGCATTCAAGTCTTTGTCACCCGCCCCCAGAACCCCAAGGACATCGTCAGCGCTAGCTCGACGGTCAAGATGTTTCCTGGGCGACCGAACGTGCCCCTCATCCTGGTGAAGGAGGTCCAGGAGCAGATCGGGTCCATGTGCGTCACAGTATGCGGACCTGGTGCCCTAGCAGATGATGTGCGAGGGGCCGTGAGGGCGGTACAAGGCGATTCCGTCGTTGACTTTGTCGAGGAGAGCTTCACTTGGTGAGCGCCTTGGTTTTGCATGATGAAGAGTGCTTGGGAGAATCTTGGGTTGGCGGCGTAGTAATGGAAGCGTCACATATACATTTCGTTCTTGTGTAAATACTTTTTAATTATACATATTACATGGGGAGGGGGCAAGCAGGCCTCGACGCGGAGGCAAGAAGGAGGGAAGTCAGGGATGATGCAGCGTTGTATAGACCGAAGTCGATGCCACAGCATAGCCTAGCATGATTGGTCGAGGGAACTGAATTTGGATTGATTTTCTTTGCTTTGCAATGAAACAAGTGATGATTTGTTCACGGTGTCTATTGCGATGGTAATCCATGATATTATTTCAAAAACGCCGCGCTAGCCAGCTACCCAATCCCGCTATGCATTTCCGACATGATCCGTGGTAACAGCGTGCAAACACACGCCAACACCCTTTCGTATCTTTAAATGGTGTAGTTCAGTATTTATGCAGCAGCCAGTAAAGCCAGTGCCTCGTCCACCTTGAGGTCATCCACATGTAGCCCATCGAAACCGTCCTCGACCACCCACGGCACGTCCGCACCGCGCTGGTTGAGAAACTCGCACGCCCTGCCGACGACCAGCAAGCCCGGCGGGCGGCTCCCCTCGGCCTCGATGGCGGCGACGACACTACCCAGCGTGGTGCGGATGACGCGCTGGTCCGGGCAGCTGGCGCGCTCGATGACGGCGCAGGGCGTGCTCAGGGGCCACAGCGTGCGCGTGCCGACGGGGGGCAGCGGCGGGGCTTCTCGCTGGACGGCGTCGGGGGAGTCGTCGGCGGCGGGCGTAGGGGGCCGCTGCTCGATGGGCGTGGTGAGCTCTTCGACCAGGGCGGCGATGCGGTGCAGGGCCATGAGGAAGACGACGGTGCGGCTGGGGACGTACTCGGGCGGCGCGGGCGGCTTGCCCTTCTTGCCGGTGCCGGTGCAGATGAGCACCTGGTCGGCGACGTCGCGCTGCGTGGGCGGGATGGCGGCGAAGAGCGGCGCGCTCAGGGCGCTCGTCACGCCGGGCAGGACGGTGACGCGCGAGCCCAGGCCGCGGGCGCGGAAGAACTCGACCTCCTCGCCGCCGCGGCCGTATATGAAGGGGTCGCCCTGCTTGAGGCGCAGGACGGTGCGGCCGGCGCGCACGCCCGCGAGCGCCATCTCGAGCAGCTCCTCCTGGGCGCGGTCGGCGTTGCCGGGGAACTTGCGGGCGATCTCGACGGGCGTGCGGCGCGGGACGAGGTCCAGCACCCCGGCGGGCACCAGCTTGTCGGCGAGGATGAGGTCGGCCGTCTGGATGGCCTTGTGCGTGGCTTGGGTGAGGAGGTCCGGGTGGCCGGGCCCGCTGCCGGCGAGGATGACGCGGCCGGGCCTGGGCGCCGCTGCCGGCCGGTGGTGGTGGTGGCCGCCGTCGTCTTCGACGTGGATTTTGCCGCTGGGGTATGCCTGGAGCACGGCCTCGATGTCCTCGTCGGTGACGGCCGCCAGGCGGCGCAGCGGCCAGTACTCGCAGACCTGGCCGAGCCAGCGCATCCTCCGCGTCCGAACCTCCTCGTCCTCCTGCTCGAGGACCAGCTTGTTAAACTGGGCGCTCTGGTCGAGCGAGTCGTCGAGGTCGCCGAGGGCGGCGGCGGCGTGGCCGTCTTGCTGGACGCGGCGGCGCATGGCGCCCAGGCGGTCGCAGGCGGCACCGAGGCCCTGGGGCAGGGAGGCGGCGATGTCGCGGCGGATGCGCGAGGCCAGCTTGCAGCCGCGGCCGTTGGTGGTGACGCCGACCTGCAGGGGCCCGTCGGCGTAGGCGGACAGCAGGGTGAAGGTGCAGAGGTGGGGGGCGTCGACGGCGTTGACGGGGATGCGGCGGCGGCGGCAGGACTCGGAGATGCGGGAGCCTGGTGGTTGTTCCTGTCAGTCGGTTGCAGGAAAGCAAGGGTCCCGAGCGGACGACTTACCGAGGGGATCCTTGGGACCCGTCGTGACAAAGACAGCGTCGACGAACCCATCGACGTCCTGCCTTCCGAGCGTCTCGAGCAGGCTCTCGTCAAACTCCCTCCTCTCCCAGCGCACGGCCCCGTCGGCGATGAGCTGCCGCAGCCCGCTGGGCAGGTCGGCGGCGCCCGGGGCGACGAGGACCGGGCGAGCGCCGGCGCCGAGCGACTGGGCGCACCGCGTCGAGGCGAGCGAGTTGGCGCCGACGACGAGGTGGACGTTGCCGGCGCAGTTGAGGGCCGCCAGCAGGGACGAGCCGCCGGCGCCGGCGACGGGCTGCTGCGGAATGGCCATTGGGGGGGGTTGCCTGTCTGTCTGCAGAAACCTGCTTCGAACTTGGTGATTTGGACGACGACAGAGACGACAACCTCGCGTAACGATGCGGCGTGGGGTCGAGGCGTTGTTATAAGGAAGACAGCTTGGGCCTAGACCCTGGAATTAACCTTCTTTTTTTCTTCTCTTCCCTTCCCGTGGATACACGCCTCCGCTGTTATTATAGCGCGTTCGGCCTCCGGCGCCGGCGATCGGGGTCGTCGCTCAATGTTAAAAAAGACGCTTGCTGCCGGATCCGGTCCACCGGGACTAACAAGCAGGACCGCAATGATTTGTTTCTTTAGCTCAGCGAAATACTTGCTCCAGAGTCAACGGTCGAGAGACGCGATGGATATATGCTCCTCCTACCATGAAATCCAGCATCTTCCTCGGCAGACAGGTGATTGGCAGCCTGTTATCTCCCTCCCGTCCGCCTGGCATTTCCGCGGAGGCGCTTGGAGATGTCCTTCCCCATGCCCCTCGATTTTCCAATGTCTTGCCCTGGCTTATCTTATCTCTACTTTTTGCAACCCCGCGGAAAATGGGCATCAGCAAACTAAAATGGTGTCATTGGCCGTTGCCTCCCCCGATAACCGCCCCCTCCGCGGCCGTCCCGTCGCGCCATCGTCTAGACTTATTGCCAGAATGGGCTTATCGCACTGGCCTGCAGCCTGTCAGGGCTCGCCACTTTCCCATCATTGGTAACCCATGTCAGGAATCGACTTTGTCCAGATTATCATGATAGCGCACAACCTTTCACCATGACTCTATCGGTACACACATTGGAGGCAATTAGATAGTATTATCAAATAGAACGACGTTTTTCAGTGTAATCGAATAGTCACCCTGAATACATATAGCAATAGGTAATAATAATAGAAAACACTGAAATGTACTCCATGTGACCAAATGGCCATCCTGATGATGGGATTGTCTATTTCTCTTTTTATCCTGCCAGCCATATCCATCCTACACATTTTCTGTTATACACGGTCTTTTGCAAAGTCGAGATATTGATACACTTAAATCCATCTTACTCTCTCTCTCTCTTCAATCAACGCTTCCTCCTCTCCCGCCTGCCCCTCCTCGGCCTCTCCTCCTCGGCCTCCTCCCTCTCGGCCTTCTCCATATCCCTCTTCAGTTCCTCCTCCGCAATGTCGTCAATCATCTGCTCTTCCCCCTCCACAATCTCGCTCAGCGCCTCCTCCACTGCGTCGCGCTTGTCTCGGGCGCGCCGGCCGTTCCTCTCCGCCCTGAGCTCGCGCTTCTCCTCCGCCGTCATGGGCTCCCCCTTACGCTCCTTCATACCCTCCTGCAGCCCCCTGCCGAGCCTCACGTTTCGCGCCGACCGCGTCTTGGCACCGAGTGCCCAGAGGTCGCCCCATCGCGACTTGCGCGCGTCGTGGTACGCCAGCTTGCTGAAGCTCTTGGGCACCGTCCACCGCTCGATCGTGCCCTCGGGTGTGCACGCGTCCAGCGTGACGTGCCCCTTGCGTTTGATAGGCGGCAGAACAACTCTCGGCAGCGTTTGCATGTCGGGCTGCTCCGACGCCCGCTCGTAGCCCTTGAATGCCAGCTCCGACGCCTCCTTTCCAGAAACCGTCGTCTGCCGAGCGACGCCGCGCTGAAAAGCCACGTAGCTGAATTCCACCTCGCCCCTGTTGTCTGAGCTCCCGAGAATCTCCTTGTAGAAAGCAGGTCGTACAAAGCGTTGGCTGAAATGACAGTAGTCCTTGCGGCCCTGGCTCTTTCCGGGGGTCCTGTACATGGGGCACACTTGGTGGTTGGTGCAGGGCGCGATGATGTGGCCCTTCTCGAGCTCTCGCGAATAAGCCGGGTTTGTCTCCTCGACGGCTATGGCCGGCTCCCCAGACTGCGGCAGCAAGAATCGCCTCAAAATGGTATCGCGAACGTGTGCGACGGCTTCGAATCCTCGAGGGTGTGCCTTTTCCACCACGACCAGCACTCCGCCATCCTCCTTGAGCAGACTCCACAAGTTGTTCAGGACTGCCTGTCGATAGTGATCCTGCTTCTCCTTCAGGAACAAATGCGACGCGATAATCACGTCGTAGCTTTTTCTTGCCTGGGGCTGATCGCCAGCGTCCAAGTTCTCTCCGCTCCTGTACGTTGAGTGCTCGTAATCGGGCAGTCGGGGCAAAAACGTAGTGTCCCCTAAAAACGTTTTGAGCCGTTGCCTCAGGCGGTCTGATCCTACAACCACTGTCCTGCGGCTTGGAGGATGGTCACCCTTGACTTCGTCCTTTTCCTTGAGCATGTCCCATTCGGCCTGCAGCATCTGTTGCCAAGCAACCAGGCCCGCACCGCCAGCACCTGCGTCGAGCACGCTCAGCTCCGCCTCCTTCCCCTGCTTCAACCGAGACTGCAGCCACTCGCTGCCCATCCGGCGACGCACTTCGCGCATGATGGACATAACGGAAGCGTATGCAGGGGGTAGGTACGCTGCCATGAACGCGTCTGCCTCGACCTCGGTCATGTGTCGCTGGTCTGGGGGAAGGCCGACTCCAACCTGGGGCCCATCTCTTCTCCACGAAGGCGTCGCTGGCGAGGTAGGCAGCCCTCGCCCGGCAAACGCCGCTTCGGCAGCTTGTTTGACGTGCCGGGGATGCGAGCGAGCAAGCATTTCACGAAGCGGCACCGAGAACTCGTCCTGCGGCAGCACAATCTCGGCAGGATTGCCTTGATACTGACCTTCCAAAGTGTATGGGTGGAACCTGCGCCACTCGCCCGGCTCCTGGTCCTCGTCTGGCGCAGGGATATATTCCGTCTCAGGCAGCCACTGGGGTATCACCTCGACCACCTCCTGCTCTTCTTGCTCCTTGGCGAGTTTCTCCTCATCCTTCTGCTTTCGTATAGCAGCTTCGTAATCCAGGGTGAGCTTTTGCATAGCATCGTATTCTCGCTGACTCCTCGCGACCGACTCGGCATACCCAGGTGTTCTCGTAGCGACGCGCTGTTCTTCCTCTCCCGCACCCAGCGCATCAACGTCAATCTCTTCTCCCTCCTCGACGGGCGTGTGCTTGATCCCATAGCTCAACTCCTCGAACTCGCCGCCCTCGAGTTGTCGAAGCAGGGTTCCCTCGCTCTCGGGTGGCGGTGCCTCAGATCCCATGTCGGCATGCGTATCGATTCCAACATCTTCGGGTCGCGTTTCCCGCAGAGGCGGGCCGTAGAGCCTTTCGTAGAGTGCGTATTCCTCCTCACTCAGATAGTCCTTGGGCAAGGTATCGCGAAACCGCTGCTTTGCGTCGCGAACAATCTGCTCGATGCTCTCGGCGTCATTCTCGACGTCGGGCTTCGGTTGTTCCTGTCGCAGACATCGCGAAGTCGACAAAGAGCGGGGAGCTGAAAGCAACACAGCACGCTGCTGGCTCAGCAATGATCCACGGGGCCGAAAAGTCTTGACAAAACGAACGGATCCCAGCTTAGGACCTAACGGGAAGGATATGCTGCACTTTGGACACGCATTCCGAATGCCAGCAACGGAAAGCATCTTCAAGGTCGTGAACGGATTAAGAATATAAAAATTTAATAGCAGAACGAGCGTGTCTAACATTTTCCTCTATACGCGGTCTCACGTGATCGTTCCATCAGTAATAGCGCCGACCTGATAGGCCGCCGGTGGCAAGGTATAGAGACATGGGGAGCCGGCTGAACACCGACATTCATAATTATTTTGGCAATTCCGTTCATAGTAATTCGTCAACACGTGTGGCTGGTTCAGTATTCAAATTCATTGCACCCGTTCCGAACGCCAAGCTAGGTATCTCCTAAGTAGTGCTACGCTTCATCTCATTCTGATCCCAAGTCTGCCAACGTCTTGAACGCAGCCTTCTGCGGTGGTCGAGCACCACTGTTTCCCTTGGCCGGACCAGACGGCCTGGCCTGCGTCGTCGTCTTTGGCTTGTGAATATTGAACATGGAGCTTTCCGCCGCCTTGTACGGGTCGAACTGGATCACAGTCAGTGATCAAGCCCCTGTCCGCCTTTTCTCACTCCGCTTTCTTCTGGTTACTTGCCGAAAAGAGCGATACCAGGTACAGGCCCAGTAGCAGGATCAGACCGTTGAGCAGGCCAGAGAAGTTGAACGAGGATCCCCCAGCCGGCGCCGCGCCACCGTCCCCGCCGAGCGTCCGCCCCGGGGTCTTGAACAAATCGCCCGCCTTGCCGCCGTCGGCGAGCTTCACGGCCTTGCTGATGGCGTCGGACAGCGCGGGCGGGTTGGCGCCCTTGATCGTCTCGACGCAGGCCCCGTTGTGGAAGATCTTGAAGGTCGGCATGGCCGAGACGCCGTTGGCGCGCGCGACGCCGGACTGTTGGTCGACGTTGACTTTGGCGAAGGCGATTCGCTTGGGCGACGAGTGCTCCTTGGCGAGGCGCTCAAAGTGCGGCGCAATCATCTTGCAAGGACCGCACCAGTCGGCGTAGACTAGGCCAGGCGTGTTAGTGTCCCCGTCGAGCTTTGGCGGACGAGGATATCTTACAATCCGCAATGACAACGCTGGTTCCGGAGAGCAGCGACTCCCATTCGGCAGTGGATCCGACGTTGACGAGACTCATGATGGCGATGGCGATGAATGCTGCAGATGAGGTGATGGCGCGGGCAAGTTGACACCTACACGGAAGCTGCCCATCTCCAAGTGTTATCGTGGCCCGGATGCGCTTATCAATCAATCACGTGGACCGACCTAGCTCCCCTGGCACGGCATTGCTAGGCGGTGTTGATTTAGTCGCCATGTTTCTGCCGTTCTTATTCCGCCCCTCCATCACACGGCCCCAGTAATTTTTGTGTTCACCGCCCGATTTACAGTACACGGACAGCAATTTTCTTGACGAAGTGCCAATTCAAGACGGTGAAATGACAGAACTTGTATTCCCATTCACATAGTTCGCTCATCATTTATCACTGCACTATCTTGAAAAGCACCTATAACTCTGGTATAAAATTTTTGTGTACAACAAAGTCCGCGTGTATGAGGAGGATTTGACATAGCATCATACACAATATCTCACAATGGAGGGCGGAAGAGAATGGACTTTGTCCGTAGCTATTCCAGCCAGCATCCTGGCCAAGTAAGCATACGCCTCACTTCCGTATTATACAAGACAGTTCCACTAATACTGTCCAGTATTGCCAGTGCTGACCAGCGCACCGTCGTCCCTGGCCGCGTCGCCCGTGCTCTCGCCATCTTCTCAGTCGACGAAGTCATCGTCTTCGACGACTCACCCCCGTCGTCCCGCCCAGCGCAGACCGACACCTCTGTCTACACAGGCGACACTGATCCCTGCCACTTCCTCACACACATCTTCTCATATCTGGAAGCGCCGCCCTTTATGCGCAAAGCTCTTTTCCCCCTGCATCCCAATCTTCGGATGACTGCGCTGCTGCCCAATCTGGAGACGCCTCACCACCCCAACCCCAAGGATTGGCTTCCTTACAGAGAGGGAGTCACCCTCCCGGGACGGACCAGCGCAGCTGGCGGAACCATCGTCGACGTGGGCTTGGAGAAGCCGGTGGAGATCGAGGAGAAGATCCCTCCCAAGACAAGAGTCACTCTGAGAATGCCAGACGACGAATCGCAGGCCCCGGAGTGCGTGCATCCTGATACACCCAGGACCGAGGGAGGCTATTACTGGGGCTACAATGTTCGGAAATGTGGTTCTCTTTCCGCTGTTTTCACCGAGTGTCCCTTTGAGAACGGTTACGATCTGAGCATTGGCACATCTGAACGCGGTGCGCCGGCTTCAAGGGTTTTCCCCTACTCAAAACCTGTCAAATTCCAGCATCTTCTGCTGGTGTTTGGCGGCCCGAGGGGCCTGGAGTTTGCAGCAATGAACGACGACGAACTGAGGCCCATGGGTATCCAGGGTCCTCGCACCAGGGAGCTATTTGATAACTGGGTCGATGTGCTTCCAAATCAGGGAAGCAGAACCATTCGTACGGATGAGGCCTTATTTATTGCCTTGACAGCACTACGGCATATCTGGGACTCTACCTAAATGCATCTTAATTTTCGTTGTCAATACCCATGCCCTTTGTCGGACTTTCAATGATAGAAGCACTGCTGGTACCATGCCCCCTTGTCGAAGAAGATCCGAGAACCCCCCGTTAGTTCTGGTCCGTCCCTTTTACTGCTGCGAAGGTCGGTACAACGCGAGAGTATCAGCAAACGTGCTATTGTTTGGCTTGGACGGTATCAGGTCGATTCCCTTTTCATGCACCATCGTGGCCGTTCCCACGGTACTGTAACCCAAGAATTTGACGCCGTTTGATCTGTCATCAACGCTCAGAATCCTCGCCTGGCAGTCCTGCTCAGAGGCTCTTGCAGCACAATTGTCGCTGTACGTGTCGAAGAAGGAGTACAGCCCCGCGCCGTAAACGACGATGTTGCTGGAATTGAGTATGCGCATCCCCCATGCCCTCTCGCAAAAATCTGGGTCTGCGTCATTCTGGCAGTCGCTCGCAAAGTCAGGGTCCCTCAGCGAGGGCACCGGAGGGAAAGGATAGCGAGCCAAGGGATGGGGTTGGTAGTATGGGCTCTCCGTTTGCGCAAAACCGATATAGATATCCTGGGTATCGACCATTTGGTATTGATACAGGACGTGATGCTCAGAACCTGTGGCGCTGAGCCAAATTCGCCCTCGACGGGATTCTATCAGTAAACCTCGGCCAGCGAAGACGGTGATTCGGCTGTACTGCTGATCTTCCAAGTCGTGGTCCGCAACCCAAAACCAGCAGTTCTCTGCAAATAGACCTCCAGCCGAGGAAGTGATGCGCATGCTCATGTACGCTGCGATGCAATAAGGGTCGATAGTGTCGTCACCCGTGATCGCAGGACACTCATCGAGCTGAAGATTCGTGCCAGCGAAACCGCCAATCCTTGTATGAACTTCCCACATACCCGACGGGAGTCCGGCGTTGAAAAGATTGTACTCTATGAGGATGGCTCCGGCGCAAGGCCCTCGTGCAGAGACAAAGGTGTCAGACCATTCGATGAAGCCCGTATCCCCTGGCAAACCAACTTGAATGACGGGTCGTGGGTTTTGCATATCTTCAAAATTGATACCACTTGCCATAATCACCGAGGCTAAAGCCTCTCCGACAATCCTTATGTATGGTGGAATAAGAATAGTGTCGGTCACAATGTAAATGCCCGCATCGAGATACGCGATGGATCCGTTTGCTGCAGCGTCATTAAATAGCCTCCTGAGCGCCTGCGTGTCATCGGTGAATCCGTCTCCGGCAGCTCCTAATGCGCGTGCCGTAATAAAGCTTGAAGCCGGAAATTGATCATAGTAAGGCTGCTAAGCGTTAGACAACTGCCTCAAGATCGGCCGAGGGAACTTTCCTTGGAGCGTTCATAATATCTACTTCCCTGTAGGAGGCTAGATCTTCGTGGAGTAGAATCATTGTAATATCCTGTCTGGGCAAAAAGTCCCCGTTCATCCGCAAGATGACCCTGGTTGAGTGAGTGGAAGTACAACTTGAAAGCTCTGTGTGGTAAACTCACCATTATGAAGAGGTCATTTCCTGCATCCTGAAGATTCGTTTGGTCGAGAATGAGACCCGTGGGCCCAATGACTGCCTCTTCAACTCCTTCGAAGAGAACGTTCTCCAAGATGAGAGTTCCGTTGGAGCCGCCAACTCCAGCATGCATCCGCGTTGTGATAATGCCGGTATCGACGTTGCGAAAGACACTGTCAAGAAGGGTCACCGACCCTGTAGAGTCACTTTCCTGATCCATGAGAATGCCGATCCTGCAGTCTGTAAAGAAGATACTCTTGTAAGTCCAGCCCCAGTTCCATGTGATATGAATAGCAATCTCGGAGTTAAAGAACCAAAGATTCCTCGCAGTATACTGCTGATTGCCAAAGACAGCAGCCTTACCACCTCCGTAGAAGTACAGATCGTTGAGCAGACCACCGGAGCCCTCTTCAATAAGCAGTCCCGTATGGCGGTTGCCAGGAATCGCGGAAAGCCGGAAGACGCAGTTCGTAATTGCCGTAGCCTGCGACGACGGCCAGTGTACACCCACCGCAGGCAAAGACGAGTGAAGAGAAGTCGTATCAAACTCCAAATTACGGATTTGTCGAAAGAACGCATTGGTAGAGTTCCACGAGAGGCCGCCGCTCGGCTGATAGGGGTTTGAATCAATGAGTCCGAAGCTTTCCTGGGAGAACGAAGGCGACGCTTTGATGACGGGACGGTTGGTTGGGTCCCCTATAAGCTGGGTGTAGAACAGATCTATGATGGAATCAGATATGAGGTATGTACTATGTAACTCAGTATGCTGCTTGACAGGTATTGATAGGGAAATGGTACAAACCCGGAGGGGAAGTAAACCGTGGCGGGCGAGATCGTGTTGCCTTTGCAAACCCCGGGATTGCATCTCTCGCCATAGCTAATCGCGGCGTTGATTGCGTTGGTGTCATCTTGGACTATATGGCTGTGTAAGTCTAGGCTCCCTAAAAAGCCAGCAAGACCTACCGCCGTCCCCTATTGCACCAAAGTCCTTCACGTTCCGGAACGTCAGGTAAGAGGGGTCGGGATGGTAAGGCGACCGTCCGCGATGAGCGATATCCTCCATCCAGAATGCCGTGGCTGCTTTGCCGCCAATGGCAAAGCAGAAGATCGAGGAGAACCTCATCTTAACACTGGGCTCTCTGGATTCCGCCAGTGATGGATCTTAATACGAGTGAGCGCAGAAGGAGAGAGTTTAGCGAAAAGGGCGGGCTGTCAGTTCAAGAGTTTGACCAGGTGAAGACCATGCCGTCGGTCAAAGGTTGTCCGAGAAGTCTTGGGAGAAAGAGAGGGCAGGGACGGGGTATGGGCAAACCCCTTCCGACGACGAGGGAAGGCAGAGGCGTTCTACGATGCTCTTGCCTTTTGCAAGCCTGGAAGGAAAACTATCGTGCTCGAGGAAGGGGCCATGGCATGATGCTTTCCATCTGTTGAACAATAACCATAAAAGAAAAGACGGGATAGGAAGCAACTGAATATCTAGAGAATAATGATAGTGATATTGTCTTGCTGTGCCTACGCATCGTTGAGATGCTCGGCTCGTAGAATGGTGCCAATTGAGTTGAAAAGCACATGCTGGACCTCGCAGGGTCGGTCAATGTTAAAATAAACAACAGATGCCTTCCATATCCTGGCCTCGCATGAAACCCATACCAGAACGCCTTGTATCATGTAGAGAGCTTCATGGAACATTAGAATGTACAATCCCGGTATAAAGACTCATTATTTTCCCAGTTTGGGCAACAAGAATGAGACTCTAAACGTTCAGTCTAGCGTCTGCATCCACAGAAGCGGCCTGTTTGAGGCTGTCGCTTGCTGCAGCCTTCTCGCCAGCTCTCTTGCGCAAAACGTTCTCGATGAACGCCTCACCGGCCTTGTACGAGGAACGGACGAGGGGCCCGCTGGCGCAATAGAGGAAGCCCATGTCCAAGGCCCGCTCTCGCCACATGTCGAACTCATCCGGCGTGACGTACTTCTCGACCTTGAGGTGCCGCTTCGTTGGTCGCATGTATTGTCCGAATGTAACGACGTCGACATCGGCCTTTCTCAGTTCTGCAATATGTTAGCACAATGAACGTACTGGGAGATTATTGCAAGATATTTGATGAAATCGTAGACGAACCTGTCAATGCGTCCATAACCTCCTTCTCCTGCTCTCCCAATCCCAGCATGAGACTAGTTTTTGTGATGATGCCATCCTTCCCCTTGACGTCCTTGGCATGCTTCAACACAGCCAAACTTTGCCTGAAGGTCGCTCTGCGATCTCGCACATACGGAGTGAGATCCTCGACAGTCTCAACGTTGTGCGCAAACACATCTAAGCCGCTCTCGGCAACGATGCGGACCATATCTAGGTTGCCCATGAAGTCACCAGTCAAAGCCTCAACAAGAATCGACGGCTTCTTTTGCTTAATCTTCATGATGGTCTCGGCGAAATGCCTCGCACCGCCGTCCGCGAGATCGTCTCGGTCGACGGTGGTGAGCACCACGTATCCCAGACCCCATCGGGCCAATGCCTCGGCAGTGTGTTCCGGCTCGTGGGGGTCCAAGGGCTGCGGGTTTCGGTTCGTCTTGACGCTGCAGAAGCGGCAGCCTCTGGTGCACGTATCTCCCATGAGCATGATGGTGGCGGTAGCAGCGCTCTTGTCCGAGCCTCCCCAGCAGTCGGAGATGTTGGGGCACCGAGCCTCCTCGCACACCGTGTTGAGTCCCAGTCCGCGGAGGTCGCTCTTGATCTGCTTGAAGTTCTGGTTACCGGCAGGGATTGGCGTCTTGAGCCAGTCGGGGAGTCGCGTGATGGTTCGCTTCTTGCCCTCGGGGCCAACCTGGGCGGTCTTCAAGGCATACGCATCAGCGGGGGCCAAAGGCTCTGCCGACGAGACAAAGTCTGCGAAAGGAGCGACCGTGGTGTCCTTGAAGTACGTCTTGCGCTTGCCCGGAGCGGCCTGTAGCGGATCGTTGGTGCTGGGAGGCACGGTGGCGAAGCATCGAGCAGCGGAAGAAGAAGAAGCACTCAGCATCCTCCGAACAGGAGCGTGGGCACGCTTCATGCAAGGCGTGATGGACGCCATGTTTGCTGCAGACGGTTGTCACGGGGCAATGTCTTCCTCTCGACGCGACGGTTGGAGACGGTGTCGGATTGTTGGATGACTATTTGTAAGTCGCCGGTGCAGCAGCGAGAAAAAGTTGGGGGGAAAGCCGATAAGACCCGCTTGCGGCCGGCGCGAATCGGGTCCCTGGTGGCGTAGCGTTAGGGGTTCCTTTGGTTCCTACCAGCCAATCAAAGCCTGGAGATTGCACCTTAACAGCCAGGCCTAAGCCGTGCACTTTAACAGAAAGGCGTCTTCAATATGAGCTTCTTAGACTCACCATGGAAATGACTGGGCTCACTGCACAAGGCTCCCAAGAACGGCAGATTGCTTGTCAGTCTATTCTCTTGATGTGATTGACAAGGACACACAATGAACTGTGCTAGGAAGAAGAAGAAGAAGAAGAAAAAAAGCATATGTTGCAGATGACCGCCCCATTGGTTTCGTTCAAATCCCCTAAACAGCAGTTTCGCTCGCCGAGGGCTTCCTCGCAATGAGCCAGAGGAACGACTCTTCGGCATCCCCCTGCACCGCTTCCACTTCCACCTTGAGCCCTGCAGTGTCCATTGCCTTCATGGTCTCCTCCTTGCCAAGGCCGCTCCAGTACATCCACCCCTTCGGCTCAAGCCACTCCTCCATGATGACCCCCGGCATCTTCACGGCCGAGAGGTTCGCGAGCATG
Organism: Stachybotrys chartarum; assembly: GCA_001021365.1. Taxonomy (NCBI): domain Eukaryota; kingdom Fungi; phylum Ascomycota; class Sordariomycetes; order Hypocreales; family Stachybotryaceae; genus Stachybotrys; species Stachybotrys chartarum. The sequence continues at coordinate 279,543 of LDEE01000006.1, forward strand.
CACCCGCCCGGCTCCAGCCACTTGCCAATCTTGCCCAGCATGGCAACCTGCTCCTCCGCGGGGAGGTGGATCAGGGTGTAGAGCGCGACGACGGCGGTCAGGGAGTCGTCCGCAAAGGTCAGCTCCGTCATGTCGCCGGCAATGTACTCGATGCGGCCGTTGTCGACGGCGGCGAGGTTGCTGCGCGCCAGCTCGAGCTGCTTGGGGGACAGGTCGTTGGCCGTGACCTGCAGCTTGCCGTTGCGCTCGCATGCCGTGGTAAGGATTGGCAGCCCGGCGCCGCAGCCGAGTTCGAGCAAGGCAGCGCCGTCCTCGGTGAGACGCGGCACGTGGCGGTACAGCTCGTCCAGCCACGTAGCGCGCAGAGTGTGGTGACGCTGAGTCCAGTCGTTATACTTGACGGCGACGGCGTCGTATGATTCCTTCAGCCTCTGCTTTACGTCGGGGGGCGCAATCCATTCAGACATGTTGACGGTTTTTTTCTTCTTCCCCTTGTTAAAAAGGTTTGATCTGTGAGTAAATTATATCTTGCTTAACTATCTCTGGACTCTTTGCATTCCAAATTCCCGTGTTCTGCTGAAACGCTGCTACTACTTTATAGGGGAAGCTCTATTGATCGCGCAAGTCTAGTGAGTCACAAAGAGTACAATTTCCCCGCCCAAATCCATCTCACTCAAGGACTCAATCTCGGCTTAAGGGGTTTCTTAAGGGAGATCCCATTGGATCGCATCCTATTTCGCAAAAGGTGTATCGTGAGCTGACCGTTGTTCCCACTTTGATCCATGAATTTATTACACGACAAGAACGATCTAGATACCCTTCTCGGAGCTGATCTGCTTAAGCCGTTGTCGTGGCTTAAGCAGGTCTCGAGTCATCCGGGGATGATTCACAGGCCGGAAGGCTGACAAGTGAAGCGGCACCACGCTTACTCAACTCTACACGGTCTCCTCCATGATTCCTAGACTTGCCCTGCTATCAACGCAAACTTACCCCAAGAGAAAGAATTTCTCAACGACTTAATGAGATGCTGGAAGGCAATTACAGTATTCTTTCGGATTGTAAACAGAGTCACGGTAAACGTTGTTGTAGAAGTAGATTCACTTGATGTCTGGAGTTGGAGAGGAGTTGCCCACGAGCTCACATATTATCGGGTAGTTGGGGTGCGTAGTCTGCCTGAGCCCGAATCTCTCATCAAGGCCAGCAAAGTGTTGCCCTTCAACTTCCTCTTCTTCTCTCTTATGACCAGTTTCCGCTTCCTTGGTTTTCAACCAGCGACTACGTTCCGGCCATTGGCAAGGCAAAGTATTGGACCATAACTTACCATCCTATGTTTCGTGTTTGACGAAGAGCCAAAGTCCAGACGTGGACCACTGACTGCACGACATATCCGGCGAAGCCTCATTCGACTAGGTCAAGTAAACGCGGTAAGATGGCAACTGCATACCACATGGAATCCATGCCCTGGGAGAGGGAGCCATTGGAGAGCGGTGGCTGCAAATATCACGTATTCCCTGAAGAGCCTCAAACCAGCTACCCTGGCGGTGCGTATAGCGACGAATGGATGGACAGTGGCGAAGAAGCTTCAGATCAAGAGGATCAGTGCATACCCGGCAATGAGGACGACGCGCATCAATGGGGTAGGTCTTCTGTGGCGCCGTTACCCAGCACGACTTCTCCCCAAGGTGAGCGCTCCGCTAACATATAATTCTTCCCATGCACAGGTCTATTTTCTTCTGCCAGCGGCATCACTGAATTATTTTCTGAAGAAGAGCCTCTCGTCGAGTCCATCGTGAAGGACCTCTCCTCCGGACAGGCAAGTCTGTCGAATCAGCCGAGCTCACAGCACGCTCACGAAGACCCTGCGCTGCATGGCATGAAGAAACCATCAACGGCTATAGACGTGCTGGAAGCAGCCAAGAATATTCGGGATGAACGAGCTCGCAGCACTGGTCATAGTGCCTCGTCCTCCAGCGTTCTGGTGGGCAGCAGAGTCGCAGAAGATCAAGATGCTGGCCAGGGTACCTCCGCCGCGCAAGAGCAGCTTTCAATCGAGCAGCGCGCGGACAAGGACGCCCCAGATACGATGCCCGGTCAATCAGCCGCTCTGTCTGAGACCATCATGGACGACGCCTACGAAGACCTGGTCCAGCACGTTAGAGAATGCCAGAAGATGTGCAGCCTCATATCGCAATCCTGCGAGCGCACCATCCAACGCGCGCAGCAACACAAGGAGAAGAGAAAACGCGCTGCCGAGCGCGAAGCCGAGGACATGAGGATGCCCAAGCGCCTAAAGGCTCTGGAGTCGAAGCTGGACATGATCATGGCGGACAACCGAAAGCCCGGCTTGCTTCGGCGCATCCAACCCATCCGCTGGAGCACGCGTCTCTGCGTGCGGACGTGGCGTGTGACCCGAGGGGTTATTTTCATCACGCGCCTCGCCTCCGTCATCCGTGGCGCCAAGTCGATTGTGCTGAGAGACAAGAGAAGGGCGTAAAAAGACGGTGGTTGGCCTTCATACTGCTGCGGCCGTGGGATAAGGAAGGTTGGAGTTACGTGGAAAGCAACGGCTTCCAGAATGTTATTCATTGATGGGATGGCGTCCTTCATTATCGGTCAGCAGGTGTTTCGTCCAGGGATTAGAGCCTCTTTATACGGGTTTATATAGTTTCATGAGGCCACTACCAAGTTGCGTTCTGGGAGGCATGAATGTTGGTTTCGCAGAGTGAGCTTAGATGGAACCGCCTGAAATGGTAGCCAAGCCAGCACCTGCATTCTGTCCCTTTCCAATTAGGCAACTCGCATCACCACGCCCAGTCCCTGTTACTGAACCCAGCCTAAACCTTTAGTCCCTCGCCGCGACTTCATCAGATGATAGGGTTCAAAGCTCCGACTGCTCCGAGCCGGCACGGGCAGCGTACGGAGACCCGGCTATAAGTCGTGGTAGCCGACCAACTCCGAGCGGAGACCACCATGCCGTGCCGGGGCCGCATCTTTCGACTTACACGACAACCATTGTGGCTTCAACACCGCCAGTAAACATCACCAGTGGTCGAATCAGCTGAGGAACCCCGTCTCATCATGTTTCGTCGCGTCGCCCACGCGCATCGCCAGCATGTACCACGCCACACCCAGCCTGCCGCCCGCGCATCCCTCATGACATCAACCACCACCCTCCCTCCCCGGCCCCTCCGNCCCCCAGAACAGCGTCACCGCCTCCTACTACCGCGGCGGCTCCTCCCGCGCCGTCTTCTTCCGCCAGGACGACCTCCCCCCGGACGCAGCCCAGCGCGCCACTATCTTCCGCAGCGTCCTCGGCAGCCCGGACCCCCATGGCCGGCAGCTCGACGGCATGGGCGGCGGCATCTCCAGCCTGTCCAAGATATGCCTCGTGGCCCTGTCGTCCAGGCAGGACGCAGACGTCGACTACACGTTTGTCCAGCTGGGCGTCCGTGACGACAGGGTCGACTACTCGGGCAACTGCGGCAACATGTCCAGCGCTGTCGGCCCCTACGCCGTCGACTCGGGCCTGCTGAGCCTCCCGCCGGATTGTCACCCCGGCGGCAGCGTCGCCACGGTCCGCATCCACAACACCAACACGGGCAAGCTGATACACGCAAGCTTCCCCGTCGTCCAGGGAGAGGCCGCGGCCGAGGGCGACCTGGCCATCGACGGCGTTGCGGGTACGGGCGCGCCTGTGCAGCTCGACTTTGTCGACCCTGCGGGATCCCGCACGGGCAAGCTGCTCCCCACGGGGTCGGCTTGCGATGACCTTGATGGGATTGCCGTGACTTGCATTGACGTGGGGAATCCGTGCTGCTTCGTTCTCGCGGCTGATTTGGGTGTGGATGGCGCCTTGTCCTCGGATCAGATCGAGGCACACACTGCGTTAAAGGAGAGACTGGAACGCCTTCGTCGTCAAGCAGCAGTCAAGATGGGGCTCGCTGCCACGCCAGAAGAAGCCCCTGACGCTGTACCCAAGATCTCCATGGTATCGCAGACGAAGAAGCCGTCAGCCGACAGAATCACGGTCCGCGCCATGTCGGTCGGCCAAGCGCACAAGGCCGTGCCTGTCACTGTCGCCTTGGCCTGCGCGGCCGCATCCAAGATTCCGGGGACGACGGTGGCTCAGTCTCTCTCGGGCGATGGCAAAGCAGGCACTGCCATAGAGCTTGCTCATGCCAGCGGCCTCCTGAAGGTAGATGCGTCGTACAACGAGTCTGGGCATCTCGTTGCTGCAACAGTATTTAGAACCGCGCGGCGGCTCATGGAAGGGAGAGTCTTCTGGAAGCAATCCACCCCTACATAGCCCCTTGAGCCAGTCCTGTATAATTAGCAACAAAAATGTAAGATTTGCATGATTACTGAGCAGTGCGACCAAGGCGGGCGTCAAGGAGCGAATGTGGTCAACGTCAAGTTATATTCGGTTGTCCCACCACTATCTGAGTCTTCTCCTGTGCACCTGGCAGGCCTTAACACTCTCATCCAAACCTCCAATCCCCCATTTCTCAAACACACGAATCCCAGAAGCGAATAAAACGCACATACTCCAAAGCTCCAAACCGCGCGATCGGTGTTATCAAGTCCTTACCCATAGAGATCCATCGTTGTAAGCCTTGCTGACCCTCAAACCGAACCAACTCGTCTCCATCCTCCAAAAGGGGTATCACCATCGAAACGAAGAAACTGTCGTCCACCGTAGAAGCGAAAGATTCGAATGATAGTGCCAGGTGCATTTTTTCCAGCTTCGTCTTCCATCATGCGTCCGTCCCAAAGTGCTTCTACACCCAGCTGCTGCCGCGCGGCCAGGCTGAAATTGAGTGAAGAAGACTCGACGGATACAATTCATCCAGCAAGTGATTTCCAGCCAGCGAGCACATGCCTTGGGCCATGTCTGCGTTCAGCGGGAGAGAGACGAGAGCCTCGCACACCTTGGCGATGAAGATGCAGGACAGCCCCCGACATGTAACTGCCCGCTGGGGAAGAATTGAAACATTAAGAATTGAAGCCCTACGCTGTGCGGGTAGGGGCAAGTAAATGTGACTCAAAATGAATCCACAGGCCATCATGCACTTCGTAGGTGCGTGCTCGGTCTCTCCCCAATTTGCGCAGTGACGAAGCGGAGGGCAAGTCGCTACCATAGGCGGACCGCTTGTCAAAGGGATGGTCTCGCAGCACATCGAGTTCGTCATGATCGTGGAATGTGGCATAAGTCGGGTCATGGCAAGTGAGCCAGTTGTCGACATAAGGTAAGTGACAAAGGAAATGAAATTGAACGGACGTCGACAAAGCCGACAGTCGAAGAAGCCAACACCATCACCCCGGCTTCTTCCATCCTCATCCTCATCCTCATCCTCGCAACCTCTTCATCAGATCCGGTGGCACCGTGTCAACCCTACAACAAAGCAACTACCACCATGCCAGCAACACCGGCAATGACCATCTTTCCAGCGTCGAGGGCTGAGCCAGCGCTGTCAGGTTCAGGACTGTTGCTGGGGCTGTCGGCGCCCGAAGTCTGGGAGACGGCTCCAGGAGTGGTAAAGTGCGAAGTGGTGCCGACAGTAGGCGTGTAGGAGGCGGTAGAGTTATCATAGGTAGAGGTAACGGTGTGAATCTCGGACAAGAGGTAGGTCTTGGTCAGGGTGGCCGTCGAAGTGATGGTGGTGGTGCTTTCATCCTGCGCAAGCGCAAGCGCCGGGAGGATGGCAAGTGCCAACTTGTGGAAGTGCATTTTGGGCAGGTCCTGAAAGGAGGCTGCGATTTGCGACTGGATACGCTTTGTCCAAGAGGCTTGAGTTGTAAGATGCCGTGATATGGCAGTGAAGATTGCCCTGATATCTCTCAGAGATATATCGCTGCTGCAGGACAAAACAAGGAATTCCTGTCTTGCTGATTCTCTTGCTATAAATCGATCCAAAGATTGTGTGCGAGACGTTGTTCTGTCCAAAAAGACATACGCGCGTGATGCGAAGCAGGTGTTGGATGAGTTGTGGCTGTTGCCGTGGTATGTCGTGTATCGTGTGTCGTGTAAGCCGAGATAGATGGCTTGGTTTGATGAATGAGCGTGGTGACGGGGATAGTCGATATCACCGGCCGTCGAAGATTGGGAAAAGACTTTGCCAACGAAGCCTAATGGGAGAAGGAGACGATGGGTGGGAGGTCGAAGAGTAAAAGGAGCCGAAGGGAGAGGGATCGTGGAGGATCCGGGGCGTACCAGTGCAAATAAGGCGTGAGGGAGGGCAACAGCCGTTGTGGAGAGCCCATGGCGCCCTCCGCCTGCCACCACCCACCCACTCTCCCATCCGCTGGATCATGCCTCCTTGGCCCCGACCTTCAACCTGTGACTGCCCGGCCCAGCAAGACAGGCCGAAATTGCCCTGAAAACCACCCAGCCCAGGTTGGTCGCCATCCACTAGAAACGCCTACTTCCAACTCGAGCAGGGGGGGCTCAGATTTTGCATCAAGAAACCTGCCGCCCAGNACAAAGACCCAAACCCCTGCTGGGGGCCTCTCTCCCGCCTGGGCCGCCGGGGGATAGTTCCAAGTAACCGTGACCGGCCCCTCTGCATTATTTCTGCCGTACGTACAAGTACCGTCGACTTGGGCATCTGGATAAATGCATGCGGGAGATTAAGGGTGCCTGGACCCCGGTCATCCAAGGCACACCTCCCCATCGCCAACCCAGCTCGAGTCTCCTCCATCTCGTGCTGTTTTCCTCAGGACGTTGGGCCCGGGATGCTCTTAGCGCAAGAGACGGCGGTGGTGCAAGCCTGCAAGGGACCGTCTTGGGTCGTTTGAGCTGTTTGTCTCGTGCCATCAAGACGGCCTTGGTGCGTGGTTCATCCGGCGTCTGGAACATGATGGCTGTCGCGGTTTCAGACAGTGGCCGCCCACGATGTTTCTGCCAACCGCGTCGTTTCGCAACGTCCAGGTCTCCTCGCGATACCTGCTCGAGGAGGGAAGCAAGTGCGTCGCGCTGACCGCGCGGTGGATAGGGATAGCAAGCCATCGACACGGTTCCATCAATTAAATTGACCTCATTAATATAGACTGCGGTGGCAACGCGTTGGCAACCGCACAGGTTGTTACGCTTCTCATTAAAGCCACTCAACCGCTCAATCAACGACAGGAGCCCTTCCACCGCTAGCCCGTCACCAACCGTCCAGCAATGGGGGCCTGCTGGAGTCTAGCCGTCGCAGGCCCCTCGTTGGTGGTTGCCGTTCTATTGGCATCCCATGCCATCCCCGAGCATGGCCGACAACGATCCTGACGCTTGGATCCCCGGGCGGCGCCAATGGGTGACCTCATGCCCTCGGCCTCATGATTGTCCTTCCCTTTCCAGATCCCCCGTCGCCGGCCCAACCCCCAGCCCGCCCAGGCCCGCCAAATGACTCTTGGCGGTTGTGGTTATGGTTAAATTTGCATCATTTCCTGCTGCTGCCCATGATTGGCCGACTTGTCGGATCTGCCTTGGCGCCCGTTCCTGCGTCCTCGTTCCTGGCGCTATTCCTCGTTTGGCCCGCAACGTGACGGGACAAAGTCTGGGGCACCTGCCTGGTCCTGCCAGTGCCACATGAGCTTAATCTTGGACCAAGGCCCTCTTCGGCCCGCCCTCGATCTCGTCATGCAGACCATGTCCGTTCAACGGCGGAGGATCCCCGATTATAATTACTCAAATCACCGGCTTGTCCTTTGCACACTTTGGTGACCTTTCCCAAACTATCTTGACCACCTTGGTGTCACGGTCACGACACATCGTGTTCTCCAGCGCATGAGAAGCGAGCGGTCGCACGCCGCACCATCGGGCGCCTGAAACGTGTATTGTCTTGCCCGCCGCGGGACAGCCCGTGAGCAACCGAACCCTTTCAGGAGCTTTGATGTCACAGAGACGTTGGCGGCTATTCTCACTGCTACCGCCAAGTTGCAAAGACCAGACGGCGCGCTGATGCTCTGGCTTAGGTTGTTGAAAACACCTCCGGGATCGTCTTCAGCATCTTGGCTGGCATGGAATGCTCTGTGCGCACGTTCCGCTACCGTCTTCACGGGTTGAAACAAAGCACGGCCGCCCAACTAGGTTCCTGCCCCGGATTTTGTGCATTTGCCTGCCCTCTCGCGTGCTCTCGCCGCCCATCACCTACCTCCCTGACAGCCAATCTCGCTTGCGCCTGGCTATCGACTTGTGCTCTGTGATCACGAACGAGTCTTTTCTTCATGATTGGTCACAGCTGATAAGGTGTTAACTGCATCAACGTATAGCCGCCTAAGCTGGGACGCTAGTGAACATCGATAGACATCAACCCGCCGATTCTTTTCTGAATGCCATTTTACTAAGCCGGAGAGGATGTTGGTCCATGTAATCGACAAAGGCCCCAAGTCAAGGGCCTCACTTTTGTGGTCTGCAGCTGTTTCCAACCTACTGTTTTCCGGCTACAAAGCACTTCACAATCTCACATTTCTTGCCTTTGGATGAAATGGTCTACAGCGCCAGTGTCGGATGATTCAGTCTATAGTGGCAGTGGAGAACAAATTTTGAAACGAGCAAGATCTGATGTCGCCAGCACTCTTGATAAGATGCACGGCCATTGAGTTTGTTTCGCACGTTGTAGTCCGATTTCGTTGCTTTTGACGCCCTACACACTAGAGACGACCCTGCCAATCTTTGTTTGAGCAGCAACGACTTTCCGACGCCATAGCCTAGATGGACAATTTCTTACTCAACTGCACACTTCCCTCGCTGATAATCCAAGAGTGTTAGCATCCAAAGGGAACGTAAGAAGATTGCCCTGGCCAAAAATGTCCATCTTTATCTAGTCGTACGCACAAGTATAATATTGTGCTCAGCATCTATGTGAATATGCGCCGTCAGTAGTTGTAGACGAAAAAGAATTGACCTCTTTGCAACGCCGGGCAATAATCAGCATGCATTCAAGCAAGAGTCGACCGACGACGTAATCAGTTCCATTTCATGTCACGGCCAGCCTTGTCGCGAGTGGCTGAGACGCACGTGTGTGCGGTTGAAGGCTGAAGGCTGAATGCTAGGGGCGATTGAGTTTACTAGAGGCAGCCACAACCGTTTCTTGTTCCTTTGGGCGGAAGTCCCCTCTTTTTTCCCTTGAAGCTATGGATCTTCTTTTTTGTGTTCTTCAAACACTCCTCGCTCCCCTTGGCACTATCCAAGCAATCGGCTAACGGGGATGGGAACAAGAGACAAGAGATGACGGCGAGAGGCTGCCCGGCTGTTCTGAACTTGGGAGGGAACAAGACCCCTGTTCTCCAGCCACCTCACTTTTCAGACCGATGTGGGGCCTTGGCCACCTGTGATTGGCGGGGTGTGGCTGTCGACTGCCAGCACATCGCGGGGCAGCCGCAGCCGTGATAAAAAGTTGGTCTTGCCCTTCCATACGTCAGACATCCCTCAGCATGCACAGCGCGGAGGACAGAAGCTCTCTGAAGGGACAGAAGGAATTGCTCGGATATTCTGGATAGAGCTTGACTGAAGAGCTAAAGAATGATCCCCATTTCCTTCCGTTTCCTCAGCTTCCTTTGGTCTTTCCTTCCGTCCCCTAGCTCCCGTGGTGGGGCCTGGTGGCTGGGCTGACCCCCCCAACCTTCCACCCAAGCTTCTGGACCAGCCCGCCAAAGCTGCATCCCCAGCCTCACGTATTGTCCGTTCAAAGTCCAATAAAATTCCAGTCTGCCGGACCTGCATGATGTCTCTGCTCTCTCGCATCACATATCTGCATTGGCAATTGGCTCCAGACGTTCCCAGTGGAGTTTGGCCTGCGTGCAGTAGCTTCTTCCAAGCATGAACCATCACAATCCCCCAAGTGCCAACGGCCATGTGGACGCGCGTGGTACGTCAAGCTGACCGACTGCCCAACACCAAGGCAATAACTTGGCAGCTTTATGATACTTAGCTCCGGACGGATACTGACCGCTTCTTCCTTAGTTCCGCGCTCATCACATACATCACTACAACACACTCCTCCCAGCGACTCTCAGACTACTATTCGGCCACAGCGCAACAGCAGAGAGGATTCCGTGTCGCCTCAGCCAACCGTCGTTCCTCCCGCTCCGTCTCCTCCTTGGCAATCCAGCAACTCCTCATCCGATATATACGGACCCCAACGCCTATTCGACCAGCGTCTCACGCCGCCCTCTGCAGCATATGACTTTGGCAGGTCCGCACCGAATCCGGTAGTGCGATTTGACGAGGCCCAGCTGGCCATGTTTGCCATGGACAACGCCGCTCGCATCATGAGCATCAAGGACGAGCTCGCCATCGCGGCCGGCAGGGTGACGCCCGGCGTCGACGACACACCCTACATCCAGTATGCGCTCGATGCACTTACACGAGGGCGCCGCGACTCATTCGTCACCCATTTTCCCTCCGGCTCGACCGATGACTACACCACAGATCCCCTACCACCGAGAAGAATGGCAGGCGAAGAAATGGGGTACCCGGTCGTCGCAGCTCCGGCGCTCGCCCACTTCAACAACGAGCCTAAACCGAGGGAGTCTGTTGTTGCCCAGCCCGTCGCACAGCCTGTCGCACAGTCAACGGCAGAACCGGAGAAGGCACCGGAACCGCAGGAGCCCGATGCGCCAGCTTCGCGTACCAGAAATTCCGGACCTAGGACATCCATTCCGGATCGCTGGGGTGCAGTGACAGATCAGATGCGACATGACCTTGACCCGCGGGACAAGAATTACCCACGCCTCACTTACAAGCCTCGCATGCTGCGGCCCTTTTCCATGCTAATTCTGATGACCATGTGCGGCCTCATGCTGGCAGCTCTCATCTTCTCAGCCGTTTACTCGAATCTGGACGCTGGACTTGTGGAATACCCTGGTACCATGTACTCAGCCCGGTACTTCGTCTTTCGCATCCTGCCTCAGCTCTTGGCAGTCGTCATCCTTGTTTACGCCCAGGCTATAGTAACAGCCTCGTTCCGCACGCTTCCGTTCACCATCATGGCCAGAGAAGACCCGCGCGAACGACGCATGGCATTGTTTCGGAGCCTATACCCCAAATCCTTCCTGTGGCCTCAACTCCTTGGGCCTTGGCAGTTTAAGGTGTTCAGCATCGCCACCTGGCTTGCCTTGTTTACCGTCCCCCTGCAAAGTGCCGCCTTCACCTGCATAATTGTGGACGAGCAGTGGATCTGGGCTGCGAGCCAAGGCATCATCTGGACACTCATCTTCCTCTATGTTTTCCTTCTAGTGTCAACAGGGAACCTGATGGTGTACTGGTTTGGCCAGTGGACAGGTCTTCTCTGGGATGTCCGATCGATCGGCGATCTTCTCCCCTTGTTAAACCGCAGCAATGCCATGGGTAGCTATCGTCACACGTATGAGGCGGAGCATGATCGCCAGCTCAAGTCACAGCTGCATGATCGTTGGTTTGACAGGCTGGGTTACTGGCACTCTGAGAACGCGCAAACGCAGGGTGTGTGGTATGCCATCGGGACATCAGCTGTTGGCTTCGACAAGGAGTCGAGGGGATTCCACGGCGCGACGGCCCAACGAGCGAGCTACGACCGATCCTCACTCGAGTCGCAGGATTATCCGGCCAAGGACTACATGGGTCAAAGCGGCTTTAAGTACTTGCCATGGCACCTGCAAGATGGCCCCGTCTTCTCGTTCGTTGGCGTGGCAGGTGTCTTACTTTTGGCGCTCCTCATTGTTTGCTTCTTACCCGAGACTCGTGTGGAGGACGGCTTCGACCCCTTGCTGTCTGCCAGGCCCGGCTCGACTGCTTTTTCCGCGGCAAATTTCCTTTACAGCTTTTTGCCGTCCTTGCTTGGAATGGTTCTCTTCATTGCATTCCAGAGTATGGACCAGGCTCTGCGCATCCTCCAACCTTGGGCAGAACTGCGCAAGCCTGACGGCTCGGTCGCGCACAAGTCCATCATGCTTGACTACGCGGCGGCGTTGCCATTTCAATGCACATTCAAGGCTGTCAGGAATGGCCACTGGCGTGTTGCGATCATGTCGCTCATGTCCGTCCTTTTTGCCTTTATCCCTATTCTGGCAGGTGGTCTCTTCATGGCTCTGACTGGAGGGAATGGGGAGGTGCTGATGTACCCGAGTATGCCTGTCCTGGGCGTGCTGCTGGCTCTCCTGGTGTTCTACGTGGCCTGCCTGGCGCTGATGATCCCCGGGCGCTCACATCTCCGTCTGCCACATCCCGTGAACACGATCGCAGGCATCATCGATCTTTGCGCGGCGGAGGATCTGACGCAAGATGCAGCTTTCAGAGCGGTCAGATCACGACAAGATTTGGAGGGACGATTGGGCCTCGGCAGGGACGACCCTCGTGACGAGACGGTGTGGTATTTTGGTGTGGTGCCGGGCAGAGATGAGAATCTGCTCAGCGTGAGGAGATGCAAGAAGTTTACGGAGAGAAGGCCCCATCGTCCGAGGTCCTCCATGGTTTGAATTTAAGCGGGGGTTTTCATGATACTTATGTATGGCATGTTGGGGAATACTGGCGTTTTACAGGATACATGACGGGAAAAGCGAACCCTCAACGGCGTTTGCAGGATGGGGCAGCCACGGGTTCCTGCCACTTGGAGTTGTTTATTGACATTTTTCGACGACTGGACGATGTTTATATTCATGGGACTCAGGTATGATGAGCATGTCTGGCATGGATTGATGAGCAAGACGGACCAAACGAGATTGGACGAGATGAGATGGATGTACACAGTAATGGATATATATAATTTCGACCCACGAAGTATCCAAGACATCTATTTCCATCGACCAGAGATTTTAAAATTAGCCATTGTAGAACCCGCATATCCGCATCTACATGTGTGGAGCAGCCCGCATGCACCATGTGGGCCCGTCTCGACATGACCGAAGTGCATGTCTCCGATGACGGGCGTATGCCTGGGATGCAGGGGGGCTGCTACGGCACACTTTGGGATGAAGTTGAATCGAACGGTTTGGGTAGATGGTAGATGGACGCATGTACCTTCGTACTAAACGTGGAATTGTCCTGGGCAAGGTCATGACTAAACATGACAACATCCAATGCTTGCCTCATGCGTTACCCCTTTTCCCCCGGTGTCCGCGGTGCCCTCCCTCAACTCGAGGAACGCAACATCCGCTCTACCCCCCACCCAGCATCATCACCGTTGCCGTTGCATTCTTCGGTGCTATTTCCTTCGGTTCCTGCGCTTTTTGTTGTTGTCTCAAGCCTATTTTGGAATCGACAATGGCCTCCCTGAGCACCTTTGTTTTCCCATCCTCATAACTCCCGCACAATTAAGCATTGTGGAAACAGATTGCCAACTGAAATGCGTATTATAACCCAGGTAGTAAGAGACATAGAGATACAAAGGAAATACCGAGAAGAGAGGGAAGAGAGTGGTAACATGGCTGCATGGCTCCTTTCTCGTGTCCGTGGCCGCATCAGCGTATACAATAGTTGGTAGAAAAACACCAAACCCGTCAATCAAGATATTTACATCAAGGAAAATGGGGAGGGCTGCCTCCATCGTGGTCGTCAGTGGTGACCATTACCTGTCATAAAAAGAATTTCCCATCATCGGAGCGTACATTTCTCTTGCTTTCGTGGCGTCCTACTCTCTTTGGCTGTTTTTTTTTCTCTCTTGGTTTCCGTTTTTTATTTTATTCTTGTCACATGGTAGCGACGTTCGGTAGCTCTCAGCTGCTACGCCGTCCAAGGATCCGACCCCAAACCTCCATTTGACGTTTGCGGCTGGGGGTTTCAGGCTTCAAAGGACGATGACGTATTTGTGGCGGCGTGGTATTGGCACGGCTGCGAGTTGCGGGTTGCTCGGCCGTCTTGTCCATGCGCCCGCGATCACTTTCGATTCTTCGATGGAAGAGGAAGAATTTGCGGGTGCGCGACTCGGGTTCTGGTTTTTCGCCTTGGTCCTCGTCGTCATCATCAAAGTCAAAGACGGATCGAGGCTCAGTCTCAATGTTGGAAATAGCCGTAGTGAGAGGAGGGCGCACGACCTCACGAAAGGCCGAGTGGGATCTCATACGAGCCATGTCTGGTCGCACGACCTCAGCTCTAGGATCACAAGCTGTGACGGGCCGAGTGTCTGGATAAGTGGATGGTCGGTTCCATTCGACTTGGTTGAAGACAGGTCGACTAGCTGCTAGTTCCTGCGGGCGGATGGCGACTGGTCTTTGGCTCTTGGGAGGCCCGACTACGCCGGTCTTGAAGACAACCGTGCTGGCAGATTCCCTTACACAAGGCAGCAAAAGCTCGTTGTCGGGACGAGGTGGTCGTTGAGGAGGTCCATTCTGCCGCGTGCTCGTCCATGAAGGAGTCGGTCGAGTGTTTGGCTGCGGCAGAGCAACAGGCTTGGGAAACGGCGAATAGGTTGCCGAGGGTTTCCTGGATCTGCTTTGCGCGACACTCTCCGACAGAGGCCATGCTAGTGCCCGCATGTTTTCTTGAGATGCTTGACGCCGTCGCCATTGAGGCGAGGGCACCAAGGCAGGGTAGTGCTTTCTCGGGTCCGTCACTTGCTCCGGCTTCTTGTCGTCCGTCTCCGACTGCCAGAAGCTATCCCACAACTCAGTTGCATGAGCATGGTACTGATACTCATCGTCGGCCGACGCCTCCGAGTCCGTCCGATCATCAATGAGGCCCGGGGCAGATCCCGACGACCCAAACGACGATCTGTTGCTGCGAGAGAAGCTTGGGTTGCGAGGATAGGAGTAGTTGGCGACAGGGTAGTACTTGGAAACGAGGGTCAAATCTGCCAACCTGCTAGGGTTCTCCATCATGTCGACAAGGTTGGCCAGCTCAAACACGACACAGGTCAGGATGCGCAAAGGAAGGGCTAGGTCCAAAGGGATATGAGGAGGGATGCCATGATATGATATATTCATATCAAGCCTCCCCCACATAAGAGATGGCCAGTCGTCCTTGAGACATGCGTGTGGGACGAACGCGCAGCACACACACAGAGGGTGGCTACAGTGCTTGTTCTGCTGATCCAGTCGCCCCTTGAACCGGATCCATTCCTGCATCGAGGGGCCACTTGTGGCTGTCAGGGCCGTTGGGGGCAACACCGGGAGCCTCTGCGCCAGCGAGTAAACAAGGCATGCTACGGTGGGTGCTGACGCCGTACACTGGCATCTTGATTTGCATCGCGAGGTTTTCCTATCAAGTCCCCACCTTGTTTGTTTCTTCGTCCGAGGAATCTGGCGTAGTTGAGCATGCAGGACGGATGCCTATGAAATCGTGAGATCGAGACTGAGATCGGAATCCCAGCGCTCAATCATGGGGAAGATACGTGGTGATTGCTATTGGCATTCAGGACCGCGTCCTTGGAGAGACTTCTCGATCATCGCCATGGGTTCAGGTCGAGGTTCAGATTCAGCGCATTGGTTCTAGATGAGGCAGAAAAAGCAATGCAGCGGCAATGAGGCGTGGTGGGCGGTGTTGGGGTCCCTTTACGCCTATGTGGTCCCTTACAGTCCAGGTGGGCAGGAAAAAGTAAACATAGAAAATTCAGGGCCGAAAAAAAAAAAGGAATAGGGGATAGGGGGAGGGGGAGCCTTGACTTGCAGCAGAGACCTGCAGGAAGACCCTACCTAACACTCAACGCAAGCAACCCGGTTGGTTGATCAGCCTCCTCTCATGCAAAGGACATCTTGTGTGTTTCGGGTTTCCCTCTGGGTAGTGCAGAGCAGCTGAGGGGGCCTTCAGCAGTACAACGTGTCGGTAGACCCTAGATGTTTTCGGGCTACCATCCCATCCTTCGTGCTGTGCCAGTCCATCAATCTCATTGTGCCGATAGTTACGAGTATCGCTGCCCCACGAATTATCGCACAACCTGCTCTTCGCCTTTGTCCTTTGTGTCGCCCAGCGCAGTCGGAGCCCTCTGATTGCTTAGACGTCTTCGTATTCTTCTCGTAGCCACGATGAGGAGACAACAAGCCCAGTAAATGGAGCAGTGCGCTTAAGACATGCAGCAGCATGTTTGAGCCCGGTACCCTCCGGGAGTGGCACCGACAGGTCGTTGTGCACAGCCATAAGCAGAGGCAGCGAGCGCGATTCATGCGACTAGTCGCAATCGCGTCGAGTCGCAATGGCCGTTGAGACTCCGTGGTGTCCCCGAGACTGGATCTTTCAGGGGCGCTGGGTCGGCAGCACTGAGCTAAAGACACGACCCTGTCCGGCGTGAAGAGGTGTTTGGAAGCACGCGGCCAAACCCCCATTCCCTTTGTTTTCGCGGATAGATATCCGTTCTGTGCCATGGACTTTTCGATTCCCGTCTCTGGCGGCCTTTTCTGTCCACCCGCAAGACATGTCTTCGGTGGGAAGGGGTACACGCTGCAGTTGCTGGAGTTGGCATGCGAGAAGTGGAAATCGTCCCGGGCAACCAGGCCGAGTATTGTGTTGTTGTTGTTGTTGTTTTTTCTCTCCGTCTTCTTTTCCACAAGTGGCCTCGTCAAGTTTTGTCTTGTGCTGAGGTCATTCAGACTGCAACATGGTTGAAAGGGCCTTGGTTAACCGCCAGGTTATGCCGTCTGCATGTGGACTGGATAACCAGCCGGCGGTGTAGCCCGTGCGACTTGCACACAACCAGAATGTAAACACTGGAGGGGATCAGAGAAGCTGTGTCTTTCCTTGAGCCCGTCGCGTCTGCAGCTTCAAGGGAGGGCGCTAGAACCGCTCGCTGTCTCGAACCAACACGCGTTGCAAAATTTTGTTCGTGCCTTGAAGCCCCCATTGAAGTGCCTATGAGATCAGATGACAAAACGTATTTGACGCGTATGCCAAGGCTGGCATTGCTGCTACCTTTGTTCAGACGCGATGGCATAGATGCGATATATTATTCCAGCATGGCGGGCAATCGTTCGTGCAAGACCCCTATTGTCGTGGAACAGGCCCCGGCTCCCGGCCATGCTGATCAGACAACCCGTGCACGTAGGCAATGAGGGGAAGCCTGGTTTGAAAGAAGAAATCCAATGCGACGAGTCTTGAGTCAGCAATTAGAGTGCGGCTCGGCCAACGTCCAGATGCCCTGTGTGTACGAGAGACATGGAGGCGTCGTGGGCCAGCAACCCATAGTGGCATCAGCCTTCCTAGCGGTGGCAACAGATAGTCTGGTCGTCGCCTGGGAAGGCCAAAGAAAGCAAGAGACAGGCGGTAAGGGCGTACCGGTGGACGGCTGTGTTAGAGACAAAGAGTCGATACGAGATCTATCGGTAGGGGTCTCTCAGCTGAATCTATCTGACCGGAGATGGATTGACTTGGCTGCACCTTCCGCCTGGGACACCGCAGGGCATATCCCGGAGCGCCCTCTGAGAGGTACCTAGGTAAGGTAGGTAGGTAGGGAGGGAGGGAGGATGAGCCTGTGCTCAGCCAGGCAGGTGCATCTCATCGCAGAACACAGTCTTGTTGTGTGAGGTTATGTAGGGCAAGAGCCCGTGATCCGTCGGTGAGAGCTCGCTACCCTGTACCTGTACCTGCTGCTGCCACTGTCCCTCGCACCCAAACTACCTAAATATGCTATGCTGTTGCTTATATAGTTACCTATATCTACCTAACTCATGATCTGTGTTATGCCTGTGATCATGGTGGTATGCACGATAACCGACGTGCTATTGCATGTGAGTTTGGTTCATGTACCTGGGCGTCAAGAGCCGGTCGAGGTTATGCCGCAACGTGAGGAATTGTATAACTGCAATGGGTGNGGGGACTGGTTCACCTCACATGTTTCCTGCGTGGTATATTGAACACGAGTAGCCAGCTGTGAAACCAGACACAGCCCATTATGAGAAGCCGCCACACATCACTCGTTTGCAATGATATTACTAGTATTACTTACATACAGGTAGCTCTGCTCATATGAGGTGGCGTACGGAATAATTGCCATTGATATGAGATTTGTGGCAATATTACAGTATACGCATACACCTACAGACTTTATGCTGCAGAGAAGATACTTCGTACGCACATCTTCAGACGCATTTGGAGCAAAGCTGGAATCGATAATTGACAGGGGTATCCTCGCCTTCGATTGTGCTGAACAGGACGCAGCTGGGGACCCTTGTCACTGGACATGGAGTGGCCAGCCCGCTGGGACCGTCAGCCCTGGGATATTGGACAGGAACGCTAGTTTTGGAATTTCACCTGCACGTAGGCGGACGGTTGGGAGGACAGCAACGTCCGTTCTTCATGCAAGCCGAGAGGCTGTTCGAGTCAAACGCCTCTGCCGGCATGTAGTAGCCTGAGTGAACGTCGTTCGAAGACTTTGCAATTGCCTCTGGTGCCATCATTCACCCGTCATGTGGTCTCTATGCCTGTGTTGCCATGCACCCAATTGCCTCCAGCCTGCCTTGCCGTGCTTGGCTTCCACTAATCAATTATTCGTCCAAACAAGCATCTTAGCTTCCTGTGAAAGTCGTCGGGTGTTATGATGGCGTGGTGACACCTCAATAAAGGCCGAGCAATCTCCGCCATGTTCCGGGTTGTAAACCATTGAGAGAGCTGACTGGCAGCGAGGGTGGTTCACTGATCACAGTTTTGGAGGGCAGTTCGTGGTAGAGCATTTCGACCCGTATCTGCCCCAAAGAGAGTTCAAACGGTTTGCCTCCAACAAGACATAATTTGACGGCATTTGCCTGATGACAATGATGACCAACGCTCGCTGCCGGTTGTTCAGAGCTCTTAGTTGTATGTCTCACCTCGTCCCTAGCTCATAGTAGCAGCTGCTGCCAGTCGAGCAGAATGCACCCAGTGCAGATAGCTGGCTGCGCGTCCTGCCCTCGGTTCGCTCAACGCACAGCCTAACGCACGTCCTGACGTGTACTGCATGAGGTGGGTAGGAGGACAACCCCCATCCTGCGCTGGGACCTGATCCTTGCAGTTATTGCAACGCGAGGCGGGGGTCATGGACGAGGTACGACTCGAAATACGGTACTGTCCAGCGCGAAGATACCGCAAAGTGCAAGGAAGGTGCTTGTAGTGCAAGTATGGCGTAGAAGATGTCGTCCGCCGAAATGAGAGAGCAGTCAATGTGGAGGAGGTGGATGGAGTGGATGACGGCAGCCGAGGTGGTGGTCGGGTTTAGTATGGGGGCTTGCTCCTTCCTTGTTGTCGCGTTCCATGACCTTCCCGTCTTTTTTTGCTCATCTTACCTAAGGTAACCAACTACCTACCGTCCTTTACTTGCTTTCCTGTTTCCCTCCTTCTTCCCAGCGTCGTCAAGCAGACCTCTTGCGCCCGAGGGTGCCCGGGTAACATCGCCAATGGGTTGCAATTGAGCTGCAGGAGCCCATGGCACGGCTTCGCCTTCGATAAGAATACAGGTGTACAGCATCGAGCCGACCTCAATCCCTCGGCACTGGCCGGGCCCGACAGGCCCAGGCCGTACACGTACAGCACGGCTGCCAGCAGCGCGACACCGGCTTGAGCTGCCTGTAGGCACTACCACCTACCTCCCGTACAATCCAGGCGGACGAGCGACAGCTTCACAGTTTGCGCCCGATCCTTGGCTTGCATGGGCGACAGAACTTTCAATTGGTCTTGGTACAAGGGCAGCCAAACGGATTTGGGCTCACAATTCGAAACATTGGTCCGACCTCGAGACCGCGACCCCAGCACCGCGACCGCTGAAGGGGTGCTCTTACGATTGAGTGAGTTGCGACTTGGTCCTCCCAAAGGTGAGGAGGTTCTGAAGAGCGACGGCGAGGCGCGTGCGGGTGGACACTTGGTTGGGTGTGGCTGCGACGGCCGCACCAGCCCCCCCAATTTTGCCGGATTCCCTGCCACCACATTTTGACATCACCGGGGACCCTGTCAGCCAGCCTGCCCAGCCCAACCGGCCTTTCACTTTGCTTGCCATTATCTGCCAGCTCTGTGTATTCTCCTTCCCTTCTCCTCCGGTATAGCTTCAACACCCTTTGAGTAGCCACGAAGCCATTTTTGGTGTTTTGCCCTACTCCCCTTCTCCATCTTTCTTATCACCAAGTTCTCCTTCTTGGTGGTATATCGAACGATACGTGCTTCCATTGCTTTTAGCCTTCACCATTGGACCGTCGCCGCTGGGCTACCTCACCTAGGCTGCATCACTCGGTTATTCCCACAGCCGTCACCACTAGGTGACCAAATCGTTCAACTTGTCGCACTCGGACATTCTAAAGCCGGGAAAAGCCGCCAGTCTGCCCAGCTCACCATCTTCGCATTCTAACGACCTTTACGAGACGCACGATCCCACGTATTCTCTACAGCAACGCCAGCAGTCGAGCTTCCGGCACTCGCAAACACCACCAGACCCTACAGAGAGACTTGCCTCGCCTGCTTCCACCCACAGGAGTCTTCGTCGAACCCCACGCTTCGAGACCACCCCAAGTCCCGAGCCGCGTCAGATCCACATCGCCGCTGCTTCGATTGGCTTCATTCCTCGCGTGAACGTTGCCAGTCAAAGCAGGGACGATTCCCGCCAGGTTTCAACTCTTGCACCTCCGCTCGAGCCCGAGCCTCTACAATCGTTCAAAGACCGGGCGGCGACCCCACGAAACTCTGGGAACAGGACCGACGACGGCGAGTCTTTCGACAATCTTAATCCTCCTGGTCGCGTCCCTCAACCTCCTTCTACTCGACTAGATCAGCTTGAGTCGCACACTGCTTTACGCATATCCAAGCGCACTCACAGTGCGATTCTCTTTGCTCTCGAAGAGGCGCTCCGGTATCCCAATTCCTTCACGCCGGATCTCGAAGAGGAATTCGCAAGCATGGCCGACCTCTTGGGAGGCGGCAATGGAATGCCTCCTGCTTCCAACGGCAATGGTTCCCATGCCTCTCGTCGTCCAACCGCCGCACCGGCTCCTACGGGCTCTCCCTCCGGAATCAAGGGTCCTAGGATGATCATGCAGGAAAGACAGGAGAGAGAAGCACGTCAACGAGCACGAGCAGAGCAGGAGCGTATCCGGATAGAGCAAGAGGCCCGCGCAGTGGAGGAAGCGCGACGACAAGAGCTGGAACGTCGAACTGCTGGCGTTGCTGAACCAAAACCACTGACCGAGCCTCAAGGACTTGGTCAAGTAGGTCCTGAAATACAACAATCTCGACCCAATCCATCGAGCCACCTACAATCACAGTCACAACTACAACCACAACCGCAACCACAACCGCAACCACAACTCCAATCCCAGCCTCATTCTCAGTCGCGGAATCAGTCATCAGGGCAGCGGCTTACTTCGCGATACGCTTCCAACCAGGATAACCCTCCCCCATTTAATACAACAACCACATCAACGCAACAACGCCCCCCACAGCCTCAGCAACCCCAGCAGCAACCTGCCACTGCGCCTCCTGGAGATGCTAGTTCCCAGCCGCCCCCCGGCTTCAAGCTTCGAAATTCTTTCCCTCATGCCTTTGAGCGCTGGGAAACTCTCTCCGCGCATTGGGAAGGCCTGACCAGTTATTGGATTCGCAAGTTGGAGCAGAATCAGAGCGAAATCAACCGTGATCCAATCAGCCAGCAACTGTCACGGCAGGTTACTGATCTCTCTGCCGCTGGAGCGAACCTCTTCCATGCAGTGGTTGAACTACAGCGCCTGCGCGCCAGCTCTGAGCGCAAGTTTCAACGATGGTTCATTGAGACGCGAGCCGAGCTTGAGCGAGCGCGAGAAGTCAACAGCATGTTGGAGGCGGAACTCGAGAAGGAGCGCAGAGAAAGAGCTGATGCTATTCGGGATGCCCTAGATAATGAGCGAGGCTCTTCCAAGGCGCAAAAACAGCTTGCCGAGATGCGTAAGGAATTGGCCATTTCCAAAGAGGAAGCACGGAGAGCTTGGGAAGAACTGGGCCGGCGCGAACAAGAAGAGCGCGATAGGACCTTCTCGCTACAATCATCTCTGCACTCCGGACAACCTACCTTTATCGGTGGTGTCCAGGTCGTTCCAATGACGCCTGGCCTCCCGGTCAGCCGATATGCCAGTAGCCGGGAGTATGAGCAGGCGCGCACCCCAGAGCCAACGCAACCCGCTTCGACACAGCCTCCACCGGCACCAAGCGCACCCGGAGGGCCATCGGGTCACTATCGAACAGGCAGCGAGGGAAGCTCTCGGCCGCCTGCCGCACCGGCTGCTCCGGGATCCGAAGGGGGTTTCAGCGAAGGTGAGTACGTCATTGACGCGCAGGGCAACTTCGTCCTCGATAGTCAAGGGAAACGAATTGCCTTCGCTGCCCCGCCCTCCACAATCTCGGGTTCTGATGTAGATGCAGAAGATTACCAAACCCCGGCGACAACGAACCCCCCGAGCGGCGGCTATGATATCCCTACATCATCGGGTGGCCCCGGGCAATGGACTGGGGCTTATTCTGAGACCCAGGACTATTCAGGGCAGGGGTATGCGGCTCCTGGCTGGGAGACCGTGCCGCGCCATCATCATCCTACTCGCCTGAGCGATGTCATTGAGGAAGAGGATGAGAGGAGCCGCACAAGCGCCAGCCAAGTCAGTCGCGCCTAGGAGTCGGATTGACTGGGCAATAAACAACAATCAAGTCCACACTCCCCCATACTCGACAGCTTCTCGCGCTCTTTGGTAGTGTTGCAACACGAACACCGCCATATTCCCGCCTCGACCTGCTGCATCCAAATATAGCACCGGGTGTTTGTATTCGGCGATTCGCGTACCACCGTGCTCGCTACAACCTTTTAACTATCAAGGTATCATTGCATAGCGTCGATGGCATTTCCAGCAGCATACGTATACCACCATGTTTTCTGCCTAGTCGACTTCGGGGGTCTATTTTACTCGACCTATTCCTCTTTTGATGGAGCTTTGGCGATGGGACGTTGGGCTGGGAGAATTATTATGACAGAACAATCCCGGATACTCTCTTATTTACTTCTTGTCCCTTATTTCACTTTGGTAGGCACCTCCAGGGATGCGGTGCCAGGAAACCCCGAAAATGCAACTTTAGGATTGTATAGGAAGGGCCCGGCTGCTTCCGTCAGCCCTCAGCCGACAGAGCAGCCTCATACAACGCCCCTGAAGCGCAGGACATGCTGCCAATTGCATTCATAACTTTGGGGCTCTTCGAATCATATACACTTGAAGGCGGCATAGCACGTTGGTTTCCTTTTGCGTCCAGCGTTAATGAACAAAGCTTGCCCGAATGGACTTTTCTTTTCTTATGTGGAGTTGGAGGATCACGACAGTTGGAGTCGGGATAGCAAAATCGGCATGAGCTCGAAGCGCTGTACATCAAGCTAGACAAATACTCTTAATGCAATCCCATCGGGGACTCTACTCTGGAACTTTTTATTTTTTATTTTATTTTCATTTTAAATATCTAGACTTGGCGATGGAAAGCGCTTCTGGTATGGAGTGGCATGAGTATTGTTATTACAACGGTATACAGAGGAGTTGAGTACAGAGGGGTACAGTGTGTAGAGAAAAACAGACAAGGCTGATCACAGGCTTCTGCTGTTGGACAGTGCTCTGAATGCAGAGTTGGGCCGGCCCAAGAGATCTTTCGGAGATCCCATCTCGAGGATTCTTCCCTCACCCATAACGACGACCACGTCGTAGTCTTTGATGGCGTCAAGGCGATGGGCCACCTCGAGAATAGTCCGGCCACCCAATTCTTCCCTGATGACGCGGCGAATCTGCTCATCCGTCTGACGATCAACATTGCTGGTAGCCTCGTCAAGAAGAACAACGCTATTACGCAGGAGCAGAGCTCGTGCAAGGCAGAAGAGCTGCAGCTGGCCGGCGGAAAAGCCCAGGTCCTCGAAATCGGCGTCTAGGCCACCTCGAGGCTCGATGACAGACCACATGCCTACTTTGGCAAGCACGGCGACGAGCATATCGTCGGTCTGTATGGTATTTCCGGGGTCGAGGTTGTATCGAACAGACCCGGTCAGCTTGATAGGGTCTTGGGGGAGAGTAGTAAGGCGTGTTCGAATCTCCGGACGAGGCATGGTGGAAAGGTCGAGGCCGTCAATGCAGATAGAGCCAGAACGAAGTTCGAGGAGGCGCAAAATGCTCAAGATGAGGGATGATTTCCCACTTGCAAGGGGTCAATATTTCTTTATGTACGAACATGGTCGGGAGGATGAATGCTCTTACCTTCCAGAGCGGCCGCAGACGCCTACCTTTTGGCCTGGTTGAATCTGAAAAGAGACGTTGTGTAGCACCGGACTGGACATGTCACTATTTCTTGCCATTAGTCACGCAAATCCTTCGCTTTTACCATCAAGAACTCCAATGTACCTGTAGGATGCTGAAACGTCTTTGAACTCGATGACACCATTACTGGGCCAGTCACTTGGGGGCGTCGCTGTCTCCATCTCCTTTGCTTCATGGGGTGTATTCTTTGCGAACCACTTGAGCCTCGCAATGGCACCCAGCGACGTTTCAAGTTCGGTCCACAACACGATTACATACGCCAGGGTCTGGTTGAAGCCGATCAGATTCACCATGGCCAGGCCAATCGCAGCACTGGATGTGGTGCCTGTGAAGGTAAGTGCAAAGGCAACAAGCAGGACAGCCATACCGGCAATCAAGAGATCGAGCACAATCTGAAGCCAGCGCTGTAGACAAAAGGTCAAATAGAATGGCTTCTGGGAGGTATTGAGACGCTTGTGGTTCTCTGCCATGAAATCTGGAGTCCAGCCAGAAGCGCGGATGGTGGTGAGACCAGCCAAGGCCTCTGTAAATTGCGTGTAGAGAGGTGACTTGGACTCGATATCGAGGAATCGCATCTGGCGTGACGTGCGAAGGTAGAATTTTTGGATAAGGTAGAGAGCAATAAGACAAGCGGGAATGGCAGCGGCAACATAGGAGGCGCCAGATGCGATGATACCCGTTTCGACCAGCGCTCGGAGTAAGACTGTGAGAAACTGTCAGTGACGCCCTCTAACTTTATGAGTACCATTGATCGTACGTGTCATGGCGCCAAAGAAAGACATTGGGAGCTCTTGGTCGATAAGTGTCATATCCTGGCTGAATCTGTGGATATCTTCAGTACCCGCAAGGGTGACAGGTAGTGTGTACCCAAAACTAACCGATTCAAGGTGATCCCGAGGTCAGTGCTGGAGAAGAAAGATAGGGGTGCTCTTCAAGACAAGCGGTTAGTTCTTTTCAACCTGATATTATAGGTTTGTCACGAGAGGGCATGGACTTACCGCATGACCGAGGTGAGCAGCATGTTATGGAGGTATCTACTAGATTGCGGAATTCCAACAACGACAAAATATCTGTAGGCTCTTAGTTCTCATGTTCGAAATGGCTTGAAGCCTGGGGGCTCTTACGCAGTGTCAACAATAGCCAGTATGACGGAGGTGACGGCGAACGTGACAAACACGCCCATGTAAACTAGATCTCTCGATGCGGTTCCGTTCTCGGTCCATATCCTCAACCAAATTTCTGCAATAATCTTGAGCATAATACTGATAGCCGCTTTAAAGGGATGCGGAACTCACGAGGCATCTTGCTTACGACGACCTGGATTGCACCAAGACCTAGGACCACTACCAGCGTGACCGTGCTCCACGAACGGAGATACAGCTTGTAACACTCGACATCGCCTGTTTGACGGGCTAATTCGGCTTCACTTTGACCCAATGGCAATGGTGCTGTGAGAGTTGCTTCTTGTGCCTTGAAGACGTCACCGGGCCCCTTGTCGTCGGCCTTTTCAGCGGAGGCTGATGATCCCGTTATGCTGGACTCGAGAACTCCCCATACATGGGGCTCGACGGAGTCGTAGGATATTTGATCGTGAACAAGACGACCATCTTCTACCATTGTGATATGGTCTGCAACTGGAAGGTAGTTGGCTTATAAAATGCGTTAGCGGGCAACTTGGGCATCATGCAAATGTTTACATACCGTTGTTCGTAGCTAGAATGATGGTTGATTTGCTCTGTCGAAGCAGGCCCTGGGGTGTCAAGAGTGACTGGAACACCTGTCGTGCAGTTGTATTATCTAGACCACTGAACACATCGTCCAAAAGCACAAGTGGCTGTCTGGAGTATACAGCACGAGCCAATGCCTGTATAGATTTAGCAGGGGCACTTTTCATCAGTTCTCGCAAGCACAACTTACTACCCGCTGCTTCTGTCCGCCACTGAGGGTTACGCCTCCTGACCCAACAAGAGTCAAATCACCTTCAGGAAAGATCGCAATGTCTTCGGAGAGAGCACATGCAGCGGTGACTGTTGACAGCCATTTTTCATCGAGAACAGATTGGCCGATGATGTTATGCCTGATGGATATGTTCTGTAGCCATGGAACCTGGTCGCAGTATGCAAGTGCCACCCCGTCGACGATAGCACTCCCTCGCTTCTGCACCAACTCACCAGCAATTGCCTTGAGAATTGATGACTTGCCACTGCCCACACGGCCAACGATCATTGAGAGGCTGCCTCGAGGAACCGTCAGGGTAATGTCTTTTAGGACTTCGACATCATCGCCGGCCGTGAATGTCGCATTGCTAAGAACCACAGTCTGTGGCACTTCAGTTGTTTCGGTTGGATTGGTAAGACTCTCAAGTGTGATAGCGGTTGTTGCGTTCTGATGGTGCAGTCCGGTGTCAGGCCCGCCTTCTCCGCGGATTCCCGAGGCTTCTGCAATCGACTTGCGGCTATCATGTCGCTCTTCAAGCTTTAAGAATGCCTGTAGTCGGCTGAAGGAGCCCAACGCTCCGAAAAGGGTCATCATGGACACCAGAATATGAAGAAGTGGTCTGGAAGCAATGCTGATGAGGGAGAGTGAGGTGAAGGCTTCGGCAACTGTCAGCCCCTGGTCCGCCCTCGACCAGAAGATAGCTGCAAGTATGATGACAACAGGAGTGAGATCTTCGCTGATGGATGCTTCATGCAAGAATTAATGATACAGCAGCGTTCGTAGCCCTGCGCCGACATACCGAGTGACGTAAACTGAACTAGGAGAAGTCGATACTTGAGAGACAAGTCGAGCTCTTTGTTTCTCAGGCCCTGTACAAGCCCATGAAAGTATCTTTCCAAGCCCACCATCTTGATTCCCTTCATCTGGCTAAGCATCGTGCTAGTCGTACCCAGACGTTGCTGTACAGCTCCGTTCCACAACGCCTGTGCAGGGCCCATGGCGGGCGAGATGAGCCCGCCGTAAACGGTAGTGACTACCGATGGCGTGAGCGGCAAGGACATACGAGGACAATAATAAGGCATGACCGCGAAATGCACTTACGCATAGTAGGGATTAGGATGAATAGAGAGGGTATGCCAACCTGCCGATATAGCAGGTACATGCTTACAGGGAGCTCAAGGATGCTTGCCCAGACGTCATGCAACGAATCTCCTGCAAAGACCAAGGTTTCAATGTCTGTGCCCATCAGGGTCACTGGCGCCGAGTCCTTCATAGTGCTCGACTGCAGATGCAATGTCTTCTTGAACACCATAGACGCCAGGGCGCCCCTGAACATGGTCAAAAGTTGGTACGTCATGTGCTTGTACCAGGCCTGCGATACGGCCATGCCTACATAGACAAGAGCCGTAGCCCCGATCAATCCGCCGGTGATGCGCCCCGAGTCCTCCTCTCGGGGCCTGGCGACGTGGCTAACGACGGAAGTGATGAGGAAGGGTTGGGCAAGGGTGAAACCGGAGAAGAGCAGTCGTGGGAAGATGCCAGCCAGGAACTGCCATCGGAACGTCCAGAAGGTGCATTTCAGCAAGGCATGGCTGCCTTCTTGCTTGTCTATGGACGATCAGAGTTGGTCAGTTTCTTGGTTCGTCAACTGTTCATAGATAGGAGATGGTATCGTGCCTTGCTGCCACGTCGTTTCCAGCTGCTGAAGCAATACTTGAGAATCAAATTTGCTGGCGATGTTTCCCAAATCGTCGATGCCGATGAGGAGACGGGCTCCTCTGTTAAACAGATCATTAAGCCACCAGAAGACACTTCTGTTGATTACACCAGCCACTGTTTCTCGCGGGACATTATTTTTCTCTTTGGCAAAGCGTGTCTTGGGCAACTCCTCAAGAATCAGGAGAAGTACCTTGACGGCGAGAAGGACTGTGAAGACGCCAGCGATGGCGGGCATGTCGCCCCGGATCCAAAAGGTCCTTGCCAAAGCAGCATCGAGAATGATGGCGAGGAAGAGATAGCCGTTGAGGAGAGCCGAGGGCCGAATGGACTTGCAGTGCTCGGTGTAGGAGATGGCGGCGATGACCAGAGCTTCCACTACGCCAAGGATTGCCTCTGCCAGAGATGTCCTATTGCTGGGCGCCGAAGGTAGAGCCCACAGTGCCAACAGTGTTGCCTGGAGGCTAAAGTAGAAGCTGATTGTAGCCTAGCCCCCGTGTCAGCTTGTCAACACAGCCACGGCGAAGCGTCAAGTCCAATCATACCAGCTTCAACCAGAGCAGAGACCCCGAGACGACAGTATTGGGCCTCGATATGAGTGTATTGATGCGAATTGGTGCAACGAGGATGAAGAGAGCCGTGGGCAGCAAAGAGAGGATGCTCTGTTCAAATAGTATCGTAAAGTCGAACACAGCGGGCAGGCGCGGCCCGAAGTGGTTATCCGACATGGCAAGTGCGCGTGCGGCAACTTCCTCACAAGAAATTCGTCATCAACACTGATTGCAAGAGTTCCAAGAGGGAAGATGAAATGAACAAGACGAACGATTCGAAGCCAGTCCAAGGATGGGAAGGAAGCCTTATGGCCAGCTGAATGCTGGGACGCCCGGACCCGGCAGACTTACCGATCAGCACAGGGTACGTTTCTCATCATCACGGCGTTACAACTGCGATTACCAGTAAGACCTGTCATAACAAGCACCATCAGCCTCTGGGAGATGACTCAAAGAGGGTACTTGACATAGCCCGTTTTACGGGTTGGAAGATGGCTCCGTCAAGGGATCTCCAACCTGGAGCGGCACGATTTTCCTAAAGGGGTAAGCAGGCATACACCCTGGGAGCTCTAACACCGGGTACCCCAACCCCCCTGGCTTGGCGAGCACTGTGATTCGACCAACTCCGAGGCTCATCCTGGATTGGTAGATGGACTTGGAAACAAGAAGACAAAACGGCAGCTGCTTCCTCCATCCATCGACTTGTGGATGGGCGAGGGTGCCTATTAATTGTCTCCGAAACATCCCCCTGCCAGCACGCCTCCCGGCTACCTTGGCGCAGAGACGACTATATATTGGGCCGTCCTTGGGACATATTGAATAGTATAATTGACTTCTGTCAAAAGGTCATAATAGACCTGTATGCTGCGCTGCGCTGTACATGCTGCCCGAGAAAAACGCCATATCCAGTAGTCAAAGAAGCCGCTCCCTAACCACAATGAGTTGATGCTCCGCCGCGCCTCTTCTAGACGCTACCATACGTGATCAAACCACCGCCCTTGGCCGGCCTCCTCGACAGCTCAACCTCCTCTAATTCCAGCTTAGGCCCCTCTGCCATAATCTTCTCTCGGTGCCACGGCCCGACAAACATGCCCTGCGGATCAGCCTCATCCCGCACTCGCCTGAATTCATCCAGGTGTTTGCCGTACGCCGCCTCGAGCTCGCTTCGACCCGTTGTAAAGTTCTTGGCCCAGTGGGGCTTGCCTCCCAAGTCTTTCATAAGGTACTCGAACGCCTCGTAATACCGCCGCCCTGCTTCAGAGTCCGTGTGATACGGTCGATAGACGATTGCGTTCAGATACAAAGTTGGTCCGTCGTCCAAGGTGGGATCCAGGAACGGCCGTGGACTGGAAGTGATGGTGGTATCGCTCACGCGTACTTCCACGGGCGAGTGTATGTATAACCCTTTGGCTGAGAATGGGATGTTGTGCGGAACGTAGCCGGGGTCCCCCGGACTCAGGCGGTTGACCCAAGATCCGAGCCGCTGCAACGCTTCCGGGCCCCTGTGAAGAGGTAGGGCCCACTCGTTGACGGCTTGCGAGTAAAGACAATTCATGAGCAAGGCCTGACGACCCTCCTGCACTGCCGAAACCGTGGATCCGTTCCGGAAGCCGTACTGCATGCCAAAGTTGAACCACTCAACCCATGGTAACACACGGGGTATGAACTGCCCAAGGTACAGGAGATTGTGATAAATGAAGTAGCCCACAGCCCAATCGTAAAATCCGGTTGGAGGTGCGACAAGGGGCTCTGTCGTCTTGTGTGCCTGCCATACGACAGCGCGCCGTGTATGTGGAAGCCACCAGGAACGGACAAATTCGCTTTGCGTCCAAAGATGGCGCTCCCAGGCTGCAAACAACTTCTCATCAGTGTCGATGGTCTGGTGCCACTTCAGCGTGAAGGCAGGGACGACGCGCAGCGTCACCTCGGTGATGATGCCCAGTGCGCCGAGGGACAGGAGAGCAGCTCGGAAGAGATCGGGATTCCTGTCTGCAGAGCAGACTCGAGTGGTTCCGTCGGCGAGTGTGATTTTAAGAGAGACTATGTTTTCCGACAGCAATCCGTGGCGCAGACTACTACCATGCGTACCAGTGGATATCAGGCCGGCAATGGACTGCTCATTAATACTACCCAGGTTGGGCATGGATAGTCCATGTTTCTGCAGTTCCTCACACAGCGTATAGAGCCTGATTCCGCTTTCCATGACCACCAGTCCCGTCTCTTTGTCCAGGGATATAATCCTGTTGAACTTGTCGAGGTTCACGAGCCAGCTCGAAGTGCAGGTCATGTTGGAGGGCGAGTGGCCGCAACCGGTGACAACGAGACGCCGGCGGCATCTCCTGGCCAGGTTGACCAGTTTCTCGACTTCGGCAAGCGACTCGGGTTGGATGAAGAGCTCCGGCAAGCAGGAGAAGGTGCCAGCCCAAGTGCTGTGCGTGTGGTTCGCGCGCGCGCGGAACGCGACGCCATCGTCGCCGAACCGGCGCAGCTCGGCTGCCACGAGAGGATTCATGGCGCAAACGAGGAGTCTGGAAATAAAGTCAGGAAAGGAAGACGATTGGAAGGGGAGAGTTCGTACCACCAACAGGGCAAAGCAGCAAGACGTCAAGCAAATTTAAGATAAGGGAATTTTCAAATCAAGCCTGGTGGAGGGTCGCCGGCCCAGGTGGCTGTAGGCTCGGGGAAAGGTACCACCAGCTCTACACTTTACATCTGGGCCAGGCACCGGCCAAGAC
Source organism: Stachybotrys chartarum (assembly GCA_001021365.1). Classification (NCBI taxonomy): domain Eukaryota; kingdom Fungi; phylum Ascomycota; class Sordariomycetes; order Hypocreales; family Stachybotryaceae; genus Stachybotrys; species Stachybotrys chartarum. The sequence goes on from LDEE01000006.1 coordinate 310,630, forward strand.
GTGCGTTATTTGTTCCTCGAAGACGCCCCATAGCGACGGAAGCCGGGAGCAACAGAGTTACTAGTGGCCACTGGCCAGGCCGGGAAAGGGCCTGGATCGCATCTCGGATCGGTAGCTGGGCTTAGCAGGCCATGGACAAGGGGGCTGCCACCTAGGTGCACTGGTCATGAACTCCCCATGCTGTACGAGCCGCAGCATTGGAGTAGACGCCGCCGCGCCTACTTTCCCCTCGCCCAGGGAATAGGCACAAGAGAAGGGGGGGAGACGGTTACAGTACAATGGGGCGAGACATCATGGATGGATGGAGGGAGACTGGGAAATTGGAAAACGTGGTACAAGTTTGGCGGGGCGGTGGAGACCAAGTACTTCTCTTCCATGTACCATCGTGTCAGTACTGTGCCTTGTTCTTTTCCTCACATGGCTTCTTGGATGGATCAAACGACTGGATGGATGGATGGATGGATGGATGAGTCCATGATGATGTTGAGCGAGTTAGGTGGCCAATCTCATCTTATTTGTTTCACCGTGTGATGTGTTTCGACACACAAGCCTTTCGGAATTGGCAGCACATAATGACGGAGTTGTGATCAAATATCTAGGCCCAGCATCTGGCTTTTCGGGGTCCTCACTGAGGCTAGCGGAGAATCAAGACCCTGGATCGAAATTCCGAGCTAGGAGGGATGCAGGATCGCGACATTCACCCTGTCGCCCAATGCCTACCGAGTCACATGCATGAGAAGAACAATCGGGANAGGTACAGCTCACCCGCAGAAAAGTCCGATGGTGTGAACAAGTTGCGCTGTTTAAATCCTCGATCTGATAACGGAACCTCGATTGGCGATACCTGCTCCGGCGGTGCCGGCCTCCACCCGGCCTCCAGCCACCCGATTGCGCTGTACAGATCGTCTTTGCCGGTGCAGTCGTGTTATCATGGTGGCTCGGGTGTAGTCGTCATCGTTCCTTCTCGGGTAAGTCTGGCTCGCAGGTTATGCTGGAAGATGGCATGATATAGCTCTCATGATCAAACGGTTAAGCTGTGAAACCGTCAATATCATGGCTCGGCTTTCTTTCTGTCACCTGTTCCTCCGGCACGGACCTGCCTGAAGTGGATAGAAGAAGAAAATATACCACGCCCCGAGTTTGCAGAAGCCCATCCCCTCGATCCTCCCATCCACGCCAGCCGCCCCCTCATTGGCTGTATCTCCACCATGATCCCACAGCTTCCCCATAACCCTAACAGGAATGTCTCAAGGGTTGGGGCAATACGCTGGGCACATTCCCACAAGATGATAATGTTCATTTTCACCCTGGCAACCATCCAATAACAGAAAGCCCCGTTGGCTAAGTGGTATAGCGTGTCACTAGTAATCTCCAAACACCGCTTGGTGTCCCAAAGGTTGATGATGATGATATGACAAGATCACTGGTTCGATTCCAGTACGGGGCAGTGTATTCTTTTGGCACTGCTCACACATCGCTTGTGAGAGAACTTTTTACCAAACGGCGCATATTGTGCGCTTCTCTATTGCCATCCACGCAATGGGGCAGATGATGGAAATTGTGGTCAACAACGCCCCAATATATAGTGGTCCCAGCCTGGATCTTCCGGAGTAGTTGCGAAGGTCGATGTTGTGAAAGTATTGTTTTACAAGATAGAGGTTTTGTAAACCTCTGTTGAAATATCTGCGGAGAATCTGTTTGGGTACCTCTAGATCCTTTTTTTTTTTTTTTTTCCCCAGTGAGTTGTATAAATCGTCTGTCGTTGCCCATACATTCCTCCCTGCACGAAAGGGCAATATTCCGCTTGTTTCTTGCTCAGAAATCCAGTTCTTGTAGAGATCGTGCCGCCAGTCTTCTAATCCGGGATCCTGTGTTTTGTGATTCGGGGGGTTGGGGGGGGGGGGGNGGGGGGGGGGGATATAGCCATGATCTTCCCTTGCGTTGCATCCGTTTAAGTCGTCCTGGTTTCTGTACCTCTTTTTGATACATCGAAAAGGCCTTGCTCAAAGATGGCCGCCCAACGGTCAGCCAAATCTTGCAGGTCCCAAGTCACATTCACCGCTCTATCCGCAAGCACTGCTGCAACGGATGTGGCGGTCTTGCCCTCCAAGCCGCAGGGTACAAATCGTGACCATGGGTTGACCTGCTCGCTGCCCGAGACAACCATGTCAATGTTGACTGCGATGCCTAGGCCTGTGACGTGACGGCGATGGTGCACACCCAGGGCGGCAATCTTGCGCTGTGGCTGCTGGCCGGGTGTAGAGCTCGAGGTGTCCACGACCCATACGCCTGGTTCGTCGTGAAGTGTCGTCGTTTTGATGCCGAAACAATCCGCCAGTAACCGCTGTGTGGTCACTTCGAGGTGATTGGCGTAGGAAGCAACGCCGAAATTCGAGTACAGGTGCGAGTGCATGTCAATAATCGGCCAGAGGACGAGCTGCCCCGGACCATGATAGGTGGTCAGACCGCCTCGGTCTGTTTTTCTGACACAGGGCTTCAGAGTCCCACGAACGGGTACTCGACGCTGGGGGAGGTCGATGACGAGCTCGCGCTCGAGCAGTGCCTTCTGCGCGCCATTGAGGTCTTGTTGACGACGACCAAGCGTGAAGGTCGGCATTGGCTCGAAGGAGAGAAGTCTTGGCCTGGGTGCATCGGCATCGTCTCGTTGTTCCCGAGACAGCTGCTTATGCTTCAGGAACTCAAGACGATGCTGTTGTTGGATATCCTCCACGGCATCGTAGCTGACGAGCCCCCCTGGTCCATCGTCTCCGACGATGTGTTGGTGCCGCAGCACCCGCAGCGGCGATGGCGAGCTTGACCAGCGCCGCCTGCACTCCCCGACGGGTAACGCACCGCTCCGGCGATGGCCACGCACCCGCTGCAGCAACAAGCTCCTCGTGCTGCCAAGCCGCATGTACGCGCTGGTCCACATCTACCCCCTTAGCCCCCAAAAAGCTTGAGAGTTTCTGTACGGGGCTTTACGTCAAGGGCAGCGCCGGGTGGGAATCGAGCAGAAGAATGGCATGTGGCGTTTAGGAGTTGTGCATTTAGCTTCTGCGCTTGCAGGATTGGTGATCAGCACGGCGGATGGACACGTCCCGCGCCGAAGGGTCAGTGTCATCCCAGGGTTGTAACTCAACCGCCCAGGGCCTTGCAGGGGCTTGCACAGTGCTCAGTCATATCGATAAGCTGTTCGAGGATCGTCGAATTTGGTGCACCTCGAGGGAATGTGACCACAAAACGTTTCGATCTACTAAACAAGTTGAATCAAAACTGTTTCGTAACGTCAGCCGTTCTGTTCATCGTGATACAGCACAGCACAGCTCAGCTCACTCTCGAACAATCCGCAGGCCGGAGTCGTCACCGGGCCACCACGCTCGGATGGCTGTTAAATCGCTTCGCTCCGTCTCTCCTGGGGACGTGCAACCCCCAATTGGGGTATAGCTTCCCGCGGTGGGTCCAAACTCCAAAAGGTGTCGTCATAGTTTCCTCGACGACCAAGGAGACAAGGCGCCCTAACCCTTTTGGCGGGCTGATCGCTGCAAGGACGTAATCCCTGCGTGATCTCATCCTGGGTTTTGGGGGGGGAATAGAAGCTTCTGTCACTTACAAGTCGACTTTCGTCTCTCCGGCCCCTCACCTTCTAATACTTTTCCATTTCCTCTTCACCACCTCCCCTTTGTGATCTCTTCATCCCTTCACCTGTTTCATCGTCAACCCTATCAGCTTCGTCGCTTCTCCCTGCTACTTGAGCTGGTCGTCCACCGTGGCTCGCGAAAGTAAGACAGGTCTCGAGTCAATAGCCACGCACTTGACCCAACATCTTCCCGGCAAACCCAGGTTTTCCACCATCCGACCCTGCCGCAGCAGCCAGGGTAATTAAGGGTCCTCGTGTCTACCTACGTAGCACATAACACATAACTCGCTCCCCGCTGTCCTCAACAAACTACTAGACTTGGAACCCGTTGATACCGCCATTCCTCGCCCTACAATCACCTCTCCCCCGTCACCTGGATACCACTCCTCGATATGGCCAAGAGTATGTCCCGAAAACCCGTGGCTTTTGGCCTGGATCTATTTGACTAATCAATCGACCTTGCAGACGGAATTTTTGGCCTTGTTGGCCTAATCCTCACTGCCACATCCATCCTCTTCCTCTTCTTCATCATCCTTGGAGGAGTTACTGGGACTTCCCCCCTCGACAACACATACTTCCTCCAAGCTGATACGTCTGGCATCACCGGTGCACGCCCAGTGACCCGATGGAACTACTTTTACTTCTGCGGCAGCGGCAATCGTGACTGTGGCCCCGCGCGTGCCGCTCCTGCGTTTGGCCGAGCTTGGGATGGCAATGCCGACAACGTTCCCTCAAGCTTAATCGGAGGTCACGGCGGTAACACCACCTCCGAGAGGCTATACTACCTGTGGCGCTTCGGCTGGGTGTTCTTCATCCTCACCCTCTTCTTCACCGTGATTGCCTTCTTCGCCGGCTTCCTCGTCTTCTTTGGCCGCTTGGGCGCTGCAGTTGCAGGCTCAGCGTCCGCCTTTGCTTTGTTCTGCTACACTGTCGCTGTCTCCCTCATGACGTAAGTGAAATACTCCATCTCGTTCAACCTAATATACGAGCCCGCTAACCACCTTTTTACAGTGCTACTTTCGTCATTGCCCGCGACGCCTTCAACTCCAATGGTCGCGATGCATCTCTCGGCAGATGGGCTTTTGGATTTGCGTGGGGCGGGTTTACCGCACTGCTTATAGCCACTGTGCTCTTCTGTATTGGCACTCGTGGTGAGAAGGGATACAGCGGTCGCAGTTGGCGCCGCAGCCGCAGCGTGCGCAGCCGAAACTACGAAGGCCGCCGCGTCAAGGACGAGTACTCGTAATCGAACTCTGCCGGCGTGATAGACAGGTTTTGGGTCATACCAAGCTAATGCCATACATTCGTTTGTACTAATTATGTTTGCTCATATGCTGTTTTGGAAAACTTGGCGTTGTACTACGCCAGTGGCGATCTTAATAATGGGGGGAAGTTGTTCTATGATCTACGTTGAATCATGTATTGTATAATTTGATGTAATAAAGCTGTTTATTGTTGATTGACTACGTGTCCGTTGGAGGTTTGATGTATCTGATGTGATGAAGAATACCTATGAGTAAACACGCTCGAGCAGATTGCGTCTTACACGTGTCAGTAATGAGATGTCTTCAATGAATTGAAATGGTGTCATTTGGTCATTCTCATGGCTTATGTACACAATCTCATCCTTGATGACATGTCTTTCTTTGAGGATGATGGGGAGAAGAAATGGTGGGAGATAATTCTATGCAGATTGAGCGAACGTCTACATGACCATTTTACATCATATATCGTCAACAAAGTCACTCTCCACTGTTTCCATATCTCGCCATATACATACAGGCATTCTGTGACCAAACACCTCTCCCATTGAAGCGGCTGCATCATCGAGACAAAGGAGATTAGTAGAAAGGACAAAAACAAAGCACAACTGAAGAGGCATTTGTTGCCCCGTGTTTATAGCTCCCTTCTAAGACAGGTCCCAAAGCGTATACAGGGAAGAAATCAGAGCAGTGAGGAGATATGCCAGCTATTCTTTCCGCCAATTCATTAACAAAGGAGGAAAGACAGGGAAATGAGAAAGCAGGAACGACTAAACCACCCAGTCTTGATAATTGAATGCTGAGATTTCGGCCAGACAGATTCCAGATCTGCTGGTTTGTGATGAAGTTCTTGTGTGTTTTTGCTTTTGTTTTGTTTTTCTGGAGTGCGCCACTCGCACCAATCCCCCCCTTCTAACGCCGCACCACATATCCAAGTGGCAGCGAAGCACTCATTGTGCCCCAATCATCGGGCTGCCCAGAGGACTAACGCTGTCCAGAGGTGCAGCATGTAGAGCCGGAGCAGACAAGCCGGCAGGTGGTGCTGTGACGGCAGTTGACCCTGACTGCTTGTGCAGCATGACACCCTTGACCCATTCGGCCACCTCTTCGTCGTGAGTCCCTGAGTCGAGGCTGATCTTGCCAACAGCCTCGGCTATTTCCTCGGCTTCCTCACCCTCCTCGGCCTCTTCGGTGATGGTTTCCGGCTTCGTCAGTGGCTTCAGCCAGGGGTGGTTGAGGAGCATGGCGTATGTAGGTCTCGCTTTGGGGATCTTGTTGAGACATCCCTTCACGAAATCTCTCGATGTACTCGAATATCCAGCTTCGGGCAGATCGGGAGGATCTCCTTCCACAATGGCCTAATATATGTCAGCAAACCCAAGTATTGGAGCAACTACGCCGTGCTTCACTCACACTCAGCTGACTGAATATGGTGTGCGAAACCTCAGGTGGGTAGGGATAACGTCCCATGGCGCATTCGATGATTGTGAGACCCAGACTCCAGATATCACTTTGAACACTGTACGTGCCATCCGCATTTCCAGTCGGGGCGAGTCCTCCACCCGAAATTCGCTCCGGCGCCATGTAACTTTGGCAGCCAATATTTGTCTTTGCTATGCTGGCCACTAGATTGCCACTGACGCCGAAATCGCAAATCTTGATCATTCCTCTTGAGTTGACCAGAATATTCGTCGGTTTTACGTCACGATGGATAATGTTATGGTCGTCTTTCAATGACTTCAGACCCATGACTGTAGAGTACGTGATCTTCCGTAGGATATTCTCGGGAATGCCGCCCTGGTAGAGCTTGTCGATAGAACCGCCGTCCATGTACTCGATGCACATATATACCGCGCCCTCTTGGAAGAAGGCTCCATAGAAATCGATGATGTAGGGAGAGACGCACTCGTGGAGAATGACCAGCTCCTTGAGAATGGTGGTGAATTTCGCATCGTCGAGCTCCAAGCGGATCTCCTTCATGGCCATAGTTACACCAGTTGTGCCATCTTCTTTACTTTCGATCTGGCCATTCTCACCACGAATTGGTGTGGGGTCAGATTGAGTCTGCGATAATTGTAACGGCTTCGCCGATGAGAGACCAGGGCCAAATCGAGGCGCCCTCGGCTTCGCATGTTTTACCTTGAACACCGTGCCATAGTTTCCTTTGCCGAGCTCCCCAAGTATTTCCACCTCGTCCAGAGATATGCTGAAAGTCTGGCCGTTGTGGAAGTTGACGCCGGTTCTCGTGATGGTGGCAGCACCGTCGAATGTGATCCAGCCCTTCTCCGCGTCGATGTACTTCTTAAAGTCGTCCAACTTCGAGGTCGGTTTCGACCCGTTCTGGGCACCCTGGCCCGGCGTTGCATCAGAGAGCTTGGGAGCGCCGGGCCTCTGCATAGTTGGCGCCGGGCTTGTGCCACTCATGTCAGAGAGCTTCATGCCTCCTAGCTTCGCCCGCCTCTCGCTCAGCGATGGTTTCGGTATCGCAGGTGCTGATCTAGGATGCATAGGACCAGGACGCTGTAGGCCGGTGGGCATGCGGAGATTGGGAGGAAAGCCGTTGGGAGTGTTGGCAGGGTTGGCGGAGGGTGAAACTGGTGACGTCGGTGATGGCGTTAAACCCTTCTGCATTCGCTGCTGGTGAAGGGCTCTTGCTTTTGCAAGAGCGCTATTCTCCATGCCGGCGCCAGCACTGCCGGCGAAGCTGGAATGCGAATGATGAAAAGGCGCAGGTTTGCGAACATTGTCGAGGAACCCCAGGGCAGTTGAACTTGGGTTCATGTTGTGAGGGTCGGAAACGGACCGCAGAGAGGGGAGTCGCCTGGAGGCTTCGTTTGGGCCATCGGTTCCAGGCTCCTCGAGCGGCGTGCTGGCCTCTGAGGACTCTTCAGACCCTGGCGAGCCAGGCGTTGGCAAGTCCTCGATCTTGGAAAGGTCGTCCGACATGGCGGATGACGAGCTGAGCGAAGTAGTGAAGGAGCGGCAGTTGGATGGCAAGAGACTTGAACCAAGGCAAAGAGATTTAGGACTAAATCGCCCAGTGTATTGTGCGACCAAGTATCATGCAGCGCAGGCGGGGCTCTGATGGCGGAGGGCGGTTAGATGACGTACGAACGAATGCGCGAGTTGGCTCTTGAGGCTACGGCTTGTCCGACGTGCGAGAAGAAGCAAAAGAAGGCTCGATCGTGATGGTTTGTGGGTAGGTCGCTGCTGCTTGGCAAAGTAGAAAGGTGTCTTTTTTTCCTCGGCCGCGAAAGATTGTGCCTGCGATAGTCGAAGATGCAGGATGCTGGCGCGATCTTTTTGATATCGTGTATCGTGATCTTAGCGGAAATGAGTAGTTAGGACTTTAGCTGTACAGCTAGTCTGCGCTTGGCCTAGACTGCGTTATTGAGTGCAACAGGCTGTTGACCTTAGCCAACGCTCCGTCGATCTGGTGTCCGCTGCTTGGACTTTTCAGTGTTTTTCTTTTCCTTTCCTCTCTGTCCCCTTCCGTTCCTGTTCGTCGGGTCGCGGGTTGTGTCCGGTGTGTGGGTTTAATAAGACTGGGAACTGGAGGCCGGGCAGGGCAAGGCAAGGTAATGTGTCTGTCTCAATTTCCGGCGGCTGGACGGTTCGTAAACAATAAATGGAATCAGGACAAGACAAGCCCTTGTGCAGTGAAAGGGGTTGCAAAGGCCGGATGCGTATAGTACCCCAAATCAAAGCGTTCGGCAAAAACGAACCCAGAACCTGACGTCGTAAAGTTCCTGTCACGCAAGGCGAAGTACAGGCTAGGGGCCAAATGGATGCATGGTAAAAGGGTGCAGGTACCCTGTTATCTGTCATGATCTACAGACAAAGTATTCCTCTTCTCCAAAGCACATCAATTGCCTTACGTCAGGTACCTTTGCCTGATGAATTGCCCAGGTGTCCCACCCTGCCATCCCCCGCCACTTTGGCTGGTGCGGGGTAATGGGTGTACACGCGGTCGCCCTGGCCGACTGGTACCTTTGGTTGTCACAGCAGGTGTCACTCTGCCCCGTCCGGCACTTTGAAACGCCTGCCCGCTTATTACCTGAGGTGACAAACGAGACGAGAGGGCATAAGAGATGCCCTGGGTAGTACCTTGGCGTTCAAATCAACGCATGTGGGCGCTACGGAGGGGCCACTCTGGGACAAACCGTCCGAGACGCCCCACTCAGAAAGCTGGTACCTGAACGTTCGGCAAGCATGTTCATCGCCCTTCACAGAGCAGCAGCTCAGCATCCTGTCGGTAAGATTCTCGTCACGGCCCCTTTGAGAGGTGACGCGGCTAATACTCAAGCTGCACCTTTGAAACCCGAGGTTGCTTGCTAGGTATGTAGTTGGCGACATTAAGCATGCTTGCCCACCGGGCTTGTGGTTGTGAAGCAGGGCGAAATACATACTTCCACAGGCGAACATGCACTTCTGCATGAATGTCTGAATGTAAATCACATGTCACTTCGTTGATCGCCTCCCTCGAACATTACGCGTCTCTGCCGAAAAAGTGAACAACCCAGATCATGTTATCAATCGTGGCAAGCTACCCACCAGCCTGTTCAGCCTATCCGCCCTCCAGATCGTCGTCCTTTGGAGCCAAGTGTCATGGTTCTATTCTCGGCTCACGACCACTGCATGTGGCTTAAGCGCTGGTGCAATTGCCTACCTTTTTTTTTTTTGGTGGGTCTTGACCCCAGATGCCTGTCCTCATCCTCGTCCATGAAACAAGGCATATGGCAGGCGGTTAATGCCTGATGCATTATACCTTCAAGTATGCTGGCAGTGCTTGAGCCTCTTCGGGGTTGGCGGGGCAGATCCGATGACGTTGATGTGCAGCGTGAAGCAGGGGTTGCCCAAGCGCAAAACGGCCGCTATGAGTCCAAGGGTCGATAACCGACACCAGCACAGCATCGATCCACCACCTGTGTTTTACCACTTGAACCATTATCTTGAAGATGCTGGAGGAAGATCCGCTCATCTCATGCATCTTCATGGCACGGCGGAGCTATCCGAGCCGTTTATACGATGCCGAGCCCGAATAGAAATCGCATGTACTGCATTTCAGAATTATGCTCACCGTTAATCAATTCGTCTGCAAAGCTGGAGGACACTTGGATGCCTGAAGTTGACTATTCTTTAGTCACTCTTGCCCCGACAGTATGTTGAACGGCACAAGCAATCCGAGGGCCATGAGCAGTGCTTTGATGCTTTATTGGTGGTCTGTTAACCCATTAAGCTGTTTGTATGTATTTCTGGGTGTTACCCATACAAGAAGCATGCTCCACGCCTTTGAAACGGGTCAGCACGTCTTTTGTGGGTGGCTCGTGAATAACGTGGCTTGACATCACTCTGGAAAGAATCAGGAAACACTTCCTTGTCCAGCTAACGCCACCTATCTGTTATCATCCCGGGATGTCTGTTCCATCCTAGGCTCGCATGTCAATAATGCATTGTTACTACCGTGATTGGGCTCAATTTGTCCGTCCCGAGTTCATGAAAGGGCTTTCCTGCCTCATCGCGTTTTGATTAGCAAGGATCATGATCCCGAGCCTTACCTCGACCCTGAAGCTCTCACCGCCATGAGTCAATGAAGGATCACGAACGTGAAAGCTGGTATTCGACTCAAATCAAGTTCATGCGGAAAGATGTGGCGGTGAGCTGTTCCTAGCTTATGCTTTGCGCGCGCAACCGATCACACCAGTAATAGTTGAAGGTTTTGTGTGACTGGGAGATTCGCCTAAATCCTTTGTTTTTCGTAAGGTATTACTTGAGCTCGGAGATGTAGGGTGGCTGGACAAGGGGGAAGCACAGTAAGTTGGCAAGTATATTTTGGATTTGAAGAGCTTGGATTAGATCGTTATCCATATTTCCAACTCGGAATACAAGGCTCCAGAAGACCAGATGTGTAGGGTTCCCTTAGCGTGTATGCTACCCTATACACTCGAGTAAATCGTCGTCGTTAGTTTAGTGACGCCACGCATTTAATAACAAGGGTGTATGGTGATGAGCTGAAGGTATTACCACCGACTGCAATTTCATTGATGGAAGTTCATGTGATGAAAAGCATATAGCAAACAAAAAATTATATTGTGTAGATATCATCATAATCTGTAGGTATGTGCCGGTCACCCTGCTGCTACAACCTTTCAACTCTGGTCGCAAGTGAAGGCGGCGATGGGGCCGGTCGTAGCCAACGAGATGAGGAGGGAAATGGCGGAGAGTTTGCTCCGTTCAACGGCAGCAGCAGAAAATTGCCGTCACCTCGATGTCGTCATTGCTGTGTCACGGCGGCCGTAGGGTTCGCGCGACCACTACGGTTCGGCCAAAGACAGGCTTTTTCACGGCCTTGCGATCATGAATTAATGACGTGACAAGAGCCCCTATCTTCCCGAGAACACCAATGCTAGCCAAGTACCCAGTACTCAAGAGCGCGAGATGTCTTCAGGGCGTACAATTCGCACTCTGAGGATGGGCGGAGCCTACTTAAGGAAGGAACCAGTTGCTGTACGATGAAAGGTGCCGAAATTCAACGCCTCGTGCAAACGATCACAGGTTGATTCCAACCGTAGCTCTATCACCTTTACTGTGGAATTGATCATCTTTTCCTGTCTCTTGACCAGTTGATGAATCCACGATGACTGAGGCTTTAAGAAGCTTGTACGGGTTGCACAACAACGTACTAGCCGTACTAGCCCACTTAAAAAGCCGCAGCAAGTTGAGTTACTGTAGCTACATCATCTTCAACTACGCCTTGGAAGAAACTGGGCCGCGTGCTGGACTTATAGCATCTGATTGGCCGGGTGCCACAAATAAGGTTAGTGGGCATCCCACAGGCAAGAACTGTCCAGTCATATCTGATATCGATACCTGGAACTTGGGCTGCAAATAGTATTGAGTAAAAGGTACCAACAGACTGCCAACCAAGGTACGGATACAGTACGAATATCGGAACATCGGTGGTGCAACCCCCAGGGGCTGCGGTGCATGATGGGCCGCAGTCGTGGCAGTTGCGCCTCACTGCCACATCACCAACTCGTGGCGACGCTTGTCGCTCGTGCCCTGGACATGGTACTGTATGGTGTGCACACCTGGCATGGTCTAGATGCACTTTCCAGACAGCAAAGCCCAACTGGGTCGGAAGATCACCACCGAACAAGGCAAAGGGCTCCTGCACAGACGTAGCAGCAAGGTACAGGACTTCCGGATGCATCACGGTCGGCCTGGAAATCCCATCTTGCCTTTCATTGCATGATCTTCCTGCCCTGGCTCAACGTCAATGCCGCCGCAATCCTGAAGAAGCACTGTGAAGTTGTTCGCTGTTCCAACAGAGCAAATAGCCCAATTCTAGACCCGCCCCTGCAGCCGAAGTCGTCCTGAAGCAGCCTAGCTCGAGGCGGGCCCAGGTCAATCTGCGCCGCGCGCGACTCAAACAACGGAAGAGACAAGGCAATATTGCTGTGCCACCATCCTCAGCGTTGCTGTTTGCTGCGCGATCGATCTCTGCCAAGTACTTAATTGGCTGCCTCTTTCAGCCCTTCCCCAAGCAAGACAAGCTTGAACGGGGCACAGGCTGTCGCTGCCCCTGCTTCAGGTAGCGGGACCTTATCTGGTATGCCCACCAACACAGTCTTGCCTGCCCACCTACCGACGTAACCACCATCTTACTGGACTGCGATTCCTGCTGTTTTCCACTCCTTTTTCTTCATCACCCTCACCTTCGATATCATCGTCCACCCGCAGAAGCTATTCAGAAGTCGCCTGGCGCGCATCTTGATGCATTCTTCCACAGAAGCCGCCTTTGCGGTACCTAGGTCGTATCGGTTGACCCAGCTTGCCGAGAATGCCTACGAAACGCCCTTTCGCGTCTTCCAGAACACACATGATTCTCACCCCGACCTTGCGCACTTAGTCTTGTTGGTTTTTGAGGCCGTTCTCGAGGTCGTCTGTGTCAGTTTGCCTGGCTACATCGTCGCGCGACTAGGTTACTTTGACGCGGACAAACAAAAGTTTCTTGCCAACCTCAATGTTATGCTATTCACGCCATGCCTGAGTAAGTCAATTCAACAAATTTCTACTTTGCCAATCGGCTGACGAAATCCTTTCCAGTCTTCACGAAACTCGCATCGCAACTGAACGCGGAAAAGCTGTCTGACCTGGCCATCATTCCCGCTATCTTCATCATTCAAACACTGGTGTCATGGGTTGTCGCAACACTCGTCGCCAAGGCCTTTCGATTTAACAAACGAGCCTCGAACTTCGTCACTGCTATGGGCGTTTTTGGGAATTCCAACTCGCTCCCTATCTCGCTTGTGATTTCTCTTTCGCAAACGCTCAAGGGTCTACACTGGGACAGGATCCCCGGAGACAACGACGACGAAGTTGCTGCAAGAGGCATCCTATATCTTCTCATTTTCCAACAGCTTGGTCAACTTGTCCGCTGGAGCTGGGGTTACCACGTTCTTCTTGCCCCCAAGGACAAGTACCCCGAATACCAAACGCACATCGTTGAAGAGGGACAATACCGAGACGAAAGACACGAGGAACATGAGACTCGCGCTCTCATCGACGGTCTCGACGGCGATACCGAAGAAGATGATGACAGCCGTAGCGACTCTGAAGTTTTCGATCCGGCTGGCCGAACCCCTGTAGCTGGAACATCGCGAGTATCTCTTGCCGACGCCAATGATGACGGCACTCTACCGTCGAAGAAAGGACTCGCAAAGAATCCCACCGCACTGGGTGGCAGTCATCCCATTCTGAATGGTGAAGATGCTGACATGTTGTCCTTCCCAAGAATTCGTAACGAGGACGATGTGGATGATACCCCCAAGGGCGGCCTCTTCAGCCGAACTCGACACAATGTCGCCAAGAAGACGACGGCTATCAAGGAAAGCACCGTGGAGTCTCTCACTCGCTTTTATCAAAGACTCCCCAAACCTGCCCAGGCGTTGCTCCACGGCATGAAGATTGCCTGGAGCAAGGCGTCCAACTTTTTCTGGGAATTCATGAACCCTCCTCTGTGGGCTATGCTCATCGCCGTCCTTGTCGCCTCTGTTCCCACGCTTCAGCGACTTTTCTTCGAGGAGGGGTCATTCGTCAACAACAGTGTCACGAATGCTGTGAAATCCAATGGCGGCGTGGCAGTGCCGTTGATTCTTGTCGTTCTCGGTGCCAACCTGGCTCGTAATACGATGGCCAAAGACAACTATGATCCCGAGGAGGAGCAAATCGGTAACAAATTGCTGATCGCCGCACTCATTAGCCGAATGGTTCTACCGACCGTCATTATGGCACCGGTTTTGGCCATCGTGGCCAAGTATGTCAACATTAGCATCTTGGACGATCCCATCTTTGTCATCGTTTGCTTTCTGTTGACCGGCGCGCCTAGCGCTTTACAATTGGCACAAATCTGCCAAATCAACAATGTGTACGAGAAGACTATGGGCAGAATCCTTTTCCAGAGCTATGTCATCTGGTACGTCTTCCCTTTCCAAGTTCTTGAAATCCTACTAACGAGTTTGTGTAGGATCCTTCCATCGACGCTCGTCCTTGTCATGATTGCTCTTGAGGTCGTCGAATGGGCCAGGTAATTTCGGCAGGAGTTTCAATTTGTAAGCTCTCTATTAGCCCTGGTTCTTGTCAGGGAATATCTTATCAAATTGGCGTTTGAGCAATGGAGCGAGGTTGAGCGTCTTGGGTGTACAATATACAGGTTACGCAGACAGTGGCATAGAAAAAAAAATTGGACTAATTCCGCTGATACTCTGCGGCAAATGCGCTAGCCCTTTCAATATTACATGAAACTAATTTATTTGGGATTAACAACTTGCTGTGACTTTTGGTCACTACGCGCAACTGTTACAGACGGAGGTTGCACGAGCAGCTCATACTATACATGATATACCTCCGCCTACGCCATGATGGTATTGACTGTGATACTAAAAAACCCCTTTCCATTGGGACGTGCTCCGGAGCCGTGTGTGGCACGCCAACCTCTCACCTTCTATGCGCTACCGTTCACCAGTTGTTCTTGGGGAACTAAAGCCCAATCTTTTACGGTACCCTTGTAGTCGCTGATACGAACGTCCTTGATCTCCACTACGATCACCCTGACTTCTTCACCAGCCACGAAATGACTCTGACGATCGTTTGTGGAGCCGTTGGCCTGCTGGAATGGGTTGCTGTCCTCGAAGGTGTTATTCTCCAGGTGTCGATCGATGTAGAACTTCTCCTCCTCTGTGCCGGTTGGCGCCAAGCGCGCGGAGCCTCTTATGGCGGCGCTGATGCTACTGAGCTCAGCGAGGTTCAGGTTGAAAAGAAATGTGGCTAGGGATGATCGAGGCTGGGGGACCGGGGAGCCACCGCTGGGCCGTCGCTCGTGTGCGGATGGTCGGTGAGATATCCCTAGGACAATGTGAGTTCTGTATTCGACGATAGGAGGAGATCGAGAGAGAGGTATGCGGAATGAGATTGGTGATGACTTACAGTCATGGACGAGGATAGAAACATTGGGGTTGGCGACGATGTTGGTTGTCTTGCGAGAGGCCGGGTTCGATGTCATGACAATGACCGGGGCCGTGGAGTATGGGGAGGTAGCAAGGTAGGTGTAGTTCATCAAGGACACATTCGGAACATTATCAATGCATGTCGCTAGATGGAGCTGTAGCGATGGTGTTAGAGACGGTGTGCGAGAAGCTCATCTGTGTCGAGCTCGGGCAGTGCGGGGGAGGGGCAGGCTCACGAAGCGGGCGTTTGTGAGGCATTGGACGACCTCCGGGGGAAGAGTGTGCGTGGTCTGCTTGTGGGTGTCGCCCTCAGAGGCTTCGTAGTTGAGTGGTATGCGATCCATGGTGGTGTATCGTTTGTGGTTGCAGCACGATGCTGGGGAACGGTGCAGGATCAGGCGGACGAGTTCATTGTGCTGGACATGGGATCACATCGCTCGCAGGATTACTAAGGGGTGGGGTAGCTCAAAGCCAGAGTGAAGGTGAGGATGATAGAGTTCCCTGAAAGCTATAGCTTTCCGCGGTTTTCTCGAGGTTGAGGACTGGGACTGTGATGGATAAAAGACGCTGCAGGTACGATGTCTTCAATTCTGTGGTTTTATTCACTGGCTTGCCCAGCCCAAGGCCGACCACAAGACTCGACCCAGGGTTGATGGATAGCACGGCCCCAGGCTACAAGCTTCCCCACACATCTCCGCGATGGTCGGGAAGATCACACGTGACGCGACCGTCATTGTTCAGACCTGGAATTGGGTGCGGCTACCCTCGGCTCTTTGCGGTGCAGCCCACTGTGCTCGGCAGTCTTCACTAAACCGTCGTCCTTCTGTAACGAGGACGCTGCGTCCCCTTGCCGTTCTCTCCTCTCTCCTCCTTATTGCTCCTCCTGCTTTGGGTCTTCAGCGAGTCTCATTCGATTGTCCTGCGCTGAAGTGAGGACTAGCATATCTCGAGTCATCATGCGCTGTCTTCGAACAAGCCGGGTCCCGCTGCGACCGCCCTCTCGGCTGTTCTCTACTGCACCGTCCGTACCCAAGGCCACTGCCATCAACTCGGTGCTCATAGCCAACCGAGGCGAGATTGCGCTTCGAATCAATAGAACGGCAGAACGCCTGGGCATCCGGGCGACAACCGTTTACACCGACGTCGATGCCTCTTCCTGGCATGCCTCGGCCGGGTTTCAGGCGCTCGCTCTCGGCCCCGCCAACGGATACCTCGACGGCGAAAAGATCATAGCCCTGGCGAAGAAGCACGGAATTCAGGCTCTCCATCCCGGTTACGGCTTCTTGTCGGAGAATTCCAAGTTTGCTGAGCGATGTGAAGAAGAGGGCATCGTCTTTGTGGGCCCACCGGCCACTGCCATGGCAGACATGGGCAATAAGGCAAGAAGTAAGGAGATCATGACAGCTGCGAATGTGCCGTGTGTTCCCGGCTACCACGGCGCCGACCAGGGCGAAGACCAGTTGCTGCAGCATGCGAGGGACATCACATTCCCGGTGCTGCTGAAGAGTGTGCGCGGTGGAGGCGGCAAGGGCATGCGCATTGTGCTCACCGAGGAGGAATTCTCGGCTCAGCTGGCCAGTGCGAGAGCCGAGGCTCGAGCTTCATTTGGTGAGGGAGGAGAAGTGATGCTCGTGGAGAAGTACATCGTGCGCCCGAGACACGTCGAGGTCCAGGTATTCGCCGACAAATACGGCAACACCGTTGCCCTTGGCGAGAGAGACTGTAGTGTCCAGAGGCGACATCAGAAAATACTCGAAGAGTCCCCAGCACCAGACCTCGATGAACACACACGACAGGATCTCTGGGAAAAGGCCAGGAAGGCGGCATCTGCCGTGGGCTATGTTGGTGCTGGAACAGTCGAGTTTATCCTTGACAAAGACAGTGGGAAGTTCTACTTTATGGAGATGAACACGCGACTACAGGTTGAGCACCCGGTCACCGAGATGGTGACTGGCCAAGACCTTGTTGAGTGGCAATTCCGAGTCGCGGCTGGCGAGAAACTGCCTTTGACCCAGGCCGAGGTCGAGCAGAAGATGAGCCAGCTCGGCGCTGCGATCGAGGCTCGAGTGTACGCAGAGAATCCCGAGAAAGGCTTTATGCCTGACTCGGGCAAGCTTGTACACGCTGTCCTCCCTCAGGCTCTGCGGGATGACGAGGACGTCAGACTGGACTGGGGCTTTGGCTCGGGCAGCACCATCTCGGAAGCATACGACGGCATGATCGCCAAGCTGATTGTTAGGGGAGAGACACGCCAGAGAGCGATTGCGAAGATGGAATCGGCTCTTCGCGCTTTTGAGATTGTTGGTGTGAGCACAAACGTCGAATTCCTCAAGCGACTGTGCAAGGCCGACGCATTCATCGCTGGTGATGTCGAGACAGGTTTCATCGACAAATGGAGAGACGAGCTGTTCAAGCCCCGCCATATCAAGAGCGAGGTCTTCGTGCAGGCAGCTCTCGGTGCCATCAGCTTTCAACGACGCAGCCAGCCGCCCCACGGAGAAACGCTTGGGTTCGGAGATGCCAGCGCCACCAGCGAGCGTAAGCTTGCCTTCAAAGTGCTTGATGGGTACAGCGACCAGGAGGGAGCCGTCATCGAGGCCAGCGTGACGCAGACTGGGCAGAATCTCTACAACATCTCCGTGTCAAGGACGGGCGAGTCTGCCCCCGAAGTGTTTGAGAACGTCGTCTGTGACGCACAAGCGGAGGGACCGGTGATGCGCCTGCAGTCTTTCTTTCCCCTGGAGCGCATCTCTTCTTCCGTGGTGCCACAGGACGACGTAAATGACACCAAGATCACCATCTTCCAGGAGGGCATCAAGACGGACCTGGCCCTGCTGCCGCCCACGTGGTACGAGAAGGCCCTCGGACTCAAGGAGGCCAGTGCCTCGGTTGCTGCACCGATGCCCTGCAAGGTCTTGAAGAACGAGGTCGAGGAGGGCCAGGTCGTGAAGAAAGGCGCACCCCTCGTCGTGTAAGTCATCTGCTGCGCCACCCGATGTTGAATATGTTGCTGATGTTACTTTCTAGTATCGAGTCGATGAAGATGGAGACGGTGATTCGATCGCCGCAGGACGGCGTGATCAAGAAGCTAGCCCACAAGGCAGGAGTAAGTACAACCCATGCGCACTTCGATCTAGGCATGCTGACCTTTGTAGGACATCTGCAAAGCTGGAACGATCTTGGTATTATTTGAGGAAGAAGAAACGAAGCCTGAATAATGTAGCAACTTGGTCACTGATTTAGGGCGAAATATATCAGCGGGTTTGTGTATTACTAATGACCAAAAGAAGATGAAAAGAAAGAAAAATAAAATGAAATGCGCCAGATGCTCATCTGTTGTCCTGATGTTCCTTCTGTTCCTATCCTATGCCGTCCGGTATGTTCATGTAATGCAACCTTTGTCAGTCCCTTCTCATGCGCCACAAGCAATAATTCCAACGCCATCCCATATCCCATTGTGATTCTGTAATCGATTGCTTGCCCTGGCACTCGGTCTCTGCTGATACTGTTTATCGAGTCTGCATCTTTCGATAGTCCTCGGGGAGATAGCGCCTCATCCGAGATTTCTTGGCGGCCCGGCGAAGTCTCTTCCACCATTCCTCCAGAGCCGCTTCGTAGCCGGGATCGGTTGGTGACGTGTAATTGGAGAACTTATGGAGCAGATCCTGTACACTTGTTAGCACAATGATAGAACCCAATGGTTTGTCTCTGCGCTCTTACCTCCTGCAACGCCAGGGTGATAAAACCCAAAACGAAAGCGACCCATGCAAGTGTTCCCTTGGAGTTGAGGAATTGGTTGCCGCCCCGAAACTCGACAGTACCTGTGCATCTCCCTGTCCTTGGATTGGGAAAGATGTTTTGGAAATTCCACAACACGTAGCGGTTTCCTTGCATGTAAAAGTACAGATCGGTTTCGGTAGTCTTGGACTTGATGTCGGCAGCAACCTGAAGCAGCGAAGCAGTTGTCTTTCCGTACAGCAGGGTCTCACGAAGTCCTGAATCGACGCTCCTGCTATTCATGACGCAGTACTGATTCTCGCGGCGGGCCGCAGGGAGCATCGAAGCAACGAAATCCTCGTAGACAACGGCTGCAAATGCAATCTTCTTGAGCGACCTGAAGGAGAACTTGTTGTTCAGACTGACGGGCGTGACGTGAACGTGGCCGCCGCAGGAGGAGTCCTTTTGCGGGTTGAAGTGCACCCGCATCGCTTCCCAGAAGTCTGAGAGGATGCGGGTGATGTGCAGGGTTGTATCCAGCTTGGGGGATACTACCTCCATGCAGACTTGGAAGTGGCAACGGCATGTTAGTCTCCTGGTCCTTGCTAGACTGTACGGAAGAGGCAGGAGTGGGTATGAAGGGCGCGGGTAAGTGCATGAGGGCGGGATGATGGTATGTGAAGAATTGGGAAACGAGGCACGGCATACCGAACGGACGAGGTCTCTTGAGGGAACCGTCTCGCGTTACAAACCACTTGCCACCATAGTACTCGGGGTGCTTGCTGTACTTGGAGTTGTCGTCGTGAACGGCGGATATGCCCCGATTCCGCAACTTCTGTGCTAGTTGGCGGTACCAGTCCACGTTGGTGAAGCTCTCGCCTCCTCCATAGGGCTTCGCGACGGCCTCGATCTCAATGCCGAAGTTGTAGTGTCTGACCATGGCGGGCACGGGGATGATATATGGGGGGGGGGGATAGCCGCTGCAACCAAGGTCACCACGAGCACACCACCAAGAGATAAATAGGAGGGTCTGGATTGTGATATCGTGATATGGTGTTATCTATGGTGTGGTTGTGTACATGCTATCTCGTCGCCGGCTGCAGTCTGGACGTGGACGAGGACGGGGAGGAGCTGGCTTCTTCTTGGCGGCAAACCCACATGATGGGACTTTGCTGGGAACGTCAAATCGGAGGTCGAAGAGGTGATTCCCCAGCCATATAATGCAACCGCATGGGGCAACCCAACGGCAGCCCTCGTCTCGTGCTACCATGGACCAGGGGGCCCTCGCAGCCTGGCTCCAGGGACAGCTGGCAAGCGAACACCAAGCCTGCGCGGGCCTTGGTTCTCGGGTCGCTAGGCTCGGACATGAAGGTGTCAGGCGACGCAGAAGCCCAATCGACTCGCCAGGTTGTTCCGTCTCGACACCTGGCCATCGGGATTGGGTGAGAGGCTGGAGGGAGGTTGGACGTGGTGGGCCGTTATTGGCTGTGGTGTCGTCCAGGGCCGCTGCAGGCGCAGGGCGATTTGGTGCCCAACGCTGTTGCAGGGCAGGTGAGGGAAGGCCCACCCGGCGGCATCCTTCCACCTCGTCTGCCAGGCTTCTTCCTCTCGTCTACCAAGAAGGAGAAAAAAACAACAGACCCCTTCTGCTTCCTTAACAAATCAAAGACGCTCCTACACACCCACAGGATAATTCCTCCGCGGAACCGCGTGATAAGACGGATGTTCGGGACCTCGTCCCTCCGGCAGCTTGTGTCCACTATGGCTGCTGAGGCGCTTGCGGCGGTCCAGCCACAGCCGCCGCCACCACCCTCAGCGCAGCCTCAACCACAACCGCAACCGCAACCGCAACCGCAGCCACAGGCGCCGTCAAGGCCCCAGCCGCCTACCACCTACTACTTCGCCTATGGCAGCAACTTGCACCTCAAGCAGATGAAAAGGCGATGTCCCAACAGCAAGTTCATCGGCAAGGCCCGGCTGTCCAACTATCGATGGCAGATCAACGAGAGGGGGTATGCCAACGTTATCCGGGCTGCGGGCCACTGGGTCGACGGCCTCGTTTTTGAAATCGATGACAAGGATGAGGCGAGGCTGGATGTCAACGAAGGTGTTTCCAAAAATGCCTACACAAAACGCTACATGTCGGTCCGCCTCTTCCGCGCCAGGAGCCTTCTCTATCGACGGCCAACTTCTTGGATCGTTGACCGGGGCGGACCGGCCAAGCTGTGCCGCCTGGCAAACCAACCGTTACCACACACCACGGAGCAATGGCGGCAAGATGTGCTCGTCTACATCAGCATCAACCACGTCCAGGACAGCACTCCCAAAGACGAGTATGTGAACCGTATAAACCTGGGCATCATTGATGCCCTGGCCCTAGGGCTTGACGAAGACTACGTCAGTAACTGTATACGACCTTTTGTACCAGCACGACCAGTGGTTATACAATCAAACGCTGCGGCCGGCAGGGCCAAAGCTATTACGGCTGCTGCTACCACTGGCCTGAAGCGAAGTGCCTCTCCCCGGACCGGTGAGCCTTCTCCAGCACGGAAAGGCCATGCTCCTCCAGGGCCTAACGAACAGACTTCATTGCAAGCACCGACGAATAACACGGGTGGCGGCGTACCGGAGCGGCGGGACTCTCCATTTGCAATGCCACCCCCTCTGCCTCCACGACCACCCTTGCGGTACCGAGATATCCCGGTTATAGTGGTTGAGGAATTTCAGTACATAACGCGACGAGACTGATGAACAAACTTTGATGCCATGATTCAGCCGAGACTCTTGCAAACTACGTTGACCTTCGGAACAAAATAAATCGAGTACGCCAGTTCAACATATCGCTACATTATCCGTTTGACTAACGCCCTTATAGCTTCGTATCCTCAAGACTTTCTGCCCGTCGGCAGAGATAGCCCAAAGTTACCTGTGTGAGGTATCAGATTTTGCAGGTCTGGATCGGTGGCTCGAGCTTACTCTTTGGTGTTGAACTTCTGAAGAAAGGCTCACGGATATGGGCCTGCGGACCACTGGAGTTGTCCCACAGCCATCGAATGATGGTGGCGCATTGAATGATGTCCGCCTCGCCTCCAAAGGCCAACACCCGGGGTCTGTGGACTGTCTTGGTCGTCGTCTTCTTTGACCCGTCGACTCGCTCAACAAATAGACCAGGCGCCAGATCAAACAAGTACGATACCTTTTGACGCGATGGCGATGTTGAAGTGGTGCCGCTGAGATCGAGCAGCACACCGTCATTTGCGAGATTCATACATTCGTACACCTCCAACCTGGCCCACGCGTTACGAGCTGGCCACTTTAGCGAATATACGTTCAAAGCCAGCTGAAGTCGATGCGCGAGGTCTGCGGCGGGCTCAACGATGCTTCTCCGAATGGAGGTTTGGAGCTCTCCGAAACTGGATCGTGGTGCGATAGTTGACAGAATCGATGCCAGGTCTTCTGAGACTGCTCCTAGATACTTGGCTCTTCTCATCTTGAAGCCATGCTGACTTGTAAGCGCTGTAAGTGTGTCGACACGCCATTCTCGACAATGGACAGCATCTTAGCCATTAGCTTCGTCAGCAATCTAAACTAGCATTGTCCGCTGCTGGCGCAACCTACCACGAGGCAAACGACCCATGGTGCTCTCAAGCTCTTCCATCCACATCAAAGTATTATCGCTATCCGACTCATCCAGAGGGCAGTAGAAGGACTTGGAGAAGAATACGATCCATATATAGTTCATGATGACGGCCATTACATGGTACTCGTCTGAGTTGTCGATATTGACACATCGCTTTGCTGGTTCTTTGAGGAGCGAAACGAATCGAGTTGCTTGGACTGGCGATGGCCGGGCTCTCAGACGTCCTGCATCAAAGTCTTCAATGATGGGCCCCATTCGATTTTCCACCCATCGTTGTATGCCACCCAAAAGGACCTTGTACCCTTCATGCGCCTCTGACTCCGTGATGTCTTTTCTGGGCGATTGGAGGGTGAATATTTGTTCTTTGGCATCTTGTAGCTGCTTCGTCTTCGTCTTGGACTGGTTGCGAGCCTCTGTTAACTGGGTTTGGGTCTCTGCAAGCTCCTTCTGAAGGGCTTCCAGCTTTTTCTTGAGCTGCGCATTTTCAATTTCTTGCGCTTCCAGTTCTTGTTGTCTAGAATCAAGAACCCCTTCAGTAAAACGACGCAGGCGGATCTCGTCGTTGAGCTTCGCCTCCAAGTCCGAGAGGTCAGTGGGAGGTCCTGCATCTTCCGGCACTTCCTGCGGCATGTCCTCCCCTGGTGGCCGAGTTGGTTCGGGGGGGTCCTCCGTGTTAGTGTCCATGTGTTTCACGCAGGAGGCTCGGTTTTCACTTTCGAAGACGATTCTCAAGGCTTCAATTACGATGAAAGACTGGCTCCCTTGGTCGTCGGCTCAATCCAGTAAGGCAAGAAAGCAGTACAGCGCCATTTCTGTAGATAGAAACAGTCAGGCGGGTATAGGAGCTCCGCCTGCGTTGGAAAGCCTGGGGTAAATTCTTCAGCAATTGATTGGCCAAGTTACCCAATTAATGCCCAACCTCGCTGTTTCGTTCGAGCCTGGAATTGCTTTGGGCGTGCATACCACGGCGGCACCCAGCATTCGGCAGGAAGAGCGGGAGCTTTCCGATAGGCCAGGGTCTCATGCAGGATGACCGCCAGTCACATAGCTGTTGGAGCCCAGGATGGAGACACTCCACTGCTTCCAGCACGAGGAGAACAACTGAAAGGATCGAAGATGAGGCATGGATTTCCAACCTTGTTCCCAATCGTCGATAGCTGACATTACAGTGAACAGGACGGCCGCCAGCGCAGCCCGACCTGCGTTGTCCTTGTCTCACGCTATCGATTGACAAATTGGGTGCCGGCACGTGTTGACTCAAGAGGACGCTCGGTGATGCTGTGTCAACCGCCGAAACCGACCTCGTGATCCTCCGTGTTGGATGGATGGTGATCTGTAAGCCGAAGAGGGGGGAACATCTCGAGTAAAACAGGCGCCACCCTATACTGGCGCATAGATACGTCAAAGGAAAAATCACTCTATTTCGTCTAGGAGTGGCGATGGGTGACCGGAGGATCGTGGTGTCCATCGACTTTGGCACAACCTACTCGGGCGTTGCTTGGGCAGAAACAAGCCGTGTATGTATTGCGATCCCTCAAATGTTTGGTTTCTGTGGCTGAGTGAAACAGCCTGATGTCCAGCACGTTATTTCCACCTGGCCATCTGGGCCGGACTCGTTCAGAAGTAGCCTCAAGGTCCCGACGGAGCTCCGCAAAGTAGCAACGGGGTGGCAATGGGGATTCCAGATTCCCGAGTCGTCCAAAAGATGCCGCTTCTTCAAATTGTACGTCCATGTCCACGCCGAAGGCCGATGAAGTGTAACAAATCCATTCTACAGGAGGCTCGATGAGCCAGAAAGAGACAACGACGGTGAATCAGCACTGGAGTTGACAAAGATATATCTATCATGTCTGCATTCACACTTTATCAGTGTTCTCGAGCAGCGGCTTTCGCCCGGCGTTGTTCGCTCCACGCCGATGGACTTTGTCGTTACAGTGCCGGCTATCTGGTCCAATGCATCTAAGCTGTTGACGGAAAGGGCCGCTGCGATGGCAGGGTTCTGCGGCAGTCAGCGGATTCAACTCATCACAGAACCGGTAACACAGCTATATGCTCGAGTCAAGAGGGACTGCTAACGTTTGATAGGAAGCCGCTGCAATCTACACTCTCAAGAACCTCAGTCCATCAACCCTGAAGTTAGGGAGACGATTTGTGGTCTGCGATGCAGGCGGCGGCACGGTCGATCTAATATCGTATGAAGTCACTCGGGTAGACAAGCTTGAGCTGAAGGAAGTGACTGAAGGTACAGGAGGCCGCTGCGGTTCGTCCATGCTCAACATGAGATTCCGGAGGCATCTGAAGCAGACTCATGGCGAAAAGCATTGGACGGATGACCGCTTGGTGCTTGCTCTCAATGAGTTTGAGTCGGTTCGTCGAGCAACCTTGCAAATCCCAATGCCGCTTACGCAGTGTAGTTCAAGAAAGATTTCTCCCCGAAAGGCGAGCCTCTCACCCTCCGAGTCGCCCCCAGTCTCGGCCTAAGACGGAATCGATACTCCATGTCCCAGGATGAAATGAAGTCCAAGATATTCGACCCGATAATGAAGGACATCATATGTCTTGTGAAGGAACAGATATCAATGGTAGGAGACAACGTGGCTGCAATAGTTCTTGTTGGCGGGTTTGGCCAAAGTCGATATCTCAAGTCGAGAATCAAGGAGGCAGTCGCAGGGGGGATAGATGTCCTCCAGCCCGAGAACGGCTGGGCAGCGGTGGTCAAGGGGGCTGTGATACACGGCCTTGGTCGGTATCAGCCAATGTTGACGCAGGTTGGAATTACTTCCCGGGTTGCGAGGCGCTCGTTCGGTACTTGCTTGCTAGCACGATACGACATGCAGAAGCACGACTCCAGAGAGGCGTACGTCCACAACGATGCACGGATATAGGCGATAAATCACTAATGATATCGTAGGTTTTGGTCGGAAAAAGAAGGCGAGATGGTGGTCACCGAGATGTGTTGGTTCATACGAAAGGTAAGCAGTCACCCCAGACGGCCCTGTGCAACACTGATCAGTAGCAACAGGGAGAGTCGTATCCGGAAGGCAGACCTTCTTGCATTGAGTATCAGTGCGACATTCCGGTATTCCTCGGGCACACGCCACAGACAGAGGTGGAGATATTCACGTGCGACGACGATGGGCCGCCGCCCGTACACATCACGTCCAGGACGCACTGCGTAGCCACGCTGTCCCTCGACCTAGACAAGATACCCAGCTCGGTGAAGAAGACGGCGAAGCAGATCAAGATGGGATGGTACAAGTACTATTGCCTTGAAGGTGCGATTGAGGCCAGTTACGGGTCCGCCATGATCACATACTCGGTGCAGTTGGGAGGTAAGCAAATCCTTTGCGATATATCCGAGGAGGCGCAAGCTGACATTGATTTAGGAGTAACGCATGACGTTATTAGTGTCCGATATGAGTAGCCGGCCTGGCTTGATGGATGAGGCGATTGGTGGATGAGTCTGAAGCAGGCTATTGCAGAATCAGAGCCACAGCGACAGTAACTAGGCAGAAATTTCAAACAAATTCGTCACCAGGCAAAAAGGGCAGGAGGGAATTGAATAACGTGAAGCTCCTTCCTTCTCACTACTAGGTAACTACTTAGGTAAAGATTGAGGTGGAAGTTGAAGGGGATCCTTGTCACGTGATCACGCGTCTTGCCCCGCTTAGACCTTCGCGTAAAGTGACATTTCATCTTTGGACAAAGAATCTTTGTAGACTGCCAACTTGCCATCGCTGCCAGGCTTCTGTACAACACTCCGTCATGCCCCAAGTGCAATGAACGGAAGCTTCAGCAGCCATGGGGCTCACAAAGATGCGGCCCGGGTGGCCGCCGGGCCAGTGAATGGCGGTCCTCCCCCATCCACCCTTGCCGCGCAGCTGGTGGAAAACATATCCGTGTCCAGCAAGTCGTCCAGGTCAGATGACAACGCGGAGCTGCAAAGGCTCTTTGCCATAATTAAACGGGTCAAGGACAACCCGACTCTCCTCAAATCGGCCTCGGAAAGGATCGAGCATAACCACATGCTCATCTACGTGTATTCTCGAGTCGTCCTCGAAAACTTCAAGCTCGACGATCCCTTCTTGGACCTGGAGCATGTGCGGTCAGAGGCAGTAAAGGCAGTCCACTTCTTGAGGTTCACCATCAAGGAAACCCCGTCGGTTCTTACGTACGCAAGCGACGACCATGGCCTCTTGTTCCGTGGCTCAGAACCCCTTTGGGTCTGGCTGCTCCCCTATCTACTGAAGTTGCTTGGTCACGCCCAGTGCCTCCAACTGGAAGGAGTCATTGAAGTGTTCTTGCAGTACTTGTTCATCGTCATGTCGCGGAACGTGGCATTGTGGGAGATGGCCTCCTTCTTCGGACTGTATTTGCGCTCCGTTCTCGGTGGTAGGTACTTCACGCCATGGGATGTTGAATGTGCTAATGTCATCAGATATTCTTCAGCGTCTGCAGGATCCTTTGTTATTGCCATCGTCCAAAGATACCCCCGTAAACATGGAGCTTCCACCCGCCCATACATTGGAGCGAATTATGCCACAGAGGACTGCAGACTTGCCTCAGCGAACGACATACCTGATAACCGGAGCCTCGCAGGCCCTACGGCAGGCGTCGAGTCTTGCCAGGGTATTGTCCTACCCATTTGTATCTCAGGAGCCCGCCCTGACCTGCATGGCCTCCCTATCCGAGAATGGCCCATGGCTGCTAGACACTTGGTTGCGTCTAAGAGAAGTCCAGAGACGGTGGGACTCGACAACCAGTGAAGCAATTGTGCCGATGACAGCAACGATTGTGGAAATCTTCAAGGCATCTTCCTCCCAGGTAGTGGAGACAGTGTCCCTGCATAGAAAGGCATGCACCCTTCTCGTTCTATTGTGCAGCGAGATGCTGTCCTTGCTCCAAGATATGGTCGCACAAGACGCGGATGGCGATTCCGCTAGATACACATACTGCAATGCCATTATGGCTATTACTTGGTCTTGTCTTGAATCTCGACCAATTGGCCGTCTCGCCATCTCCAAATTGGTAGAAAAACTAGCCCTGCTCTCATCCGGACATCCCATCGTTGGTCCGAATACAGATCCGTGGGTAGGTGCCTCCTGTGAAATCCGATGACCGCATTTAACGTGTAATAGCGATGTACGATGCTTCTTAGCCAAGTCAACGAGGCCTCAAAAAGCCAGCCATGGGATGAAACCACGCAACCCTCGCATTTTGAGGATGACCGACTCCGCCAGGCCGTTGAGGAACTGCAGCGCGCATACGAGACACCTGGACAGCTTAAACGTACAAGCAAGAAACAGAAGCTGTCCGAGGATAGTCCAGGATCAATGTCTGCTTTCAACCGGATGTTATGCGAGAGACTCAACATCCCTCAGCCCGCCGAAGACAACATCACTGAATGTAGCGAAGTGTTCCTGTAAGTAGTTGGACCTTTCCGTATACAGCCAAGCTAATCATGGCATCAGGCGTGTTTTTGAGAAAGCCGCAGAGGACAAGCGGTGCCTTCCCATTCAGCTTTTGTCGCAGCTGTGCTGCTTAGGATCTAGTGACGTCGAAACGCGATCTTCGGCTCAAAAGGATGGCGCATGTCTTGTTTGTGGTTATGATATTCCCAGCAATGTGCAGATTACGCCGGAGCTTGCGAACGAAGCCAGATCGATCTTTGCGCAGTTGATACGCCTACCTTGCTTCATCGAGTCAAGACGCCCCAGGGTTGCAGGTATGATAGCGTTACAAAGAATGGTGCTTCATAGCAACGACTCCGAATTCTTGGACCTTGAGGTTTCTGGGCCCGGACAGTGGTGCCTGCAGTCACTCAACAGCTCCGTGAGAGAAATTCGCATCGCAGCTGGAAGAACCCTGGCGGCATTCACGAGGCAAGTACCGAAGGGCTCTGTGGTTGAAGACTTGTTCCGACGAAACAGAAAGAACTCGATTGCACTCCTGAGGTCCATATCAGAAAAAGCCCAGCCATCGTCAGCGGAGTCGTGCATCATGGCCTGGGGACAACTTGGGCAGGTGGTGGGCGAGGATGAACTCAATCTGGTGCTCATCAAGCTCATGGAATATCTGGGGAGCACCAACACCCTCCAGTCCGCCTTTGCGTTCAACGAGCTGTTGAATCTTGCTGAGGCTCGAAACATCACACCTCGCCGCCTGTTTGAGCCGTTTTGGAGAAGTTTGGCTTACATGGCGACGAAAGACCTAGTTCAGCGGCCACAGTTGACTCGAGCTATTGCAGAACTACTTCATGTTTCTGTCAATGAGCTTTTGCTTGTGATCCAGACGCACGCTCTCCCTTGGCTTGTTCTCGACAGAAAAAGGGACGTTATACAGAAAATTGCCGATGCTCGCCAGGAGGCTGAGATATGGCACACAATGCTCGATGGCTTGAACATGGCTGCCATCCTGTCGCTCCTGTTGATGCAAGAAACAGAAGATGTCCAGGCGTTTGCCAAATCCAGACTGGACGAGGTCTCACCCCATTTCCATCAATTCACCCTCGTCGAGCTCGTTCAAACAGGAAAAGTGCCAATCGCCCTAGAACTTCTCAAGGCAGCAGGAGATGCCGATGGAGCGCGTAAGCTACAGGTGAGTTGACTTCAAGGGCATAGCGTTTCATATTTGACCATTTCAGGCGCGAAGTGCTTTGCAAACAATGGCAACGATGGTCCTTACCGCAAACAAAGACCTGAAGCACAAGAAGACGAATCGAATCGGTTACTTCTTGCAATCCTACATCCTGGGGCTCATCACCCCTTTGACCGATGTCATTAATGACTCTGCTGCCATCGATCCTCCCATCATAGAGCGTCGTCGCTGCGTCCGCGCCCTGGAAGAGATGATTGAGCTCTGCAAGGACTACGCCAGAATTGCCAGACCACAGATCTCGGCTTGCTTGCTGTCCATCCTTCCTCTGGATGAGCTGCGCGAGGCAGCAATGTCTTGTTGGGTAGCTATGATTCGAAATTTTGAATCCGCAGAGGTCGAAACCTTGCTCGAAGTCACCTTCTCTATCGTTGACCGCTATTGGATCTCGCTGAATGCTGCCACCCACCAACTCATCATTGACATGCTCAACTTTGTCTTGAGAAAACACAAGAATGTGGTGGTAGAGCAGATCAAGAAGCTGCCATCGTTCTCCCACCACGGTAAACTAGGCAATTTCAACAAGACTCTGGAAGACTTGCGCCAAAGTCTTAGTCCCGAAGAAGCCCTTCAGGTGTTTGCCGAAAGGGTTGGTCATGAAAATTCAGGGGTTGTCCACAAGGCGCTCATTGAACTCGTTCCGTATCTGAAAGCCTCTCAAAGGAGCCTGCACGCATCTGTGGTTAGCCAACGGCCAGACCTAGCAATCGTCTCGCTTCTACGGGCATTGCTGGATTGTGCATGCAGGCACAACGGGCTCGATGCTGAGATATCTCAGCTTTGTGCTGAATGCGTTGGGATCATCGGCTGCTTAGACTCGAACCAGATCGAGAGCGTCCGGGAGCAGCGCGCTCTGGTGATTCTAAACAACTTCGAGTCCAAAGACGAGACCACCGACTTCGTCTTGTTTCTGTTAGAGCAAGTTCTTGTGCCTTCCTTTCTGTCCGCCACAGACACAAGGCTACAGGGGTTCCTTTGCTTCGCCATGCAAGAGCTTCTCGACAGAAGCGAGATCAAGGACGCATGTGTCATGCAGAAGAACGGCATGGTAGATGGAGATGATATATGGCGGAAGTGGCATGCCCTGCCAGACCGAGTCAAGGAAGTAATCGAGCCTTTTTTCACGTCAAGGTATGTGGTTGCTCCGATGCCTCCCGTCACTGTTGAGTATCCCATCTTTCGACCTGGGAAACCCTACGGTAGCTGGCTACGATCATTTGCAGTGGACTTGTTGCGAAAGGGGCAGACAATGCTGGCAGATCTCATCTTTGAGCCTCTTACGCGCGTCATTCGTGTCAAAGACCTGTCTACAGCGGAATTTTTGTTGCCATACCTTGTTCTGCACATCCTCCTAGGCTCCAGAAGTCGTGATGTCGAAAAGGAGCAGGTGATCGGTGAACTTACGGGAATCTTGGAACAGCAACCTCTACAGGACTCTTCATACGCACAGAGGGAGGATATGAAACGATATTTCCATGTGAGTATTGCCACCGCGACTTCGGTCCACAATCTAATCATGATAGGCTGTTTTCAGAGTGCTCGACTACGCTCTACGGTGGATTCAAGGTAAACGATCCGCGGGGCGGCTGTCATCGGAGGAAAAGGAAAGGGTTTTGCTCATTCAAAATATACTGGATAGCATTCCCGCAGAACTGATAGCCCAACGAGCGCTCGACTGCAATGAATACGCGCGGGCCCTTTTCCACTTGGAACAGCACGCTCAGAAATTGGAGCAGCAGGAGAGAGAGGCGGGAGACCGTACCCAGCTACTCGAGACGCTCCAAGGTATATATGCGAATATTGACGAACCAGACGGTCTTGAAGGGATATCGGCGCATTTGCCCGTTTTGAATATCAATCAGCAGATGCTGAGCCACAAGAAGGCAGGGAGATGGGCGGCAGCTCAAACATGGTGCGAAATGCAGCTCGCCGAGAGACCTAATGATGTTGACGTTCAATTGGACCTGCTCAACTGTCTCAAGCAAGCCGGCCAACATGGTAAGTCGTTGCTCCTGTCGATGCGGCGTGGCCCTAACGACGTTAGATGTACTGCTCAACCACGTCGAAGGCATGCGGGCCAATGTGCTGGGCAATGACAGGATAATGCCTTTTGCGGTCGAGGCCGCCTGGGTAACAGGAAGATGGGAGGTCTTGTCCAAATACGCATCTCGTTACAACGGCAATAATCTTGATGACTTCAATCTTGCCGTTGCTGGGCTTTTCGAAGGCCTTCGCAAGCGCGGCGGCCGGGATACTTTCAAGGAAAATATACGCGAGCTGAGAGGCAAGATGGCAGCCTCCATGACCCAGTCTGCAACCACTTCGCTGCAAGCTGCACACGAAATTCTCCTCAAGTGCCATGCTCTCACTGACTTGGAGATCATTGTCGAGGCTCACGCGGGGACGGACGAGGTCGAGCGGAAGAATACAATGGCATTGTTGGAAGACCGACTTGCCGTCATTGGTGCCTACTCTCTGGATAAGCAATACCTGCTGGGCATTCAACGGGCAGCCATGGAGCTAAACAGGTGTGTTTGACTTACCCCATGCCGGGATGTCCTACTGACTATCTCAGGCCTAATTTCTGTGACATGGATATATCGGGTTTGTGGTTGGCAAGTGCTCGTCTCGCACGGAAGTCCGATTCTTTGCATCAGTCGTTCAACGCAGTGCTGCATGCCGCTCGGCTCGGCGACGATGCTGCTACTATTGAGAACGCGAAATTACTCTGGAGAGATAATCATCACCGCAAAGCAATCCAGATGCTACAGGGTGCGATCGAACGCAACAAGTTCATGACACAGACGGGGACCTCTGCCGGCACAAGCTCTGGACAACTGAACCCTCATCAGAAACTACTCACGGCCCGGGCACAGCTGCTGCTTGCCAAGTGGCTCGACAGCGCAGGGCAGACGCACGCGAGTGCACTGCGAGAAAAGTATCAGCAGCCACCGAAGACGTACTCGACGTGGGAAAAGGGCCACTACTACCTCGGGCGTCATTACAAAAAGATTCTCGAGGCTGAGAAGGCCCTCAAGCTAGACGAACAGAGCGACAACTATCTCACCGGCGAGGTTGCCAGACTGGTTATTGAGAACTATGTCAGGTCCCTGCATTCGGGAACAAAGTATATATATCAGACGCTGCCCAGGATCCTGACCTTGTGGCTCGACCTCGGGTCACATGTCGATACAGCACCCAAGGGCGAGCCGACTCTGGGACGAGAGCTGAGGAAGAAAAGACTGGACCAGCTCAACATGCTGCACTCTGTGCTGGACAAGTACATCCAGCGATTGCAGCCCTACGTTTTCTACACAGCCTTGCCCCAGATCGTGGCTCGCATAGCACATCCGAATCCCAGTGTGTTCGAGCGGCTGACCCATATCATCACCAAGGTAGTGGAGGCTTATCCTCGCCAGGCGCTGTGGAGCTTGATCGGCATCATGAGCTCGTCGAAGCACATGGCAGAGCGGAAGAGCCGCGGCAATCAGATCATGGTGTCTCTCAGGACCACGTCCAACCGTGGGCTGGAAAATCTGATACGGTCCGGGGACAAGCTGGCCCGGCAGCTGCT
Organism: Stachybotrys chartarum; assembly: GCA_001021365.1. Taxonomy (NCBI): domain Eukaryota; kingdom Fungi; phylum Ascomycota; class Sordariomycetes; order Hypocreales; family Stachybotryaceae; genus Stachybotrys; species Stachybotrys chartarum. The sequence continues at coordinate 343,622 of LDEE01000006.1, forward strand.
CCATGCCTGCGTGAACGGAGACTTTCAAAGTACCAAGTCGGTCCACGCAAGCCTGAAGCGGGATCTTGGGTTCAATCACGCGGCCACGCCTTGCATGCTGGCGGTGCCCGTGGAGAAATCCTTGATGGTAACGCTGCCGCCGGCGTCGGGGCACAAGAAGAACTACAACCCCTTCTCGCGAGACGTTGTTACAATCTCGAGCTTCCTCGACGACGTGCTTGTGCTGAGCTCCTTGGCCAAGCCGAGAAGGCTGACGGCCAGAGGAAGTGATGGGAAAAATTACATGCTGCTGATCAAGCCAAAGGACGACCTTCGGACGGACCAGAGGTTGATGGAGTTCAACGGCATGATCAACCGATCTCTCAAGAAGGACGCCGAGAGCAGTCGGCGGCAGCTGTACATCCGCACTTACGCCGTGGTGCCGCTCAACGAGGAGTGCGGTATCATTGAATGGGTACCGGGCATCAAGACGATTCGGGAAATTCTGCTCAGCCTGTACTCGTCCCGGAAGATATATCCAGACTATCAGACATTGAAGAAGCTGATGGAAGAGGCGGCAACGTCGGAGAGCAAGATTGGAATATTCACCAACGACGTGCTGGGACGATTCCCTCCCATGCTTCAGATGTGGTTCATACAGCAGTTCCCGAACCCGTCGGCGTGGTTTGCCGCCCGCCTCCGGTACACGCGGTCGTGCGCCGTCATGTCGATGGTGGGGACGATCCTGGGCCTCGGGGACCGTCACGGGGAGAACGTGAACCTGGAAGAAGGAAACGGAGGCATCTTCCACGTGGACTTCAACTGCCTGTTTGACAAGGGCCTCACGTTTGCGACGCCCGAGCGAGTGCCATTCCGACTGACGCACAACATGGTCGCGGCCATGGGGATATACGGCTACGAGGGTCCCTTCCGCAAGTCGTCGGAGCTGACGCTGGGGATCCTGCGGCAGCAGGAGGAGACGCTGATGACGATCCTCGAGGCCTTCATACACGACCCGACGCTGGACCTGCAGAAGGAGAAGCGGACGGCGAAGCGGGGCGACGTGGGAGTCAAGCTGCAGCCGCAAAGCGTGGTGGACAGCATCAAGAGGAAGGTCAAGGGATTGTTGCCCAACGAGAGCATCCCGCTGGGGGTGGAAGGGCAGGTGGAGGAGTTGATTAAGCAGGCGGTCGATCCGAGGAACCTGACGGCCATGTACATTGGGTGGTGTCCCTTCTTTTAGGCGGGTGGCGGGGATTTGAATACCTTTTTGCTCTTCCCCCCCCTCCCCTTCAGGTAGAATATGGAATATGGAACACGTGCAGGATGAAAGAGAGAGCCTGTCTCGTGGCCATGGCGTTGTAGAGAAGATAGACCCAAAGAGCAGGAAACTGGAATCACGGGCGTCGTGGTTTTATGCAGATGAATAATGCAGAATTACATTCAATGGAAGAAGAAATAAGACAATGATTCCACAGTCTCCCTTTTCGGGAAAGCTGAAGAGTGAAGAGGTGCAGATAAGGTCTGATGGCCGGTTGGTTGAGCGATGGAGGATGATCTGGGTGAGGCCAAGGTACCTTAGGGGACGGGTGCCAGCCTAAGCCCTGCGGT